>JASUUD010000013.1:0-460413 GCA_031216285.1 Syzygium syzygioides | reverse complement strand
TCTCTCACGTGTGTGTCTCAAAAATCGTGTTCTGAAAATTGTGAGAGAGCCCCCCCTCTAATTCTGACCTAGTTATGTTTATATAGATTAATCTAGGTCAAATTAAATGGGCTTAATGTCCTAATGGGCTTAAACTTGGGCTTAGGCTCTTAATTAAACTTAGATAGGCTGAATTAACCTGGGCTAAATTCAAATTAAAACAACCAAGCCCACGTGACGTGAAATTCCCGGCGCTAGCATTCCGAATGAGCCGAGTCTTGTCCGATAAAATTTAAGTTCGTTTGCCATCGCCAATTTGATGCAAATGCAATTAAATTAAAATGAACCTATGCAATTTAAATATTTTTTGTTTAGGGATTAAAAATTAATCCCTAATTTTCTATGCAAATTACGACTAAATGATTGTCGGTAAAATTTAGGTGTCAACAGCTGCCCCTCTTTGAAGGTGAGCTCGCAGAGGTTGCATTCAAAGATTAAATGATACCTAAATTTCAACCATGCAAATGTAATGAATGATATTTTGTCGGGATTATGAGTCCCATTTTTGAATGCAAATAAAAATGATGCATGTTGACACAGACGAAAAACATACCTTTTAATTAGTTACCTGACAGAAGTAAGATAATGCAATCCAAGGCATGACTCTCACTTTGAGTGTTTGTTTGGCAAATGTCTGGGCTCAGTCCCATAGATATCGCCTAATGAACTGTTGGGGTCCCGGTGTCCTGCAACTCAATTCAAAACACCTGAAGAAAGACTCAAGGCATCCAGTTATCATCTGAAGTGCCCGAGAGATAAATTCAATGAAATGGAGTCTGTTCCGACTTTAACGACATATCCATACCTTCCTCATGAGTATTCGTTAAAGTTTTAACCGTCACACCTAGATATCGTCGTAGGCCTTTACGGGGGAAGTTTATCCAATTCGTACGGATGTTCCGACCTTTACAAGATACCTATACCTTCCTCATAGATACTGGTAAAGATTTGGCCGCTGCGCCTATACCTTCTTCATAGACACGACACGGGGGAACTCCTGAAAGTTTGGAAAAAATGTTTCGACCTTTACAAGATACCTATACCCTCCTCATAGGTACTCGCAAAGATTTGGCCGCTGCACCTATACCTTCCTCATAAGTACAATGCGGGGGAACTTTCCAAGGTTAAGAGAATATTCCGACCCTTACAAGATACCTATACCTTCCTCATAGATACTTGTAACGATTTGGCCGCGGCACCTATACCTTCCTCATAGGTGAGTCGCGGGGGAATACCTGGAATTAGAGAAAAATTCCGACCCTTACAAGATACCTATACCTTCCTCATAGATACTTGTAACGATTTGGCCGCGGCACCTATACCTTCCTCATAGGTGAGTCGCGGGGGAATCTTCCCGAGGTTGTATGAAAACACATGATTTGGTGAACAAAAGGGCTAACCCAAATGTTCAAGGGTTCCTTGACGAAGTACCTGGATATCATCAGAGGTACCCGAAAAGGTTTGATCAATAGACACCTGAACATCATCAAAGGCGTCTAGAGATCGCAACAAAATGATCAAACTTGGGGGACCTGACGATTGCTCGTACCGGTTAGGGATATAGAGACATACTTACCTGGTGATATCTCTGACTCCTGAGAGTGCGTCCTCTGTTAGATACAGTTTTAAGCAACATGTAATATGCATTCGCACTATCAAGGATACAAGTACACATGCACTATGATTTCCACTGGTTTTCATGCATGATGGTTTTGTCAAATCAGCATTACAAACTCCATTGGGGAAAAATTATGACAAGACAATCCTAACTCACAAACAGATATCTTGAAAATGTCGAATGAGGGACCTTCAGTCTGGAAGGGCTTTTCTCTCATTCTCACCGAAAAGGCTGATTTATTGTGAATCACTCGTTCTTCACCATCATCATATCAACAAGGGTCTGAGTATTCTCGCAAGCGGTACGACCTTACCAATCTGAGAGGTCTTTACTGGGACTATAACATGGGCTTGGTCAACGGCTTAGCAAAATGGGACTCTTTGAGTCAAGGCTATTGAAAGAAAATACTCCGCGATCATCTTCGGGTTTACAAGTCAAGAACCCTGCAAAATGAGATAGAAATGGACTTGCTCGGACTTCTTCGAGCTAAGCTTGTAAACATCTGAATCCCTACGTCAGTTCAAGTGCCCTAATCTGAAGAGACTTTGTAAGGGACGCAACGTAGGCTAGGGTCATGGGTTGAGAAATGAATGGATTATAAGGCTCAAAATGTGTATAATTGGGGTGAATAAGTTGGTGATCATCTTGGCTTGTCACCGGTCTTCTTCTTCACCAAGGATTATCTTCTCAGTAAATGTTCCATTGGCTTCGAGAATTCATCACTTGATTTCTCTAAGACTTGTCCACTAGGGACTCTGATATGCCGTATTTTTGGCATTTTTTATTGGGCATCGGCCTTGCTTTTACCAGGCACACTGCTTTTTCTTGCCCTTTCTCCCCTTTTTTTTTTTTCGACTTGACATTCGTTGCTTACAATGTAAACACATGGCTATCTAATTTGACTGATTGAATCGCTCTTTGAACTCTGAAACTTCTTGCTTTCAATCAATGCTCTGGATATGCTGCTTGAACAATGATGGCTTCTTGCCTTCCCCCGGTGTGGGGGATGATCACCAACTGGGTTTATATGAAATGAATTTGCAGGCTCAATTGGGCTTAGCAAGGGATAAAAGTGTGTAGGATAGAGAAAGAAATGCTCTTCGTCATCCTATGGCACTTGAACTTTCGCATGAATTCATCTGAAAAAGCAACACTTGAAGATTGATGCAAGTGAGAGCAAAAAATTTCTAGTCATTTTCACCTTATGATGCTGATTCACCTCTAGTTTGCCCCGATGTGGGGTGGTTCTTGACAGGGGTAATTTGAAGGAATTTCTCCAAGCATTTAGGCTCAAAGTGGCGAAACAATGGATAATCCTTTTTCTTAAGGTAAAGAAATGAAATGCCTCTTGTCATTTCGGTTGCCGTACCTTTTGCGAGAAAACTCTTTACCTTGCAAACATGGAATTTTTCGCTCAACTCACTGGGGATTAATACATGAAATTGTGTAGGGCTTGCCTTTCATCATCCTGATGTACCTCATTCAACACATTCAATTCATTCCACATGGGCTATGAGATTGCCAAGACAGATTTCCCCTTTTGAAATCGATGATACAAACTGACAAAATAACCATGCAGAACTTAAGGCCAATGCAAACATCTTAACTTGAAATTGATTGACATCATTTATCCATCATTTAAATGTGTGCAATTCAGAAGCATAAAGTCAGGCACTGGAAGATTTCTATTGCAAAATGACAGGTTTTATCAAGGATAGTACATCTTCACAGCATCAGAATTAACAGGATTGGAGAACTCACGACCATCCATCTCTGCGAGAATCAGGGCGCCTCCAGGAAGTACCTTTCTAACTACGTATGGACCGATGTAATTTGGAGCGAATTTACCTCCAGGAGCAGGGAAGATCGGCAGCACCTTTCTTAGGACTAGATCATTTACCTCGAAGTGTCTAGGACGCACCTTCTGATTGAAGGATCTGGCTATCCTCTGCTGATAGGTTTGACCATGGCAAATGGCTCTCAACCGCTTCTCATCAATCAGATTCAGTTGCTCCTGTCTTTGTCGAATCCATTCCGCTTCAGACAACTCCACTTGGGATAAAACACGCAGGGAAGGGATCTCCACTTCAATGGGCAGGACTGCTTCCATGCCATATACCAAAGAAAAAGGGGTTGCACCGACAGAGGTTCGAATGGAGGTTCGATATGCCATCAATGCAAATGGCAATCTCTCATGCCAATCACGATAATTCTCGGCCGTTTTAGCCAAGATCTTCTTAATATTCTTGTTTGCGGCTTCAACTGCTCCATTCATCTGTGGACGATAGGGAGATGAATTCAAATGCAAGATCTTGAACTCATCGAACAACTGGTCCATGAACTTGTTGTTCAAATTTGTCCCATTGTCAGTGATAATAGCTTCGGGAACACCATAGCGAGCGATTATGTCTCGCTTGATAAATCTCACAACATTCTTCGCAGTGACGCTGGCATAGGATACCGCTTCAATCCACTTGGAGAAATAATCGATTGCGACCAAGATGAAACGGTGTCCATTTGATGCCTTAGGGTTAATGGGGCCAATCACATCGATGCCCCACATTGAAAAGGGCCACGGCTCGGACAGCTGATGTAACTCTGTGGGAGGAACATTTATTTTGTCTCCATGAACTTGACAACGATGACATCTCCGAACATGCTGGATGCAGTCACTTTCAAGACTGAGCCAATAATATCCCAATCTCATAATCTTCTTGGCTAGCATGTGGCCATTCATGTGTGGACCACACATTCCTTCATGTATTTCTTGCATGATTCTGATAGCTTCAGCTGCATCCACACACCTCAGTAGGATCGAATCATAGGATCTTTTGTACAGCTTTTCACCACTAACAAAGAATTTTGAAGCCATTTTCATTATGTACTTCCTGTCAGCCGAGGTGCTTCCCTCAGGAAATTCTTGTCTCTGGATATAACTCATAATATCGTAATACCATGGCTTTTCGTCAGGTTCTTCAGTCACAACCATACAGTAGGCCGGTTTTGTCAGGACTTCGATCTTCAAGGGTTCTACCTCTAATCCACCAGTTACTTGCAGCATGGATGATAATGTAGCTAGCGCATCAGCGAACTGATTATGGGACCTTGACAAGTATTCAAAAGAGATATCCTTAAATTCCTCTATGATTTCTTCGAGGTACTCATGGTACGGCACTAGTTTGATGTCTTTCGTCTTCCACTCTCCTACAGTTTGAAGAATAATAAGAGCGGAATCACCAAACACTCTTAAGTTGGTTATCCCCATTTCCACTGCGGCTTGGAGTCCGAGGATGCAAGCTTCATACTCGGCTATGTTGTTGGTACAGGGGAACACCAACTTTGCTGCTACTGGATAATGTTGCCCATCTGGGGATATTAAAACTGCCCCAGTGCCAGAACCAGTCAAGTTTACGGCTCCATCAAAAAACATGGTCCATGTGTCTTCCTTTATTACCAGAATGCGATCCTCAGGAGAATATCTTTCATCATTAGAAATTCCAGGATTTTCGGCTAACACATCAGCAATTACTCGGCCTTTGACTGACTTCTGTGGCATTGTCTGGATATCAAACTCGGAAATTAAAATCTGCCACTTGGCTAACTTTCCTATCAAAGCCGGTTGATCAAGTAAATACTTGATGGGATCGTTCTCAGTCACAAGCAAAGTCTGGTGATGCAGTGTATATTGTCGCAGCCTATGGAGCACCCATACTAGCGCAGCGCAAGTCTTCTCAGCTTCAAAATAATTCAACTCCGAGACGGTGAACTTCTTACTTAGGTAATAAATGGCTCGCTCTTTTCCATCTTCAGGACTTTTCTGGGCTAGCATCGCACCTAGAGACTCGCTATGAATCGTGAGGTAAAGGATCAAAGGCTGGCCCGGCATTGGTGGGACTAGTACCGGTGGTTTCATCAAATACTGCTTTAGTTCGTTAAACGCCTCTCGACAATCATCATCCCATTCCACTTGAGCATTTTTCCTCAGAAGTTTGAAGAACGGTTTAGCAGTTTCAGAGAGCTGAGAGATGAATCGGGCTATATAATTTAATCTGCCCAGGAGGCTGCGTACTTCTTTCACAGTCGATGGGGGTTGCAGCTCACAAATAGCTTTTATTTTAGAAGGGTCAACTTCAATGCCCTTACTGCTTACTACGAACCCGAGGAGTTTGCCCGACGTTGCTCCAAATATGCATTTTGCCGGGTTGAGACGGAGTTTAAACTCACGGAATCGGTCGAACAACTTCTTCAGGGTGTCAACATGACTTTCTCCGAGTCGAGACTTAGCAATCATGTCATCGACGTAAATTTCGATCTCTTTATGCATCATGTCATGGAAAAGGGTCACCATTGCACGCTGATACGTTGCCCCGGCATTTTTAAGGCCGAAGGGCATGACCTTATAATGAAATGTACCCCACGGAGTGATGAATGCCGTCTTCTCCTTATCGCTGTCTTTCATCCTTATCTGATTATAGCCCGAGAAACCATCCATGAAGGAGAACAGCTCGAATCCAGCCGTACTGTCTACGAGAACGTCTATATGCGGCAATGGGAAGTCATCTTTAGGGCTAGCCTTGTTCAGGTCGCGATAATCGATGCAAACCCGAACTCGACCGTCTTTCTTCATGACTGGGACAATGTTTGCCACCCAGGTAGGGTATTGGGTGACCTCGATGAATCCCACTTTCAAGAGCTTCATAACCTCCTCCTCTATTTTCTTCGAAAGCTCAGGTTTAGTTCTTCGCAGCCTCTGTTTCTTGGGTGGCATGCCCGAATTAGTGGGCAGGCCATGCTCCACAATGGAAGGGTCTAAACCCGGCATATCGGCGTACGACCAGGCAAAGATGTCCTGATAATCTTTCAGCAATTGAACCAGGCGCTTGGCTTCTCCTTCGGGAAGGGTTGCCCCTATCTTCACTTCTTTGGTTTCTCCAGAATCACTCAGATTGACGATAATAGTTTGATCTACCGTCAGGACTTTAGGTCTTTCATGATGTTCTAAGTTGCGCTGAAGGTCTGAGGAATCATCGAGTTCGTCAGTATCATCGAGATCAGGCTCAGCGGCATATAATTCATCGGATTGGACCGTTCCCATATCCTCACGTGTCACAAGATTGCCCCTGAAACATAAAGTAAGGGATTCAGAAGGACAAACAGGGCTAAACATTGCATTTTTTTTTAAATTTTTCTCTTCTTTTTAAAATTGTTTGAAAATTTTTTGTGATTTTTTTTTTTGAAAAAGTTTCAACACGAGGAAGCATGAAGAAGCCCAGGCCTCAGAATTCTCCTTGTACTATATTTTCTTTTATCGGTTGGATATCATCACCGGGCTGGTTTGACGTACCTCAACATGCCCTCAAAAATAATAATAATAACTTGTAATTTCATTGATTATCACAAAATGAATTACATTTATTGGAATGGAAATTGCAACAATCAAATGCTAGAAATGAAAAGTCCTAAAAAGCAGCACCCGAGACGGGGCAAATCCTAAAAAGCAGTAAAATCCCCACGCAGGGGAGTGTGCAAAAAAAATAAAGGTGTTACTCTTGTGGGCCAGTGCCCATTCCCTCCAACGGTCCTTTCTCAATAGCTCCGATGAAGAAATCATCGAACAAGATAGAGATTCCATCCATTACATCATCAGGATCTTCTGTCTTTAGAGGTGTTGGATCATCCATACCTCCCCATCCATCTGGGACAATATCAGAGGGAGCAACATAGAAACTTGGGGGCGCTGAGTATTTCACATAATAATCGAACTTGCCACTCGGTTGCCCTAAAGTGTCGATCACCTCCTTCTCTTCATGCATCATTCTTGGAGGACCTGGGAATGTAGTGCGGATATGTGGAAGCAACCTACCACGCCCAAGCTTTTCATTGTTTTGGGTAATTCCATGCCCACGTTCTTCATCGTTTGACCCTTCATTGGGTTGCTGTCTATCATGCTCAACTCCTCGACCTCGACCACGTCTCACGTTGTTTGGTGTAGCTGACCCCTGATACCCCAACCCAGAAGTGCGGGGTCTTTGAGAAACTTCGACTGGTTGGCGGATACCTTGACCATCCCTGCCGAGGCCCTCGCCCGGAATAAAGCCACGAGACACCATTACTCTCCCAACCATTACTGCGGCATTTGACACTTCAGGAACGGGTGGTGACGATCCTCTAGCCGCATGTATGGTCGACACAAGCTCAAACGACTGGTAGCTCGATTCGATTTTGCAATCCGGTTCGAGGTAGGGGATGGCCGTCGCATGATAGATTGGGTGCTCTTCCTCACCATGCACCGTGACTAATTTCCTTTCAACAACGAACTTCACCCTCTGGTGTAGACTAGACGGCACAGCTCCGGCAGTATGAATCCATGGATGGCCCAACAGAAAGTTGAACGCAGTGGGAATGTCCATAACCTGGAATAGGATGTTGAACACTGTCGGCCCTATCTGTATGTCGAGGTAGATTTCTCCCATCACTTCCTTCTTTGTTCCGTCAAAGGCTCGCACGGAGGTTTTCGCGGAATTAATCCTTGAAGGATCAACTTTGAGGCGGTGTAGAGTCGCGAGAGGACAGATATTCAAAGCCGAACCATTGTCGATTAACACCCGGGCTACGTGCGAGGCCTTATGTTTGACAGAAATGTAGAGTGCCTTAGTATGTCCTCTGCCTTCTAGAGGGAATTCTTCATCCGAGAAGGCAATGAGGTCTTTGAGGAGTATGGAACCCACAAATTCTTCCAATCTCTCGTGATTGATCGTCTCAGGAACATGGACTTCGCTCAGCACTTTCATTAGGGCTTTCTGATGTTTAACGGATGTCTGGAGAAGTTCAAGAAGAGAGATTTGCGCGGGCATCTTGCGCAATTGCTCCACTATGTTGTACTCACTGGCCTTAATCACAGCCAGGAACTCTTTGGCTTCTTCATCAGTGACAGGCTTTGCGGGTTGAGCATTTGCTTGGCCATATACACGCCCGGACCTGGTGACTAAATCCACATCGAGACTGTAGGACCAAGGGACTGCCTTATCGTTGGCGTATACATACGGCTGAGGAATCTCGATCACTATCGCTTCATCAGCTGTGGGGGTGCTGATTACAATTTCTTCATCATCAGTCGCGTCTTCGAGCGGAGGTATGTCCTCGGGCAAAGGACCGAGCTTATCCTCCCCGGAATTTAATGTTGCGAACTCCTCGTCCCAGTTAATGACGACTTCAGAGATAGTGGAAACGATGCCCGTGTGGTCAGCGTGAACAATCATCCCAGCACTCACCATCCTTGAGACTCTTTCTCTCATGACAGCCAAGGAAACGTCCTCATTAGGCGGGTAATAACCAGCCTTCACCAGTTCTCCATAGACTTCGGTTGTGTATACCTTGATGTTCCTGATTCGATCAGCATCGAAACTGAATACGGCATTCACATTGCCCGCGTGGCCAGGGAGCGGGTTACTCTGAACATTCGGCTTAGCGGGCTGAAACGAAAACGCCTTCGTGTCCAAAAGGCTCTGGATCCGATGCTTGAGAGTAATGCAGTTATAAGTTGAATGCCCCACTTCCCCCATATGATAGTCACATTTCTTGGACGGATCATAGTTGTAGAACTTCTCAGGATTAGGTCGCTTTGGCTCGGTGGTAAGCAAACCTTTCTTTCGGAGCACTGCCAATACTTGAGATAACGACCCTGGGAGGGGAGTGAATTGCCTCTTATCGTTCCTCCTCTGGAAGGGCTGACGACCCGTGCTTTGTGGTTGAACTTCTGCTACTTGAATCGCCGGGGCGGGATTAGTATTCCGCCGGCTCGGTTGGTTATAGGTCACGTTAATCTGAGCTGCTGGTTCTTTCTCCTTCCTCGCACTAAATCTCTTGGCTGACGAGAACGGCTCCACAAACCAACCATCCTTGAGGCCTATCTCGATCTGTTCGCCTATAGGGATGAGTTGGTTGAAATCATCAGCCGGAATGGCTACCATCCGATTGCGGTACTCGAATGGAAGAGTCTTGACGAACATCCTCTTTAGCTCACTGTCAATAGGTTCTGGGACAACCTGGGCAGCTAAATTTCGCCATCTGATGGCGTAATCTTTGAAGGATTCAGTCTCTTTCTTTTGGGAACGCTCGAGGTCATCACGGGTGGGAGTGATATCTGTAATAAACCGGTATTGCTTCAGGAACGCCTCGCTAGCCTCTTTCCAAGTCTTGAGGCTGTTTATATTCTTCATAAGATACCAGTTCAAAGCAGGGCCCGTCAAACTGGCTTGGAACGCATGGATCATCAGGAGTTCGTTATCAACGTACGAGGTCATTTGTACGTGATACAACTGCAGGTGAGCTTTCGGGCACGTGGTGCCATTATACTTATCGAAGTCCGGCATCTTGAACTTCTTCGGGATTTTGATCTGGGAATACATGGACAGATCGATCGAGGGCGAATCCTGCGAACCCTCCAGCTGCTTGATTCTCTCCTCCAGTTTACTGACTCGTTCATCAGGCTTAGGTTTGTTGACGACAATCTGGACGGGGTCATCTTCTAATTCAGGCATATCATCATCTTCCTCAATGTCAACATTCTTTCCACCTGCATGCTTCGGGGCTGGTACTTCAGGGGGTGCCGGAACAGGGATCGACCGAAGAGTCTTAATCTCAGCGGTCATTTGTTGTATTGCAACAGCAAGCTGCCTGATCTGATCTTGCATACTATCGACGCGCTCCTGTAACTCAGTTTGATCGGCCATTCTAGCTCTTGACCGCGTGCGAATAGGGGAACGTGATCGGTCCGTAGTTACCTGATTTCAGATCAGAATGAAACAGGGCATACATAAGTGTCGAGCAAAATCGCACGCCGATCCATGACATTGTCTAGCCGTTTGAATTGAAAAGACTTCTTTATTGAAATGACGAAAGTTTTTACATCGACCAGTGACTTGAAATTAAATCGAATTAAAGACAAATGACTCGATTCCTAAGCAAACCTAAACTGGAAATGAAAACAAATTCAAGTTTCTTGATTAGCTTGATCTATAGACATATGGGGGATGACATCCTTCTTCAATTGCTCGTAAGCTCGGGCTATCTTGGCTGCCTTTTCTTCAGCTTCTTCGACCTTCCTTTTGAGACGGTTGTTCTCGGAGCGATTGGCGGATTTGAGGGGCACCTTGGGTATCTTCGGGAGTAACTCCTGAGGGATCTTGTGCCGACGGATGTACTTGGTCGTCGCGAAGTAGGACTTCTGCTCCCCCTTCAATTCTCCTTCGGGCCGGGCTATCTTTAGGAGACGACATTTCTTCCACATCCTTATGAGTTGAGCTACGGTCCCTTCATGATCCTCACCCTGGTCGGAGAAATCAACACGGAGGAGCTCGGGTTGTAACGCCGGAGGGAGTCCCTGAAGAATCTGGTACTGGCGAGACACTCTGGCGGGGTAGTACTCGATCGCTCCCGTGAAGCCCAAAAGTGGCACCGGTCCAACACCATTACACGTAAGTCGAGCTTTCTCGACCTTGAACCAACTAGCATGCCATTGAAAACCTTGGGGTCTAGCATTTTTCATGAAAATGATCCACTCGGAGTAATGATAATCCGGTGTGCTTTCTTGTTTTTCTTTATAGCTTGAGACGGGATGACACAAATCACTGAGTTCGGATATTTTGAATAAATTACCACACCCTTTTATGTGAGACAAAAACCAGATTTGCAAAAGTTCGAGGGGTGCGTGGAATGTTTTGTCAACATTTTGCTTGAATTTAGTGAGAGAAATGAAAGTTTCGGCTAAAATGGTGTTGACAAAATTCTTTTCAAGACAGACTTGTTGTACCAACCATGCAATTGACGGGTTGCACGCGTTCTTGCAATAAGGAAAAATGATGAACCCGAAAAATGCTAGCAAAAAGACTCTGCCCTTCTGAAAAGGTGTGGCACTTTCAAAACATTGACTGAGGAATGTGAAAGGACATGTTCCACGATTTGCTTTCAAAACTTTTGCCAGTTCATCTTTCCCAACATTCAAAAATTCTGATAACATTAATGTGGAATCGACTCCCAAAGGTGGTGTAACTAACTCCGATCCCAAAGGTTTTCCAATGAGCACGCTATACTCTTCCAAAGTCGGGGTGAGCTCATGCTTACCGAATATAAAGGTGGCTGTCTCGGGGCACCAAAAGTGGGTTAATGCTCGAACAAGGCCGGTACGGACTTTGACTTCCAATAGGGGGAGCAGATTCCCGACGTGACCCTCGACTAGCTTGCGGTTGGTCGGACTGAGTAAACTCCACCAGGCACGGAGCTCGTTCTTAGGAGTGTCAAGAATCCGGATGTCTGCTACTCCCATAGTGTATAGACCAAGACTCACGACCGACCTAATGTTATGGACCGACCAAAGAAAAACGAAATATAAGTAAATTGCAAGATAAGAGTTGAAGAAATCTTACTTCACCGGGTAGGAAAATGGCAATCACATAGACACGCGCATGAAATGTTAGGTTCGATTTCTATCTAGACTCTGGCTTGCAAAGTGGAGACGCGAGGATTACCGGGCTAAACCAGTCATGGTTGTGGTTAGGCCGGGGTTCCCCTGTCTCCGGCTTAGTCAAGGAGCCGACCCGGATTGCAAAGGGTGCAACCGTGGTGGTAACTCAATGACACCGTAAAAAAACATTTCGGGACCGAGGAGGGCGACCCGTACCAAATGGTTTTGGTCGGGGTGTCCACTTTCTCAGCACCATCCTAAACCTATGCCGCCCAGGTCCGGCAGCGGGTAGTGTGTGCGGTGTAGTGTAAATGTAAGGCATGCACAACAGTTTATATCAAACAGCGCTTCGTGCATAAATTAAACCATACATTCAACCATCTCCCTGCAAAACAAAGGTTAACAACCACTTCTCCCTTATACCTCCCATACTGCAAGAACATTTAACACCTTAAAATGTTAGGGACGTACCTGGGATCCTTGCTGCCAAACAAAAATTATTTTTGAAGTGAAAAATTGGCCTAAGTCCACTAAGAGTTTTAAATCAAGTCCCCAGCGGAGTCGCCAAGCTGTCGCGACCCCTAAAAGATTTTATAAATTTTTCGGGCTAATGGATTATCAAGATTGAACTTAACTCGGACCCTCCCAAGTCCTACCAATTCGCAACTTAGGGTTTAAATTCTTAACACGCAATCGTTTTCATGCTTGGAGTCGCCACTAATCAATTTATGGTAGGCTGATTAGAAACCTAAATAAAACATAGGGAGATATATTTTATTCCTACGAACCAGAGATTCTAAGCTCGGGGACTTGATTACGCTAGATCTAGTCTAACGCCCTTTCGGTACCTTTTCATTTCAAAAATATTCTGGCAAGCAGTTTGGATCCATTTTAACTTATTCACTAACATGTGAGGTGCTCATGCGTGTGCGCAATCCACCAATTTAACACCCAGAAATCAAAGCATTAAATAAATTGCAAGCTTAGGAGAACAACTTACCTCGAATCCAACGCAAGCATCTGCATTGTTAGCTAGAAAATCACATCAAACATCCTAATATGATTTCTAGTTAACAAACAACTCATTCAATTCCCTTTTTTTTGGATTTTCACTTGTTTAAATGAAATCTAACCTATATGCAATGACATGCAATTAATGACATGCGAATTAATGCAACCTAGCATGCAAACTATATGTCATGCGACGACGTGACATAATTCTAATGACGGATGAGTGGATTATTTTTGGTATTTTTCGATGAAATTCGGAATTATGAAAAATGCCTAAAATAACGTGCAAACTAAAGACTTTCTTTTTTTTGGTATTTTCTTTCTAAAATTCGGAATAGTAAAAATGCCTAAAATAGAATGCAATCTATGATGATTTAACTTATCCTAACATGGTTTCTTTTTGGAATTTTTTTTAAAAAAATTCGGGATAAATAAATTGCTGAAATTAAAATGCAATCTATTCTAATCTACCCTAAAGCAATTCATTCTCTTTTTTTGGGTTTTTCTTGAAAATTCGAAATTAGAAAATAACGTGAATAATCTGTTAGGATTAAAACCATATTTAATTTAAACTAGGAAACATGCGACCTTAGGTCCTAATTTAAATTAAATACTTATCTCATCCTTCGGGATATATTCAAAATTCCTAAACATGCAAAATTCTAATTTAACAACAAAACAGAATTTTGTTTGGGTTTTCTTTTTATTTGAAAAGAAAGACAATTTAAACCCAAAGGGGATAGCAATTAATTCAAATCAACCACGCAATCCGCCATATTCGTCTCAAACTCGGATTAGGCACAAGAATCAAATTATCGGCCATATCTAAAGAGTTATAGATATTAACAGATAATTGATTGTTTAAATTTGGAAAGCAAATAAAATCTAATATCGTACCCAAGTGGTTATGGATAAGATAACGATTTTCCGTATCACCGCGTATCGTACCTTAAGGATAAGGTCGGATAGTCGTCCAGATACGTTGCTAAATTAGGCATGATTCCTAATTTTGGGTGTTTTCGAATATTGCGGATATCGCAAATATTATCCTAAGATATCTAGCAATCCACGCACTATTCACGAAATATTCAAACACCCGAAAGATTAGGAAATTGAATATAGATGAGAATCTTACCTAATTTGTGAATATTTCCAAATTTGAATCACCGGCGGATCGGGATTGCGGAACGTATGGTGGTCGACAGCAGTGGTCCAGCGGCGATAGCAGGCGGCTCACGTCGGGACGGCGATAATGGCGTGGGCGCTCGAGACAGCAGAAATAACAACGTTGTGCAAGACTGGCCGCAAACTGGGGGGAAGGCTTTGTAGTGGAGATGTGCCCTTTTAGAATCTTCCTTTAATGCGCAGAACGTGCTCTTCCTTTGAAGAGTAACCAAAGTCCTTCAATCAACTTCCACCACTTGGCTCCTTCTTTGACTTTTCTTTCGATGTTGTTGTCTCCGTGGCTTGGCAATGTGAAGCTTACTGGTTTGGTGGTTCTCGGCCAAGGAAGGAAAATCTTGCAGTGTGGACTTCTTTCGGTGGCAAGTCAGAGGGAACCGTGATGAGTGTTGCTCACGGTGCTGCAAGAAAATTTATTGAACTCCTAGCAAGACCCAGACCATCGAACAGTAGCAATAATGAAGAGAATTGTCGGATTGCAGCAGCTGGTCGTCAACGGGGCTTCGGGATGGGAGCGTCTTGGTTGGGTGCAAGCATCCACAGTGGAGCGAATGTCGTGGAGCGAGGAATCACCGTTGAGACTCGCGACTGGCTAATGTTAGCATCAAGAAGCGGAGGAGCGGGAGCAAGGCGTGACCAAGAAGAGCTTGCCGCGGACACCCCTCTTCTCTCTTTTCTCTTGCTTTCTCTCTCACGTGTGTGTCTCAAAAATCGTGTTCTGAAAATTGTGAGAGAGCCCCCCCTCTAATTCTGACCTAGTTATGTTTATATAGATTAATCTAGGTCAAATTAAATGGGCTTAGTGTCCTAATGGGCTTAAACTTGGGCTTAGGCTCTTAATTAAACTTAGATAGGCTGAATTAACCTGGGCTAAATTCAAATTAAAACAACCAAGCCCACGTGACGTGAAATTCCCGGCGCTAGCATTCCGAATGAGCCGAGTCTTGTCCGATAAAATTTAAGTTCGTTTGCCATCGCCAATTTGATGCAAATGCAATTAAATTAAAATGAACCTATGCAATTTAAATATTTTTTGTTTAGGGATTAAAAATTAATCCCTAATTTTCTATGCAAATTACGACTAAATGATTGTCGGTAAAATTTAGGTGTCAACATCCTGGAAACGGAATTTAAAGTCTTCGCTGCGGTCATCTCCATCTTCTCCCTCTTCTGCTGTCTTCTTCATCAGATTGCTCCTCTTTATTTTTTTTATTTTTTTTTGATAATTGAGGTGTCCGCGCGACTGGCAAACGATGACTCAGCTATAAACCGGCGGTGATGCACGACTAGTCCTCAAGGGGGGCTAGAGCAGCATCCCACCGCCACGACCCCCCACTTAAATCACCGATGGGCGAGTTTGAACCCCTCTTTATTTTCATCCTGCTTACGATCAAGAATGAGAGAGAGAGGGGTATGTGCAGTAGACAGCAAGACAATCAGTTTCCACCCAAATATGGGTATGTAATTCGAAAGTGGGTATGTTATCAAAGTTAATAATTGCAAAACCTTATTAAAAATGTTCGGTGAATATTGCAAATAAGAGAGAGTATTTAAGAGTAACTGATAATTTCATCTACAAAAAAATTGGTAATGCAAATAAAGTTGGCAATTTCAAATAACAATGGTCAACCAAGAAATGGGTAAGTTATTCGAATTATTGATAATTTGGAATCGATAATAAACGTTGCTAAGTGACTCAACAAGAGACTAGTTGAGTTTATTAGAAAAAGGTTGGTAAGTAACTTAAATAAAGTGGGTAATTTGATAAAGAGTCAATAAATATAATAAAACTGAGCAAGTTATTAGAAAGTTGGTAATTTTAAATCGATCAAATAATATATGTTGGTAAGTGGTTCAAATAATAGCCAATAACCAAAAATTAATTGGTAACATTGACCGACCAGAGAGTCCTTTCCTAGATCAATCATATTCTATTCATAAAGAATAACCAATCAATCTCATTTGTATTTTTTTTGTTAATACTTAAATGATATTCACCTGTTAATTATCCTCGAATCTCGCACTGAAATTTCAACATATGTATGAATTGACTCAATAAATTGTTAGTCCTCGTCGTGGTAGTTCATGACAGCCCAATAACATAGGAAAGGCCAGAATTTTAAAACTTGGAACAAACAAAGACCAGAAAGTCCTTTCCAAATCAATTCACATTCTATTCACAATAAATAATGGGAATATTGTCCAAAAAGTCCTAAACCTATTACATTTTTGTCATTTTAATTCTAAACCTTTCAATTTTACCAATTCAATCATAAACATTTTTTTATTTTTGCTAATGCAATCCATCCGGCCAATGCTAACGTAGCAAATTTTAAAAATTTTAATATTTTTTCGAATTTTTTATTTTTTTTTCCTTTTCTTTCTTTTTTTTTTATGCACTTCTTCCCTCTAAGGCGAGGCCTCGCTGGTCTCTGCAAAGCTCGCTCCCGCCGGCCACTGGTGAGGCCAATCTTGCGATCGCTAGGTTCTCCCTTGCCTTGGCTTGACCTCGCCCAACTAGGGGTGGGTGAGGCTCGCCCTCGACAATGGCCAACAGGGGCAAGCTTCGCCAGACTAGCTAGAGGGAAGAAGGACAGAAAAATAAAGAAAAGAAAAAAAGGAAAAAATTAATAAAAAAATTTGAAAAAAAATATTGAAACATTGACATGTCACCGTTGGCTGGAAGCCAACACCAACCGATGTCCTTGTCAAGCCCAACCGGTCAAAATTGGTCGGATGAACTGAATTAGCATAAATGCAAGAGATTTGAGACTGAATTGGTAAAATTGAAAGGCTTAAAACTGAATTGGCAAAAATGCAATAGGTTTATGACTTTTAGACAATTTTCCGAAGAATAACCAATCAAGTTATCTCACTTGTATTTTTCTTTTTTTTATGCTAAATAATTTTCCTCTTAATTGTCCTCAAATCTTGCATATAATTTTCAACATTTGTATGAAGTGGCTCAAGAAATAGTTTGCCCATGTCGTGGAGGTTCATGAAAGCCCAAGAATGTAGCAAAAGTCTTTCTTTAGAAGAATTCATATTCTATTCATAAAATTGACCAATTAATCTATCTCATTCGTATTTCTCTTTTATTCTTAATGCTCAAAGATATTCGCATCTTAATTGTCCTCAAATCTTGCACAGAAATTTCAACATATGTATGAAGTGGCTCCAAAAATAGTTTGTCCTCATGGTGATGGTTCATGAAACCGAATAACGTGGCAAAAGTCATTACTTGGAAATTTGGTATAAACAAAGACCTGCAAGTCTTTTTTTAGATCAATTCATGTTTGATTCATAAAGAATGAGACCGGAGGCTATTCTTTGATGTGGGTCAAGAAATAATTTGTCCTCATTGTGGTGGTTCATAAAAGTCTAATAACGTGGCGAAAGTCAGAACTTCGAAACTTGCAAACTTGGAATAGAAAAAGACCGGAGTCTATTCTTAGATGAACTCATATTATATTCATAAAGAATAATAAATTAATCAATCTCATTTGCTTTTTTTATTTTTTCTTGATACTCAATTATGTCCGCCTCTTAATTGTCCTTGAATCCCGCACCGTAATATCAACATGTGTGTGGAGTGGCTCAAGAAATAGTTTCTTGTTATAGATGACCAATAACGTGCCAACGGTGAGAGCTCGAAAATTTGGAATAAACAAAGACCAGACAGTCTTTTCTTAGATCAATCCTATTCTATTCATAAAGAATAACCAATCAATTTTCCTTAATATTTAATGATACTCACATGTTAATTGTCATCGAATCTCGCACCGAAATGTCAACATATGTATGAATGGACTCAAGAAGTTGGTTGTCCTCTTCGTGGTAGTTCATGAAAGCCCAATAACATAGGAAAGGTCAAAATTTGGAAAATTGGAATAAACAAAGACGAAAGAGTCCTTTTTCAAATGAATTCACATTCTATTCACAAATAATAACCAACCAATTAATCTCATTTGTATTTTTTTTCTTAATGCTAATAATTTGCCTCTTAATTGTCCTCAAATCTTGCAAAAAAATTTCAACATTTGTACGACGAGGGTCGATAAATAGTTTGTCCTCCTCATGAAAGCCCGAGAAAATGGCAAAGGTCAGAATTTGAAAAATCAGAATAAAGCATAACCAATCAATTAATCTCATTCGTATTTTGCTTTTTCCTATGTTAAAAAAAAAAAAAGGTTCCACCGCCTCAAGTTAAACCGAGAGTTATAAGAAAAAAGGAAAGCTTCGTCCATTGACAAGGAAAGAGGAAAACGTAGAGAGTAAGAGAAAGAGAAAAATTCTGACACCTGACAAGTCCAATTAACTACATTTTGCGGCGCCTGGTAAGTATTCAAGCCGTTCGTCCGTCTAATCGGAATAGTTTTCACAATTAGGGCATAATTTCAAACTTATATGAAATTTAAACTGTGAGGTCCCATTTTTGGATTGTTATGTCATGCTCCGAACCCCACGGCACGCAACATCCCTACCTTGGTCAATAAACTGCGACGTCCCAGGAAGCGTCGCCGACCCATGTCCAAACAGAGATCAAGCACGAGCGTAAGCAATAAATAAACAAACCCAAACAGTAACAATATAAGCCAAGGATAGCCATGCATCAATCACCATAACAGAAAATAATTACACTTTATATTACTATTAAAACCATTTGTACAATATTTACATGTACAAACAAAAATATACAAACGATCAGCGGCCACTTGGTCAAAAAGAGGTAAGCGGCTAGGGAGATCAGGCTAAAACTCAAGGAGAGGGCTACAGTCCAAAAAATAACGGCCCTCCTTACTAGCTATGAACACTGGGTGATCCTACGGCTCCCAATCAGGGTCGGACAACTCGGTAGGATCATCTGACAACTCCTCGGAGGCATCCTCATTAGACCCTGACTCTTCCGAATCCATGGCCTGTGCTCGCTCGTCCTCGGAGTCCAGTTCCAACTTTGGATCAAGGTAGATCTCGAATCCCTTCTCGTCTGACCCTAACTCCTCAACCTCTCCGTCCTTGGCTACGTCCTGCTCCATGGCCTCGGGTTCATCCTCCTCCTCATCCATTGGCTCGGGGTCCTCCGCTGGTACATTAGGCTCCTCATCCATCTCCTCCTGCATAACCCACTTGGGTGTGACCTGGGGATCGATCACCTCACCATCAGTTATAACTGGCTGCATCAACCCAACACCATCGACTGGGATATCAAAGGTCCAAAGGGGCTCTCCCTCATTTCCATCGGTATCCTGGTGGCACTATGCCACGTACTCCTGCTTTTGGTAAAAATACTCGCCTATATTCCCAATTAGTTCTGATCAATACCTCACAAAAACCTCCCCATTTTCTGAGAGGTAGGTACTGGTATACTACCGGATCTGCATAGGGATCCCAAAAAAAGGCGGCAGTCTCTCCATCCTCACGGCTGGGGGTCTAAAATGTTTCGGTTTACACCACCGTGAGACGAATCTCAGTGAGTTAAACCCCTAAACCTAGGTTAGGCTAGCATACAATCTCCTGACCGGAAATAAATACTCAAAAGAATAACATAACAACAATCACATAAGTTTCTGACCCTGCAGGTTAGACAGCTCAGCGTATAATAATCATGGCACATACATGGCACACATAATCACATGTACGCCAAACACATGCTCGTGCACCAAGTCTCACATACTCGCACGCTAGTCCATGCATGTTTATGCATGTAAATGTCGTCAATATGATATATGCATTTCTCGACCCACTGGCCCACACTGGCACACTAGCAATTGCCCAATTTATTAATATTTATTACGACTCAAGTCAACAATATTCACGGCCCTGTACGTCTAGCTTGCTTCAAAGTGCATGAGGCGCAGCACCGATCTAGCCCAGTATCTCTAGCTTGCTTCAAAGTGCACGAGGTGCAACACTATTCTCCTCACGAACTAGAGCATGCTTCAAAGTGCATGAGGATGGTCACCTTCCGGATGTACCGGGCATCGTCCTGCTTCAAAGTGCAAGAGGACGATATCGACCCGAAGGTCCTTAGGTGATCACACAACCAATTATTATCTGAACCTCGCGTAACACGCTTCAGGGTATTTTAGGTAATCACATGCTCATGGCAGGCACGTATTCTCACACAATTTCATCACATGCCTCACTCTCGGCATACATAATGCGTGACCATGCTATGCAGTACAATGCACCACGAGCATCAATTTAATTTAAACACTCAATGTCACAACACGTGCTCAATCAACCCAATTAATACCGTGTGGTCTAACGTGCGATTCACAATTCAACAATTAATTTCAAGCCAATCATTGGCCAATCGCACCCCACATTAGTCAGCCACACAACATGCGACATGGCAGTACGCAATCAATCACAATTAAGCACAAATTACGTACACTCAGTCAACCCGGATATACTTGGTAATTCCACAAATGGGCTCCTTAATTGGCCATTTAGTCCAATTATTCTCTCTAATAAATTCTCATTGATCCACTACATTTTCCCAATAATAATTTCTACCAATCGGTCCTCAACCCAGTCTGAAATATACATCGATACTACCTAAGCCAATCCAAAATGCACCGATAATACCTAAACCAGTCCAGAAAAATGCACTATCAGTCCTAATCCGGGTTTAGGAATTTTACTCATTTAATCCAATGTCACGACAACAAGGAACGGTGGCCAAGCACTGGTGAATGGTGAAACCGGCGGCGGTGTTCCCGGCGACGGCGTACGGATGGCGGTGTACGGACTGTACGGACGTCGTACAGACACCGTACGGATGGCAACATACAGCAACGTATGGACGTCAGAAACGTCACAGTGGCAGCAGCTCGGCCGATCGGGCTCCGGCACGGCGGCGGTGATATCCGGGAGACAAAAAAAGAGAGAAAGAGAGAGAAAGGGGTCGGACAAAAGTGAGGCTGAGGCTAGAGACTGAGGTGGTCGACGGCGAGGCACGGTGGCCGGCAGTGGCGCTCCGGCGGCCTGCGGTGGCGCTCCGGCGGCCTGCGGTGAGCTTTGGCAAGGCTTGGCCGAGAGAGAACAAGAGAGGGAGAGAGATTTCGGGAGGAGAGAGAGAGAGTTCTGGCCAGATGGGGGTGAGAGGAGAGAGAAACAGGTTTAAATTGGTCAAATAATAGGGGCTAGGGGCGCCAGGTGTCACAAATCTAGTCAAAATGACCATTTTACCCCTCATCCAAGGGTCCCCATTAATTCTTATCCAATAATTCATGGGCATTTTGGTCATTGGCTGCAATAATTAGGATAAGTCTAAATTTAATTAATTTCCTTAATTATCTCCCAAAATTTGGAACTAAAAATAGCTCAGGGGCAAAACTGTCATTTTTCCGGTCCCGGGTTGAAGTTCCATTTTTCACCCGTACCAACCCTAAATGTGTGTGGCCAACATAATGTGGTGTCAGAATCACGAAATTCATCGTGCAAGCCCTCGAAAATCTACGTCAAAGTTTGAAGGGCAAAATCGTCAATTTTTTCAATTTTTGTCGAAATTCCAATTTTTGGCCATAACGACTCCCGGTATGCGTGGCCACCCTAAAATGGCATCGGCTTGAAAAAATAACCTCATTTGGCCTCGAAAAGCGACGCTGGTGTCCCGAGGGGCAAAATCGTAATTTTTCACCCTCGGACCGAAATTTCAATTTTTACTCGTACTAACTCCAAATGTGTGTGGCCAGCATAATATGACGTCAGATTCCCAAAAATAGTCTCTTAAGCTTTTGAAAATCGACATCAAAATCCGGGCCCAATTCCGTGAACAAAACTCGCTAAACTTTCAATTTTAGGATCTCTCATTAACGAGCGGCTGTTTATAGATTACGCATCGACCTAGGATTATCCGTATCATGATAGTCTCGATCATTGAGAGAATGAGAAATTATCACTAGTTCCAAAGTTCACAATCATTCGGTTCAAGTTCAGGACTGGTTGGCCATGTGTACTTTCAGTCTTGCAGAATCACCTACACCCCTATTGTACATCGTTGGCCTTGGTCAAACCCAATCTATTACTTTTTTCTAAGATCGGCCCACGTTGGCCCAAAATATCCCTCGGCGTCTCTCGTGATCGGTATCCGTTTTGCGATAGGGTCCCGGTCCACGTACCGATTTCTAGTTAGCCATACCCCATTGGTTAGTATCCCGAGAGTGATCAACTCTGGGCAAGACTTACTAAAATGAAATGCAAAATAATATCAGTTTTATTGACCTTGGAATTACATCGAAATTTGGGCTGTTACATGTTAAGCTAGGGGATTTCATGAAAATGGTAGATAAGGGTGTTGTAGAACGACGAGGGTCGATTTGAAGTAACGGTTTAGTTGGAGGGAAATTCTAAAGTTTCGCGCTCGAGCTCCACGTTGCGGATTGCTTTGAATATCCTCTTTTGACGAGAGTTTTGTTAGCACGTAGGAACCATTTTACTAGCGAATAAGTTTGGTTTAACCGATTCATAGTTGAGGTAGCATTTTACTCAACTTTGACGTTATTTCTCACCTATTTGATACGATTGTGAATTTGATGGTTTGAGTAATTTTTGTTGTTTGGTCGTAGGCGTTCTCAGTGGAGTGGTATTTTCTCTTTTCGAAGTATGTAAAACTTATATTTTGAAATCAATATAGATTAGTTACATTATGAGTTAAGAAATGGCATTTTTTGCTGTATTAAACTAGATCGAGCATTTGCTACCTTTTAGTATATATGAGTGGTTTGAGGAGAGGTATTCTGAAAAGATATGAGTTCTAAAAATTATTTGAGAAATGCTTTATGATAAATTAATTGTGGCGGATAAGCTGTGTTGCGAAAGGTTATTTGTTTGGTTTATGAAATTGATTCTGGATTAGATTTCTGATATTGGAGAATGTTTGTTTGATACTCAATATGATTATGAACCTTTGGTTAAGGGTTTCCAGGTATGCATACCAATTTTAAGATATCCTTCTAAGGCAAACTACCGATTGATAATATGTGGAGACCTTACCAAGGGGGCATCTTGGTCGTCTTATCACTAGGGATTGTGCCGTGACCATAGTTTAAGATTGAGTAATAAATCGTTTAATAGAATGGACCATTGACGTTGTTTTTTATAGAAATTGATAATGGACTTAACCATTGATGTTTCAATTGCAATGAGGGACTAAATGAGTATTTTTTTTTATTTGTATAAGACTTTGTTGAAATGAAACAACTCATCTTTGATTTAATATGTAAATTATGTATTGTGATTGAATTACGAGTTTTTGGTATTGCTTTATATATATATATATATATATATATATATATGTATATGTATATGTATAGTGGTTGCTTGATCTACTAGGAACAGATATACTACTCACCGAGCTGTGGCTACTCATTCCATTTGTCTTTCATGTTTTTAAGGTTCCTGGGTTAGTGACAAGTAGGGCAAGAGCACTACCGGCAAGAACTTTTGGTAGTTGAATTTTGGACACTGTTGGACATGAGTTATGTATGTTTGAAAATAGTTGTTTGGTTTAATTGAGTTCGAAGGTTTACATTTTTTTTTATGGATGATAAAACCTCTGATATCATAATCAATTTGCTGGTTTATCATATATATATATATATATATATATATATATATATATGGAGATATATAGATTTTGATAACAAGGTATTAATTTCAGTTTGAGGTCACATCATTTGGGTGGAAGAACAGTAATGTCATCCTCCCATTTTTTAGGGATTCAAGACATGACAAGTTTGGTCTGATTGCCGGATCAGACCAAGACTAATGCACACCTCTATCAACGACGCCCCATCGGCAATGAGGTGATGGCTACAGGCGGAGGGATTGGCCCTCCTTCCACCAGTGTATTCTTTTCTCTCTTTTTTGTGTTTTTTCGTTTACTTTTAGCCTGTTTATTTTTTGTGTTTTTTTAGTTTGTCTTTTTTACCTAATTTAATTAAGATTTGGTGTAAAAAAATTAGGATTTGAATAAAAATGACATCGTTTTCGTGCTATAATTAACTTTAACGGCACGTAGAATGCCACATAGGAGAGAGAAAATAATAATTAGAAAAACCATTTTAATAATTTTCGTTAGTCAAATTGGACGGAGTTAATGGAATGACTAAATTGCATCAATCTAACAAGTTTTCGAACTTAGTTACACTTTTTGAACGTTGTACAACTCAATCACACTTTCGCGATAAGTTCTATGGGTTTTTCTAAGCTTATCCTTATATTTTAGAGTTAATTAGATTTTTTAGAGTCAATTAGAGTATGTAAGTTGTAGTGGTGTATGTAGCTTAATTTGCACCTAGGAGTCGGTTGAGTTAGCAAGTACAGACTTTTGCATGATCAGCACATACGATTTTTTTTTTGGTTGAAATCAGCACATTTGAATTCAATGGCCAAGTTCTATTCTCTTTTTTTTTTCTATCTTTTTGCTGGGATCGTGTTTTCAATAAGAGTATTTTATTTGATGGGTACACCACATGACAGTGATAATGTGGTATAATCGAGACCAATTATAGTTACACGCCTGCTATGAATCATATTCTACTTGACACCTGTATATGCATTTCAATTTTGATCGGTCGGTTTCACCAAGTGGCACATGGTGTCTCCAGCACAAATTCGTGCGAGGCATGGTGAGTGACAAGGCCACAGTGATGGTAATTACATAGCCTATGTACCCTACATTAATTCTTTAAAATGACTACCGCAAAATTATCTCTTTATTAATCAATGAATTTCATTGACCCTGCGGTCTCCATCAGTCCTTGCAACGCCCACCCAAACAAAATGGTGAAATTAGAGTCTTCTTTCCGTTCCGTTTTTTATTCATGTGACTACTAACTTAAATTACCCCACAAAAATATTCATAATATTACTCGTAAAGAATCACATCTCCTCTTCTTCTTCTTCTTCTTCTTCTAAATCATCGTCATCTTCCTCTGCTTCTTCATAATCGAAATCATCGTCACCTTCCTCGAAACCAGATTCAGGGTCTTCACTATAGTCATCCTCTTCTCCTCTTCTGCTGTCTTCTTCGTCTGATGGCTCCTCTTTTTTTTCATTCTGTTCATGATCAAGAACACAAACTTATATCCATAAAGAACCACGATGCTCTCAATTCTATCACCATTAACACCAACAAAAGCTTAACCATCTTCTATGTGGTGAAACCTGACACTCGCAAGCTGACACACACATACTATTTGTTATTCGGAGTTAAATCAAGCAAATTATTCTTTGCATAGTCGAGAGATGTTCCCTGTGGATGGCTACTAAAATGCATAGACAAACATGTAAAGCAAAAGAAGAAAGAGAGCTACCTGCGGCAAACCTGTTACCAATTCCTTTGCTATGATTGGCACGTTCGGCCGCATTTCTCTGACACTTCGCTCGAGTTCATCCGGCACTTTAACTAATGTGACAACTTCTAAGGTTGTGATCTGCTTCAGTCCCTCGATCATCTTCAGCTGCTTGCATTCCTTAATTTCCAAATCTTCGAGGCACTGCATTGCATTTGCCTGTATAGTCCACCCTGTCAGGTTCTCCAGCTTCCACAGTTTCAAGACGCGGAGTTTCCGAAATGTTCCTTCTGACACACTCAATATCTCGCCGTCATATGAGGAGGCAAATAACCTGAGAGTGGTCAAAAATTCCAGCTTCCCCAGGACTACCATCGGATCGTCTTTTAGTCCTGACATGGACAAGGTTAGTACTTTCAGGTTCTGAGGAATGTGCGACTCCGACAATCTTTGCATAGACAATTCTCCGAGCAAGTATAATTTGGAAAGAGACTTGAGCCCCCTCATGTCAGTCAGTTCAAGATCTGAAGGCTGACCGGATAGATCCTTCGATCGCAATCTGAGGGATTCGAGCATCTTCAAATTTGAGATCTGCTTGGCAGCTGCCTTTACTGCCGAGGGATGACATGTCAATGCCAGCTTCCTCAGGCCCGTCAACTTGCACAGCACATTCAACATGGGACTTTCAACTCCTATGTATAAGCCCCAAATGGTTTGGATGTTGCAGTTTAAGGATTTCTTGGAATGCAGTGGAGGATGAATGGACTCGCCGAAGGACACCTCATTCATGTATAGGTGTTGCAGACTCCCTATCTCCCAGATAGAAGCCGGCACTTGGGTTATGTTAGTGTACTTCAGATCCAAAGTTTCGAGACAAGACAATCGCACCACTGACTTTGGAAGCGACTCAAGAAGAGTCCATCTCAGTCCCAAGTACTTTAGGTTCAGCAATATGTTGCCAAGCTCCTCCGGAAGTAAAGGCTTGTAGACACCCTCAAGATCAAGTACCCTCAGCAAACTGGAGTCCCCTTTCAGCACTAGGGGTTTAAGCAACGCTTCTATCTCTCTGGTCCGTGTTCCTAGCTTCATGGTGTTGAAAGACACATATGAACAAAGTTGTTTGATGCCACACGGCGTAAATTTGTCGCTGGTGGACATTTTTTGATGTGGCTCAGCGGAAGTGATCTCCTCTGTGCGTGCTTCTTGTGCATTTGTTTCTGAACGCTCTGGTCCTACTTCCAGTGCATTTTCTTGCGCCTTTGCTTTACCTTCTCCAAAAATATGCCTAGGTATTGCGATACGCAGGGCGTCAAACTTTCCTTCATCATGACTAGAATCGTCGTGGATCTTGAGGAATCTTTCATTCTTAGCCATCTGATAAAAGACATCGTACAATGTTCCGGGCAAGCGGCACGATCGCGCACTCCCATCCCATTTCCATCGAGCTACATGGACCACGTTTCTCGACACCAGAAACTTGAAACATTTCTCTGCACTAATTCTGGTCACTCCGTTCTCCAACGGTGAGGATACTAGATCTTCAGCTGACCAGAGTCTAAAGAGCCTCCTTGTGGGAATCTCAGATTCCTTAGGGAACATAGCCAAGTACAGAGCACATTGCTTTAACCGTACTGGCAATACATCAACACTCAACCGTGCAACATCTTGTAGTGTGGGAGGATCAGAAAGCCCATTGGCAAGCTCGGTGCATCTATCTGACGTGGTGGCAGATAAAAGTCCTCCAAGTAGCAGGATCTTGGCGGGAGAACCGCCTGATTTGCTAAAAATCAACTCTTTCAGATGGAGGAGTTCCATGGGCAAATCGACCATGTCGAAAGCCCAGCTGCTTTCCAATAACTCGTTGCTCTGTTCTCGGTTGACAGGGCTCAACGTGAGATGCATGGAATACCACGGATCAGTAAAAGAGGGTATGTCGTGGTTACAAGTCGTGACGATTACTCTGCTTCTGTTCCTCGAGTCCACGAGCACCATTATGAGCTCGTCCATGAGAGGGACATCGTTCAAGTCATCTAGGACAATTAGATAACAGCACTCCATCAGGACTCGTTGGAGCACATCGGACAGCTCTTCTTTCTTCAGACGCTCCACGTCTCGCAATTCCGAGACCCTCAGCTGCTTGAGCAAGTCGACCATGAGATGAACCAGTGTAGGCCCCGGTGCAACCCGGACCCAAGCGCAGCAGTCAAAATGATTCTTAATGTCCGCTCGGTGGTAGACGCTCCTCACTAGAGCTGTTTTGCCGATGGCTTCCTCACCGACCACCGAAATCACTCTCAGGTTGGCACCGTCATCTCTTTTATCGAGCAACTGCTCCACAAGTTCGTTCACAAGATTTTCGCGACCCACAATATGCGACTCATCCTTCATCTTCCTTGCTCGGTTCAGGTTGCCTGTTGATGAAGCTACAATGCTCCTCCCGGCACTGAGCGGCGAAGTTTCAACTTCTCGCACCAACATCTTGCCCCTCTCGCCGTTTCCTCGTCGGCTCTGAGAAGACAACGAGCGAACCAAAGGCAAGGTCTTTGCCAGAGGATTTTTTCGCGGTCTCAGTCCCTCAGATGCCTCCATAAGGAACCAATCGGATAAAGTATGCACGACACGAGCGGGCTTGAGAAGACTGCGATCGTGCACTAGGGAATGGAGGCTCGCGGTCCTGGCCGTTCAGTTCCGAGTTGCTCAAGCCTCAAGAAGTGTGATTCGCCTGGGACATTGGAAATAGCCACCTTAGGGACAGGATAAGGAAAAGGAAACTGGAGGTCTGAAAGTGATTACTAGGGAAGGAGGTTGTTTGGATTGTCAATTTGCACCAAACAAGCTTAGGATTTATAGGAGGCGTCAATCACCACCAGCTTCTAATCAATGAATTCATCATCTCTAACTCTTATAATTGTTCATATTTTTTTATAATTTTTTGTTTTCTTATGTTGTTAGTCAATTCAAGTCATGCAGAAACTTTTTTAACAAATGCAAAGTCGTCAGACTTTGTGCTGGATTTCTCATTATACAAAGACCAGAAAGTCATTCCCTAAGGTCGATGTTATTCTACGCAGAAACCCAAAACAACAAAAAGAACAAATAAATCATCCACGTGATTTCCAGTAACTATTAGGGTGGCCTTTTCTGCGCACCATAAGAAGTCAAAAGTACTCGAAATTTGAGTAGATTCAACCAACATTAGAATTCTACCATCGGACATGAAAAGCATGAGGGCGTTTTCGTCAATTTTCATATTTAAGAGGGAAATTATTAAAAAAGTCATAAACTAATGGCACTTGTGCCAATTTAGTTTTAAATATTTTAATTGTGCCAATTGAATTAGAAGCATTTTCATATTTTGCTAATTGAGTTCATTGGGTCAATTTTGGCAGGAAATCACTCACGTGTACGCTAGCCATCCTATATGACATGCCTAGCGCTAACGTGGACAATATTAAATAATACTTTAATAATTTTTATAATTATTTTTTTCATTTTTCTTTTCTTTTCTTTACTTTTTTTTGTACTGACGACTGGTAAGGGTCGCCGACTAACTCTCACCGACCACAGGCGAGGGCATCCTGGCCCTTGCCCAGTGGCCAGCAAGGGTATCAAGCAAGGGCCGCCACACCCTTGCCAACCATAGCGGAGGGCCTGCAAGCCCTTAGTCCAAAAAAAAAAAGAGAAAAGAGTAAAGAAAAAAGGTATAAAAAATCAAAATATTATTTAAAAAATTTCATATTAGCGTTGATCGTGCCACATAGAACGGCTAGGGTCTACGTCAGCAATTTTTGGCCAAAATTAGCTCAATTGGCAAAATGTGAAAAAGGTTTAGGACTCAAGTGGCACAATTTAAAGGTTTATAATTGAATTAGGATAAATGCAATAAGTTTAGGACTTTTTTGGTAATTTTCCCCAAATTTATGTGTTGATTCTCATTGTTTCTTTCATTTTTGACATCAAAAGTATGCATCTTTTACATGAAACATTCAATTTTGTGTTTACATATATATTGATACTGTTACGAAAACCAAGCGATCGAACAATAAAATTGATAGAATAAGAAAATAAATCGGACACCAGATTTACGTGGTTCGGTCGTAGTGACCTACGTCCACGGGGAGAGCAGCACGGAATTCCACTATAGATCAAGCGATACAACGGAGATTACAACCACACTCGAGTCACTCAAACACTCTCAGTGTTTCCCAAGCCCCAATTACTCCCAATAACACACACAGTGTTTAGTCCCATAATTCCTTACGAAATAATCTATAAATCTTATCACAAGATTTACGCTTGAACACTAATTCTTCTTGGATGTAATTCACGAACGAAATCAACTGCCAAGCACTCGCAAGCAGCGGCTCTTCAAGAAGTCTGCGCTCTTGCTCTGGACATAGGCTTCACGAAAACCACTCTGCTTTCTTCAACTTCTTCTTTCCAAGGTGCCCACGATAGAATATAATATATGTGCCCAAGAGTTGATCGAGTCGTGGTCCGAATCAAAAACCACGTTGGACTTTCTCGTTCAAGCCGTAGACTCCAACATCAATTAGGAAAGAATATTTGTTTCCTCCTGCACATATTTGGAAGTAAATTTCCAATATTTCCTTTTTGCTCAATTTTGGGAGATTCGCAAAATATCCAATTCGAAATATTTAGATTTCCGTTTCGAGCTCAAATTCGAGACATATTTTCAACAGATACAAATACTTGAAGTCCTCTTAATTTTTCCTAATTTCTTTTAACATTTAAAGTATTGTTCTTGTGTGTTAGTATTAAGAAACGAAGCAAAATATAGTAACAAAAGAGACCCTTAAGCCTTTTTGGCTAAATGGAGTAGATTATAACTTTTCAAGAAAGTGGCTCAAGCATAATCGATAATCACCAGACTTGCAGGACACTCCATAGACTTTTGAGTACCAAGGTCTCCACATCCATGCCTCTGAATTATTGAAAAAAGAAGACCGGCATATATTCAAGAAGAAGATGCCCTTTGCTGCCGCGAATTTTACCTTTAAAGTTCATTTCACGTCATTTCAACTCCTGCTATTTCCAAGGCCAAAGAGAAATCGAAAAGTGAAATCCAATTCTTTGGCAACTTACGCTGTTATCTCGAATCCCTTTCGGTTTCTTTGCCTGAATTTAGTTATTCTTGAAGCACATGATGCATTATGATCAAACAATTAGATGAGGTGTAGTAGTATCGAGCTTAGAGTTACTGTTTGTTCCACCACCCCGATGCTTCGAAGACCAACCCAATTTCGTGTTCACAGCACAGTGAGTGTCGGCATTATTGCAACGAGACAATTCCATTCTCCTCCATCCAGGGAGGGAAAGCACATGAACAATGCGATATTGTGTAAATCATGATACTACACTAAAATGATATCGCATGGGCTTATACTATCGATGAGTCTACAATGTTGTCAATAGCGAGTTTCACAATTTCTGCAAGTGTGAGCTGACTTTCAGTAGCATATGCCTAGACAAAAATCTCACTGTTTTTGAAAATGCGATTCGCCATGCATCGAGATAATAAGTGCAGTGTCACCTATAACAAGCAAAAGAACTGATGCGGAATTTATTAGTGGTGCATTTTTGGATCGATTGGATAGGCAGAAGTCCAAACGGAGGGCGAAATAGTGATGTGACTAGACCCGGTGGACTCGGTCGACGACATCAGATATTTTTCATGAGTTAATTTAAAAAGGCAGTTTCCTAATTTTAATGTTTTATGCTTTCCAATTTAGATTATGTAACTTTCCTATTTAATTAGGTTTCCAATTCAGATTAGGTAACTTTCCTGTTTGATTAGGTTTCTTATTGTAATTAGGTTTAACCCCTATAAAAGGGTGTTTGTGATTTGTTTTGAAGACAGAACATTATTATCATCGATATTGAATTTCGAGATTTTTCTCTCTAAGTAAGGTTTTGCTTGAATTATTCGCGGAACGCTGCGTCAGGTGGTATCAGAGCCTATGGCGACTAGCGGTGGTCTTCGTGACGATGCTCAGGAGACTGGAGCCCCAACCCTTGGGGACGACACGCTGCAACATTTGGAGCAGCGTTTAATGGAACGCTTGGATCAACGATTCAATCAAAGTCTTCGTCGTTTCAAAGAACGATTTAATGAGTTAACAGAACGATTCAAAGGTCTCAGCGTTGATGTGAACCGGAATCGGCGGAACGACAGAAGGCCGGGTGCAGATCTTGCTCGCGGTGATCCTGTTGATAGGCCTGTTCTTGTCCGCAGGCAAAATAACCCTCTATTTTTAGAGAGTTCGGAAGAAGAAGAAACTGAAATTTTTGATGAGGAACGTGCTGATTATGGTGGCAGACATCGTCATGGAGGATTTCAAAGATGATATGATCGAAGAGATGGAAGACGACGTTACGACGATCGTGAAGGTAATGACTTTAAATTGAAAGTCGATATTCCTTATTTTAATGGAAGTCTGGGCATAGAAGACTTTCTGGATTGACTTGCTGATATAGATAGATTTTTCGACTATATGGAGACCCCTGGTGAGAAAAGGGTGCGATTAGTAGCCTGTAGATTAAAGGGGGGTGCGTCTGCATGGTGGGAAAGATTGCAGAATAAGAGAGAACGAGAAGGGAAAGAGAGAGTTCGAACTTGGACTAGAATGAGAAGACTATTGAAGCAAGAATTCCTTCCACCCGATTATGAACAAATTATGTTCCAACAGTATCAACATTGCCAGTAGGGCAATCGGACTGTGCACGAGTATACAGCCAAATTTATGAGATTGGCAGAGCGGAATAATTTATCAGAGATGGAGGGACAGTAAGTGGTCAGATACCTCAATAGCTTAAAACCCTTCATTCGAGATAAAATTGGAGTGCAGTTTTTGCGAAATTTAACTGAAGCCAAGAATATGGCGATGAAGGCAGAATTGATGCAGCAAGATAGGGGAAGAAGAGGCTACGAAAATTATCGAGGTAGCAGTTCGAGCAGTTCGGTAGAGAAGAACAGTTTCGATAATCGCTTTAACGCAGGGCGAAATCAGGAAGATAAGGCGGTAGAAAAGCGCCCTATGAATGAGCCAAGGGAAAAGGGAACGCAAGCACAGAAAACTGTGAACCCTAATCCTTATACTAAACCAGCCGCGATAAAGTGTTACAGGTGTAATCAACCTGGGCACCGTTCTAATGAATGCCCTCAGAGAAAGTCCGTAAACGTAGCAGCGAGAGAAGAGGAGGAAGATGGATATTGCTATGCGCCAGATGGTGAGGACGATGATTTTGAAGATGAAGAAGAGAAGCGAGTAAAATGTGTGGTGCACAGGATGATGTTGGCCCCAAAACAGGAAGATGATTCGCAGTGCCATCAGTTATTCCGAACCAGGTGCACCATTCTGGGAAAGATCTTTGCTGTGGTTATTGATAGTGGAAGTATGGAGAATATCATTGGGAAGGAGGCAGTGAAGAAGCTGGGGATACCCGTGGAGAAGCATCCTAATCCCTATACGTTAGGATGGATTAAATCTGGAGCAGAAAGCATTCATGTGACTGAACGATGCAAAATTCCATTCTCCATTGGAAAATATCATGATGAGCTATATTGTGATGTGTTATTTGGGAGGCCGTGGCAATTTGATGTAGATGCTCAGCATTCAGGAAGAAGCAATCAGTATAACCTCGTGAAGAATGGAGTGAAATATACGTTGCTGCCACTAAAGAACAAAGGAAAACAATCTTCTGAAAATAATTTCCTTACCCTTACGAGGAAATTTGAAGCTGAGGTTAAGGAGACTCAACAGATTCACGTGTTGGTCGTGAAACAAACAATTGAGACTGAGGCTGAATTACAAATGGAGGAGCAGCTTGAAATGGTCAAGCCTTTATTGAAGGAATTTAGCGAATTGATGCCTGAAGAGATTCCAGATGGGTTGCCGCCTATGCGCGATATTCAACACCATATAGACTTAATTCCTGGTGCTAGTCTGCCGAATTTACCGCACTACAGGATGAGTCCTAAAGAGAGCGAGATTCTAAAAGAGAAGGTGGAAGAGTTGTTGCGAAAAGGGCACATTCAGAATAGCATGAGCCCATGCGCTGTTCCGGCCTTGTTGACTCCTAAGAAAGATGGGAGTTGGCGAATGTGTATAGATAGCAGGGCCATTAATAAGATAACCGTGGGTTACAAGTTTCCAATTCCGAGATTGGATGACATGTTGGATAGGTTGCACGGTGCTAAGTGGTTCTCGAAGCTGGATTTGAAAAATGGGTACCATCATCTTCGGATTCGCCCTGGAGATGAGTGGAAGACAGCTTTTAAAACAAAGGAGGGGTTGTACGAATGGTTGGTGATGCCTTTCGGACTTTCCAATGCTCCAAGCACTTTCATGAGGCTTATGAATCAGGTTCTGAAATCTTTTATTGGCAAATTTGTTGTAGTTTATTTTGATGATATCTTAATTTATAGTAAGACCAAAGAGGATCATCTATTGCACTTAAGGGAGGTGTTGACAGCCTTACAGATTAATAAGCTGTATATTAATCTTAAGAAGTGCAGTTTTTTAACTAATAAACTATTATTCTTGGGATTTATTATTACTGCTGAAGGAATAGAGGTAGATGAGGCGAAGATAAGAGCAATCAGAGAGTGGCCGACTCCAAAACAGTTTCTGACGTTAGAAGTTTTCATGGGTTGGCTACTTTTTATCGGCGATTTATTAAGAATTTTAGTATTATCGCAGCCCTAATTACTGAATGTATGAAGAAAGGCAAGTTTCTATGGGGAGAGGAAGCTGAGAATAATTTTGCTATTTTGAAGGAGAAGTTATGTAGTACACCTATTCTTGCTTTACCTGATTTTGATAAACTGTTTGAAGTGGACTGTGATGCTAGTGGAGTAGGTGTAGAAGCTGTTTTATCTTAAGAGTGCAGATCAGTTTGCTATTTTAGTGAGAAGCTCAGTGACGCAAGGCAGAAGTGGAGCACATATGATAAAGAATTCTATTCTGTTGTAAGGGCTTTAAAGACTTGGGAGCATTATCTGATTGGGAAAGAATTCGTCCTTTATTCTGATCATGAAACTTTGAAGTATCTGAATAGTCAGAAGAGGATTAGCAAGAATATGCATGCGCGATGGTGTCAATTTTTGCAAAAATTTCCTTTCGGGTTACAGCACAAGTCAGGTGTGCATAATGTCGTAGCATATGCATTAAGTAGGAGAGCTGGCTTGTTGATTACATTAAGCCAATACATCTTGGGGTTTGAGCAATTGAAAGACTGTTATGCAGATGATGATGACTTTGGAAAAATTTGTGAGTCATGTGCTGCTGGTCAACCTGTACAAGAATTTTATGTGCAGGATGGTTATCTGATGCGTGGCAATCAACTTTGCCTTCCTCGGACATCATTACGAGAGAAGGTAATTCGCGATTTACATGATGGTGGATTAGCTGCACATCTGGGTCGTGATAAAACTATTGCTGCAGTTCGAGAGCGATTTTACTAGCCCTAGTTGCGTAGAGATATCAGTAGGTACGTACAAAAGTGTTATGATTGCCAGACTGCTAAGGGGAAATCTAATAATACAGGTTTATATATGCCATTACCTATTCCTAATAATATATGGGAAGATCTGTCCATGGATTTTGTGCTTGGTTTACCACGAACACAAAGAGGCGTGGATTCTGTTTTCGTTGTGGTTGACAGATTTTCCAAGATGGCGCACTTCATTCCTTGTAGAAAGACTTCTAATGCAGTAAGTATGGCTAAATTATTCTTTAAGGAAGTGATTCGTTTTCATGGTGTGCCCAAATCTATTACCTCAGATAGGGATAGTAAATTTCTAGGGCATTTTTGGTGGACTTTGTGGAAGTTGTTTGATTCATCTTTGAATTTCAGTAGTACTGCTCACCCGCAGACTGATGGACAAACAGAAGTGGTTAATAGAACTCTGGGAAACTTGATTCGAAGTATTTGTGGAGATAAGCCAAAACAATGGGATGTTGCTTTATCACAAGCAGAGTTTGCTTATAATAATGCAGTTCATAGTTCCATTGGCAGGTCGCCTTTTTCTGTTGTTTATATAAAGGCGCCCCTTAGCATACTCTAGATTTGGTACAGTTGCCTAAGCAAATGGATAAAAGTGTAGCAGCGGATCATATGGCTAAACAAATTGTGGAATTACATCATGAAGTCAAATGGAAGCTAGAGGAAGCTAATCAAAAGTATAAAGCTGCAGCAGATAAGCACAGGCGAAAGCAGGTGTTTGCGGTAGGTGATCAAGTCATGGTTTTTCCTCATAAAGAGCGATTTCCAGCTGGATCTTACAGTAAATTACAGCCAAAGAAGTATGGACCTTACGCTGTCAGCAAGAAGATCAACGATAATGCTTATGTTATAGACCTGCCACATAGCATGGGCATATCCAACACTTTTAATGTTGCTGATTTATCACTGTTTTATGAGTCCACTGAGCCGTTATATCCAGATCCTGATTTTAACTCGAGGACGAGTTCTTTTCAAGTGGAGGAGAATGATGCGGAATTTATTAGTGGTGCATTTTTGGATCGATTGGATAGGCAGAAGTCTAAACGGAGGGCGAAATAATGATGTGACTAGACCCGGTGGACTCGGTCGACGACATCAGATATTTTTCATGAGTTAATTTAAAAAGGCAGTTTCCTAATTTTAATGTTTTATGCTTTCCAATTTAGATTAGGTAACTTTCCTATTTGATTGAGTTTCCAATTCAGATTAAGTAACTTTCCTATTTGATTAGGTTTCCAATTCAGATTAGGTAACTTTCCTATTTGATTAGGTTTCCAATTCAGATTAGGTAACTTTCCTGTTTGATTAGGTTTCTTATTGTAATTAGGTTTAACCCCTATAAAAGGGTGTTTATGGTTTGTTTTGAAGACAGAACATTATTATCATCGATATTGAATTTCGAGATTTTTCTCTCTAAGCAAGGTTTTGCTTGAATTATTCGGGAAACGCTGCGTCAAGAACCACAAAGAATGCTCCAAAGAGACATGGATTCATTTCGATGAGATTGTCCAGTGCAAAATCTCACTGTTTTTGAAAATGCGATTCGCCATGCATCGAGATAATAAGTGCAATGTCACTTATAACAAGCAAAAGAACCATAGAGAGAAAATGGTCCAAAGAGACATGGATTCATTTCTGAGCAGCCAACCATACAGATACATAAATAGAATGACATACAGACGACGGGAACAGATCAAAAAGGGTAACGTGCACAGAAAAGGCAAACATCGGCGACTTCCTAGAGGTCATAAACTCTCAATAATATATATGTAGCCCAAGAAAAGTTCCTTTCTCTCTCTCTCTCTTCCCCCCTTTAACCATTAAGCCAAAAACCAGGCATGTTACTGATAATACATGAGCTGCTGGGCAGCTGCAACATTTTGAAATCCACCATCATATATTGCCTGGCTTCCACCGGCAACTCCCATACCCATCGCTGCCTGCTTGAGAGGATGCTGTCCTTGCATGAGAGGATGCATGCCGCTCAACTTGCTCATTGCTAATTGTCACTCGTAAGCTAATAGTTTAGCAGTAGAAAGGCCTGGTAATGGTGCCGCTGCAGCAAGTGGAGGAAGGAGATTGGAGCTTGTTCCTGGGGGAGTAGGCTTGCTACCCCAGGAGCACTGCAAGCACAAACAAATCAGAAGTCAGCTCTGGTTCAATCGAAAACACCAGGGGGACGAAGTCTTGTATTAACTACCGTTTTCACATGCTAGAGCCCCTGATCTATTTTTACCACTGCCAAGATGCGGACAGCAATTATATCTTAAACTACATGCCACGAAAAGCCCATCTAAATTATTGAAGAGATAGAACACTTCACTTGTATTGCCAGAGAACTATGTCTTATTACCATAGCACATGCCACCTTTGCTTATCCTTTTAGAGGATAAGAGGTACGGCCGAACATGTGGTGGCACCACATGCTGATGAAGTCATAGCTACAGCAATCACAGATTGAGTTTAAATTTAGTCTTGAGTCAAAGAGCACTAAGCTCATCCAAAAGGGTTTAGTGCAGTCACTAAATGCACAAAACTTAAAGACAACTTGGATTCAAATCTCGGTGTAAACAAAAACGAGGTCTTTGACCAAAGGTTAACTATGAGAGGTGGTCGGATTTACGATCAGGAAAAGGAAAAAAGTGAGATAATTTCAACTCTTATCAGCATAACTGCAGAATTAATAATCTCACACTACATTTTCTATGGAATAGATACTTTTCAAACCATCAGAACACTGTGAAATAAAGCAAATAAGGAATGAAGAGCATTAGTAACAAGCCCAAGAACACACCTTAATGTCTTCCACAGAGAAGTGACTGAGTATTTCCCATTTGAATGGCCAATGCTGCTTCTGCAAGAGTACTATACCTCACGAAACCAAATCCTACTCCATAATCTCCACAATCTCTGTTAAATGCCCATCACCAAAAAATCTGAATACATAATCACTTGAAGGCCAAATTTAAACTTGTAATTGTCGGAGCCATTTTCCATGTAAGTAGGTTTAATTTTGGTCTAATAAGCTCATCAGCTCTTGCTCTCTACTCATTCACCTACTCTTCACACCCCCACTTCCTGAATTCTCTCCTCTAAATACGGTTCCTAGTATGAACTGGCGTGGTACCAACATAAAATAGCCTATGATAAAAAGTATAACAGAATAAATTAGTCTCAAAAAATTATTTCAGTATGGACCCACTCAATGTTGATGCATTAATTATAGTTAACTTAATCTAAGACTATATATGTATCTTGGTGCAAAACGAGATAACTAGGGTAGATGGAATTAGCATTTAAAAAATTATTTCTTCTCTTATACTTCTCCAAGAACTATTTGATTCATGTGCAATCACCAATCCCATTATATTGAATTTCTTTTGAAATTAATTGAAGCATTTTTTCACCTCTAATTCTAATTTGTCTTCTAATCATTGTTGAATTCTGTAAACTGAAATTACCTGACCTTCTTGTGAGATTTTGTCTCCACATAATATTGGCACTCAAAGAGTGTAATACAATACATCCACATTTAGTTATTGCAAAAGTTAGCATCAAATTAACTAATGAAGGGGAAAGGAATAACATTCAATCTGATGTGAAGAGAACATGAAAAGAATTAGAACCCACACTGCACTTTGATTTCTTGTCCGTTTTATAACAAATAATTTAGATCAGTACTAAAGTGACAAGTCTAAATCCTTATCCTTTTCGTGATAATTCAATTTCTAGAGCTTTCCAAACCCTTGCTTGAAGCTTAAGTTATTTAATGACAATAATAGAGACCCGTGCGTGGCATGGGCTTTTTGACTGGTTATAACGTAAAGGAGAGCATGATGGTAATTGCAAAAATACAAAGATTGTTAAGGCGTATTTAATTTTTCTCCATAAAATTTTTTATAGTTTCATTTGATATAATTTTATTACTGGCCACAAAAAGAATAAAGCCAAGATGGCCAATATGGTAATGTCAATATGAACATGTAAAGCGTAATTTTAAAAGCACGGGATACGAAATCAGCATATGGATTCCCCAAAGAAAATCTGGCAATATTCACTTTGTTTTGCCCCCAAATTACTCAAAACTCCACCATATGGATTCAATTAGATGTAAATCAGCAACACCAACAGATAGTACTTAAAAAAGAGAGATCGGTCTTGCCTCCAAAGCTAAATTTCCTGCATAAACAGTTGTATACTGAGGATTTTTTTCTGGAGCATCACTGTTTGTAGCCTCCTTACCATCCTCTGCAATGAAAAAAAAAAAAGAGTAGATGATTCGTGATGCAATCTTGTAAAAGAGAATGCCTATAACAGTAGACAATACAATGACTCGGGCAGCAAAACTTAAAATGCTTGTGCCTTCGAGCATCGCATATCAGCCAAGATGAATCCAAGAAACTTCTGTTCCAAATAATGGCTAACCTGATGAGCCATTGGTTAGCTCCACCACACTTTTGGCATCAGAGCTCTGCTTCTCTTCAATGCCACCACCACCAGCGCCCTTTGTTGCCCAATTACTACGTATCTGTCTACTGCCAAGCCATTTCCCTGAAATATAAACCAAAATTAACTCGACCTTACATGGAGACGGTAAAAGGAACTAGCCATCATGTTATTACCAGGGAAGACTGTTCAACTTTCTGGCATTTCACCGAACCGATGAACTGCCACTATACTTGTAAAATGTGAGTTTGAAAAGTCAAAATGGGGGAGAAGAAAAGAAAAGAAAGAAAAAGAGAGGGAGAGAGAAAGAGAATGAAAAGAAAGAAGAAGAAGAAGGAGGGTTTCACATACAGTCGGATCAATTACATTTTGCAATGCTCAGTGGGTGTCCACGTCCTTCGTTCATTCAATTGGAGAAGTTTTTGGAATTCGAGCTTAAATTCGAAGTATTGTGAAATTTCGAGCCACCATCCATGGCTACGAAGTTTTTGAAAGAACACCATATCTAGCCGTGGAGGTCGTCGCTCTATCTTTGGATGAGAGGCCGTCCATGGACGACCGCTACTCTGCATCTCCATATCTATGGACAAGTGCTCGTGGCCAAGGCTTAGTCGCCGAGACTACAGAGAGGGTTGACGTGGAGGTCGGCCTGGATGCGGCAATCAACCGTCGCTCAATAGCCAAATCTGCTCTGCTGCTCAACAGCTTTCAGCTCGAGTCTTGGCTCATCCATGGCTGCCAGCGATGAGCTCAACAGCTTTGCTATGGACGGTGGTGGTCAGGGTGGGATGGTGGCTCAAGGATGGTGGTAGCGGCGACTTGGTGGTGGAGCTAGCTGAGCCCAGGCAGAGCGGAGGTTGAAGATGGAGGAGGAAAAGAGAAATAATTTTTTTTTAGGCTCCGTTCGTTTCCGGAAAAATATATTTTTCCGGAAAACATTTTCCTCGTTTTCCGGTGTTCGGGGGCGGAAAATGTTTTCCGTGGAAAAACATTTTCCTTCCCCACCCCTAAATCCTTCATTGTTTTGAGGAAAATGATTTCCTCTTTTCACAAAGAGAAAATCATTTTCCCCCAAAGTGAAGGCAAAATTGCCCATGGGAGGGAAAATGTTTTCCGTGAGAGAGGAAGTTGATCGCCGGTCACCGCCACCGGCTGCCGGTCGCCGCCAACCGCCACCGCCATTCGCCGCCGGTTGCCGATCGCCGCCTGCCGCCCGTCGCCACCCGCTGCCACCGACCGCCGCTGCCAGTTGTCGGTCGCCGGACACCGCCGAACGCCACCGCCGGCCATCGATCGCCGCCCGCCGCCGCCGACCACCACTTGTTGCCGATCGCCGGACGCCGTTGGATCGGCAGTCGCCGAACACCAGAAAATATTTTCCGAAACTTTTTCAAATTTTAGTCGAATACCAAAAAATTTTGTTCCAGGAAAACATTTTTTAGGAAAATGACTTCCGGGAAAATATTTTTCAAAAGGAGAATATTTTCCGCCAAACGAACGAAGCCTTAATTTTCAAATGAATATATGTGTCAAGATCTAATTAGTTATCAGTAAATAAGCACACGCCATGGCAGCCGTTGACATGACGCTTACAAACCGCTGAATATTTTCTCATGAATGACATCTCAAGAAGTAAAAGCGATGGCAAAAGCTTGACTTGATAAGAGGAATTTGCTTGATCAATAAGAAACCCAAGTCAATCAATATGTGGTTTTATTTTCATGCAAAAGTTTAGAAGATTGAATCCGGTGAACAAGGGGATGATAAAGAGTGATTCCATGTTATGCTTTTCCTCTCCCGGTGATCATGTCGTTCTTTACTATATGCATTAGCCCTTTGCTTCCACCTGAAGAATGTAGAAAAGAAATTTGAAGTATTTTAGTATTGGTTAGTATCATCAACGCTGGCGATAACTCTTTTACATTTAGAGTTATCAGCATAGGCCAGCTGATTCAAATATATTGAAAGAAAATATCATGTCTCTCTTTTTCTTTGTCCTTTGCTTTTCCGGAAGGCAAAGGCAAGAAACAATGTAAAGAAGCATGCGTAAAACTGCAAAACGAAGACAAACTTCATCTCTTCTCCTTTTGCTTTTCTTGGATAGACCATGAAACGTACAAATGACAAACACAAAGCGGACAACAAGGTTTTAGATTAACAAAAGCGAGAACGGTTAGTTTTGGTGTTGCTGTAGTTAGATTGTCGAGAAAATTAAAAGAAGGTATGAGATGTCAACAAGTGATTGACTGCAATTTGATCTTGTGGGAATAGCAAGTATTATAGTAGGCTATAAATTCTCTCAATCGAGGAAGTAAATCAACTTAACCTGCAATCAAGGGGGTCGTTCTAAGGAAAAGAAGTGGGTAATTTATGGGGATATTAACATGGGATGCAACTCCAAGCCGACCTTTGTGACAATACTTATTGACTGTTAAAGTAAGTTATAAATCCTCTCGAATAAGGGATTAAAATCGATTGAACTTACTATCAATAGCAGTTGCCGTGGGGTTAAAACTGGCTTCAATGTGGCGAAGTTTCAACATCTATGGACTGTCCACAGCCCAACCTTTACACACGGCCCATTGCGGGCTCCAATCCGCTAAGTGTAGGACTTTGTCAGAATTTCAAGGCCCAGAAGGCGTAAAAATGAATTTGGACCGGTACATTTGATCAAATCCGGGTGGAATGCACACGGTTTTTACCATTGTAATTGTCCATTTTCGATTGGTACATACGCTACACTGAGGAAATAATTCCTCTCTCCGCAAGATATAGTTAATCTCAATGCTAAAACTAAATCTCTCTTTGCTGAAACTCGGCAATCGGCATGGCAATTTGACCACGAAACTTCATGGAAGATGGGATTCAAGTGTGTATGCATATTACAGCGGTGCATTTCGTGGGCATCACAGTCACTTAACATGCATCTTCTTTCTGTGTTTGTGTTTTCTAAGCTCATTGTCGTCTATGGAATTGAGGAAAACTTGTGAGAACTATACAAAAATGAAATAGCTTCAGTGTTGAGAGATTGAGATTAATAGAGAGAGGGAAAATAGAGTGACAGCGTTTGTAAGAGCAACTTGCTTCTTTAGTTGTTCATCCATGGTTAGTATTCTTAGCCTTGGAAGGAAGATGGAAGCGACTAGTACAAAATCCAGCGCAGGTTCATTTATCTGTTTGATGAAAGTTACTGCTTGTCCATAACTGTGTTCCTTATACAAAAGCACATTCGCATGTCCTTCGTAGAAAAAGATTGTGAATTTTCTTAAGACAATCAATCCATCCCCTCTTGATTATAGTGTTAGTCATTTCAAGGATCGCTTGGTGATACAGGCCAATTGAGAGACCTTATCGAGTGATTCATATTTAAACATTAACCTCTCAAGTGGTCACCACCTTATGTGATCACCTAGAGTACTCTTTTTGGGACGTTTGGCCCACGTGGACCAAGCCAGTTACGTACATATTAGTCGAAAGAGCATTACGAGGCCTATTAGTAGTGATTTACAAAGTCGGTATACTAAGTGAGATGGGATTTTTGCAAGTGGCCAGCTGTTTAAACAAATTGGACCAATTTAATAGCTAATAAGAGTCCATCATATTACTTAGTATATCAAATTTGTCGGTCAATCTTAGTATGCACAGCATTTCTTTGATTGAAATATAGATAGACATGACTTTTTGATGGCTAGCTTGTTCCTTTTCACATATTATGTCTGTCCTAATCATGCTGATCATCATTTTTATTCTCAAATTTGAGCCTATGAGACCATTGATTCTGAATATAATAAACATGGCCAACAAAAATGCCCGTAACAATAATCAAGCTCAGGAGACTTACATTTAGCCCATTTCCAACTTAATCTGACCCAACCTGTTTTTAGGCTGATTTGGTCCTGTATTACTTTCTATTAAGCTAATTTATTTGAAGTCACAAGCCTGAATTGAATTCTTAGAGTATATTAAGTATAATTAAATCTAACATGAGCAAATCGAACTCTTGTGCATTTTTGCTGATTCATTGAACAAAGGATACAAACATGAACAGGGCACCAGCCCGCACTCGTGACAACATCTTGAATAACACTTTCTAATGTCCATCGATGTTATCAGTTGCTTCGAAACGGAAAGTGTTTCAATGAAGGAAAGCATGTAATATATAAAATACATATACTGTTTCTTGAGATGATAGTATAAATTTCATTTGCTAATTGTGTTTAGTATTCATCATTATTGAGATAAGATAAGAACCGTCCTATGTAAGTGGAGAAAGGAGGTTGCCAAAAAAGTAAATAATTGATCAAATATAGGTTAAACATTTATCTAATGACAATAGTGCCACTAAATTAACGCTAACAATGCTGGAAGGGACTAAAGCAGGTGACAGAAACAGAGTAAACTAGTATGCTATTTCCCAATCAGCTCCCCTATTTCCAGAGCATGCGGTGTTTCGATGTGATCAGTTAAGCCGACATGAGCCATCAGGAGCTTGCCTCCTCATCTTAGTTGCTAAGCATGATAACTTCCTTGACACCGGATAGCAGTATAAACCAACATTTCCAGCCAAACCTCACCGATGATCGACCATTTTTGCTCTTGATTCGTGATAATAGTATCTTGCTGCGATGCTAGTTGGCATCCGTGAAATAGCGCACGTTTGCTGCTATTGCCTTTTGGTATGTTCAGGCTTAGCTTGGTTTTAACATGCTCCCTTCATTGATTGCAAGCATCCTTATGTCGAACTTTTGCTCTCGCTTCCATAGATGGTCTGTAGTCCTCGTGAGACAATCCGTAAAATTAGCAATGAAGTTTCCGTATGCTTGAGTTGCATCGGCTCGATTGGCTTCTGCTCCATGTCTTGGAGTTCTGTGATGGACTTGTTCTCATTGAACAAATTAATTGCCTTGGCATAGGTCTCTCGGAACTGGATGCTCGCAATTCCGCTAGCCATAGCAGGACATCTGACTAGGAGATATAGCATATATCAAGACAAATGCCTGCTAATCTAGATCTCGACCTGATGTTTTTAATGGGTGCTTCCTCGAATGGAGCATCTTCCAGACTCGTACGTTCTTTGGGGTGGCAGCAGAGTTCAGTAGCAATGTGCCAAATCATAACACTCCAGTCGAAATCCAGATTAAATATCCAGTTGGAAGTGTCCAACGTTTTAGCCCAATCAAGTTCAAGACAGCCTCTACAGGGCGTATAGCTTGGAGCCATGGTCAGTCGTTTCATATCGTCTGTCATTTCCTTGTGGCTCCCATACGGATGTTTCTCTACTTCGTCTTTGATGTGTAGGAGCTCCCGGAGTTGGACCACCTCCGCCTTCTCGACAGGGTTGTATCCAATTGATGAAATTCAAGGTGCGGGACATTTTATTCTTCGTCACCCAACAAGAAGTCCTGTTAGAGAAAAAGAGAACCAGCGATGCGAATAATTCTAAAAAATTGGCTGCACGCAACAATTATAAAGTTATGCAGCGATTGATTTTCGACCTTAGGTAAGGCTGCTTGTCAATCAATGGTCTCCAGAAACATGATTCGCATAGTCAAATGCAAGTGGGACGGAAGTGTGAGAAGATGTCGCCTGCCAGGTCTATTGTATGATTTCTCGTCTTGAATGGCCGCGGACATGGGGTTTTTTGCAACCTATGGTGGCTGTCTACAAAATACTGAATGATGAATCAAAGTTCATCGCCCCACGGATTGCGGCATACGGGGACTAAGAGGAATGCATCTGCAAGGCCTCATCAAATTCAGTACGGTGTCACCGATCTCTGTTGTTATATATAATTTAACACTCAGAAGCTGGGGAAAAGTTCGAGAGAGATATAGGTGTTGCTTAATTCACTATTGCTTAAGAGCGACTCTGGTTTGCTAAGGGTGCTCAATCTCGAGGCGTCTACAAGCCGATGCTTCCTGAAAGTCTGGGCAATGTGTTGTCGAACCTTAGGTACTTGGGATTAAGATGGACCGTTCTTGATTCTATTCCAGAATCGGTCAGCCATTTTTCCCTCCTGGAGACATTGGATCAAAAGTAAACTGACACAACCCGACCACCGAGTTCCAAGAAGGCGAAGAACCTTTGGCACCTGCACATGAACGAGGTATGCTTCAACAGGAACATTCGCTAGCATCAGATGCCATCAGAGAAGTCTCGAGCAAATTTCTGACCGCGTGGGGACCAAACATATGAGGTAAGAGCCGCATGTTGGTTATTTTGGGCAGCCTAAAAGGACTCTCTGGAAATTGGCTATGGCATGTCGCACGCCATCGGCAAAAGAAGCCAACCAAATGCGCATATCGGCTCTCAAAATGCTTCAGTCCTTAATATGGAGGTCAACAGACCTAACTTGTAATATATAGAGACCTTATGTGTGATTTGTTAGGTTCTAACAAGCAATCAAGAGGTCGGTGAATTGATTTTTTAACAAAACACAAACTAATTTTGTAGAATCAACCCTAATAAAAATTTTGTTTTTACTCGTAAAGTGAACTAGTAATATATTCAGCGAAAATTAACGAGTATAGGGAAAAAAAATTGCAAATGAGATTCATAAAGGTTCGGCTTGGTTGTGCATACTTTTCTGGTCCAGCTCTAGCAGCCCAAATAGTTCAAAAATTGTACAAGCAGATTATATCTGCTTTTTTAATGCGACAACTCTAATTCGCAAAGCTAATGATCAGTGTGTCCATTTGCAGGTCATAATCAAAATTAGGGAGAGCTCAAGTTGTGCCAATCAAATTTTTTTCCTAACTTGAAAAACTTGTTTTGGAATCCCGTGTCTATTTCTTCTTCTTCTTTTTTTCTTTTTTATCATAGTACATGTGCAGAAGTCATCATCCTCACCCATTAAATGCCTATATCAATGTGCTAAGCTAATGAACTTCCAATAATGTACTTATTTTTTAAATAGCTTAAAGAAATAGATGAAATGAAGCTAATTAGGCTAATAACGTAGGAATAACCATTGGACTTTTGTTCTTAGACGTACTAATTCCTTACCACGCGCAGTGAACGGCAGAATTAACAAAAGAGAGCGCAACTACGTGTTTGCAGCTTAGCAGCTTTCATTTAATAATGAATCAGGAAAGCAAACATGTGGTATGTGACCCCAACTGATCAAAACAGTCATTACAGAACTACCCTGAAAACATTTGACCACCAATTCCAGAATAGCATACTTTCTTCGGCTCTTTGGCCTTCACAACTCTATGGTTCAGCTAAACATGGTATCAAGCCTATCCGAAATCTAGAGGTGTCAAAATTGGTCATGAGCCAATTTTTTACTCACATTTTTAAGATCGTATAGGTTATATATGAGTTGTTAAACATTGAAGGAATGGGTGCAAGTGGATCTAAAATATTATAGCTTAATGAGATCGGATATTCCACGGGTTTTCACAAGACTCATTTTCAATCCATTCAAAAACAGGGGCACCAACCGGCAGTCGCCGAATTGCCTAGAGTATCTGAGGGCGAGTGACTGAGTGAGGCCCATGTGAGCTGAAGCGCTTGCTTTGCAATCGTCCCTCCACATAACGTTCGTGAGCCTAGGCGAGTCATTTAATGCGACGTCGTCTCCGCAAGTCCAGCTGTGTGCAAGCTCACGGCCTAGCACTTCCCAGCTACTTGGGCTATTGAAATCTTTCCGTTTTCAGATTATTGCTTTTCCTAAAATATTGGCAGCTTATTTTTCTCGGAGAATTTCGATGGCCAATTTTCGCACCCCTCTTTTTTTTCTGGCTAAAACAATTTTTTCTTGCAAAAATTGAATGAATACAAAAGTTGAAAATTCTATGGAATGTTAAAAGCCAAATCTTTTAGCATCTTGTAGTCGAAATAGAGATTTTTCTTTTCATTTAAAGGTACATGCATGACAACTTATAATATAGTTTTATCAAGAGAAAGACAATTTTAGATGTTGATATCTATTATAGGGAAAAAGTTATGGTTTTATTTATGGGAGAAAATATTGTGCTGCCGATGGTGAAGGTCGATAGGAAAATCTATATGCCTTAGATGACAATTTATAGTTTTTTTTAATAAGTATTTCGATTTATAGGTTTTCTTTACGTTTTTTACTTAATTTACTGACATTTTCTAACTGCGCTAATTCACTTTTAAATTTGATATGGAATTTTTATCCAAGTAATATATACACATGAAGAGCTCCAAGTGGGATAAATAGTTGGGTACAAGCTTTGATAAGATAGATTAAATATGGATGTATTTTAGAAATATCGGTGCTGATTGGGTCGTGTTGGGTATGAATCACTAGACTTACATTGTCTAGGTCAAAACGGGTTAAATGGATCAATTTGGATAGAACATTTTCGACCCAACCCACTCATTTGACAGCCTTATCAAGTTTCGGATTATTCTAGCCAATTATATGTACATCATACAATAGACAGATCGGAGCTCATTATCCTCGTCAAAATGCCCAAAGAACCAAAACTAGGAGAGGGAGAGAGCGGGGTTAATTTCTTTGAGGCCATTCCCGTGCAGCCCCTTTTCCTAAAGGTGGCAAACCCTGTTCAGTGGATTTAGGTTTGACGACGTGCGAGGACAGGGAATTATCCTTCTTAATCAAATTCAGAAATCCAAAAGTAAATTCGGTGTCTGCATCTCAATGGATGGTGATTCGCACATTGATAATTCTATATGTTTGCTAATGAAAACGCATGGAATTGAACTAGAATTAGATTATAATTGCTACCGGTGAAAATTAAGATCACGTTGTTCGGCATTACTACGAGAATGTAGAAGTCGTCGCATATTACCAACGCAAGAGAAGGGGACAATCTTGTAATGATCTTGACCCAAACTAGAAAACCGATTCGGTTAACCATCCAAAATGCAAGAAAAGATTGAAGGCAAAGATCCAAAATTTCTTGATGGAGTCCGCAGTTAACTGCAATAAGAACTACTAACATAAAGTAAACCTTGGTTGAGCAAGATGCACATTTTAAGTCTAGAGGGCTCTACATATAGCTAAAAACTTTGTTGATCGCATCGCGAGATGACTATATTCATGACTAGAAATTTGATATGTAAACCTGTTTCTTAAAAGATTCTCTATCGCTCCTGCATTAGTCCACGGTCTCCAAACCCAGTTGGGAACAAATTGATTAGTATATTAGCTGATTTAGATGTGAACTAAGAACAAGGACCTCCCCCGAAATGCAGACAGGATGATCACAATGGAACTGAATTAGACTATTTTCCCAACTTTTTAATCACACCCAACCAATGAGAAGAATTACAGAACAGCGCAACATCACAAATCATACTCGGACAACGTAATTTGTAGATTTGTACAGTATATAGCCTTAAACAAAATTTACATATCAAGCATGAAAAAAAATGGGGAGTTTGGAGGAATCAAAGTATACTATCTATCAAGAGTATCACCACCTTCATCAAAATTAAATGCATCCCATGCCAAACGACCATATGAATGAAAACTGTGTTTCTGGAGAATATTAACAACAAGAATCGCGTCTGAAGCATCAAATCCACCTAAGGGTTTGCTGCTTTATAGACTTGATTGAGTGAGAAGAAAAAAGTGATAGGAAGAGAGAGAGAGAGGAGCAATCACACCGACAAATCACAGCGAGCAATCACCCTTGTACAGTGTTTGTGACAAGCTTCGATCCGTTTGGTTTGTAGGACTTTGTCACAATTTTAAGGTTTGTAAAACCTAATTTAGACTAGTAGATTTGTTGGAACCTAGGTAGTATGTAGTCTACACTCACGTAATAATTTCTCTTTCCTCAAGATACAACCGATGCTAAATCTAAGTCTCTCTTGATGAGACTCAAGGTTGCATTTTGACCATGAAACTGCGTGAAAGATGAGATTCATGTGTATAGTGGTGCATTTCGTGGGCATCGCAGCCGGTTAACATGGGTCTTCTTTTTGTGTTAGTGTTTCCTAAGCTTAGAGTTGCTGAGGGAATTAAGGTAAACTTGTGAGGGAGCTGGTCTATGCATGGTTTACGCACAACTTCATTAATCTTGCTTTCCAACCCTCTATCTAGGATTAAGTTACCGAGTAATTTTGTTTTTAAGTTGATTTTCGATGTTCATTTGTTTGTTTTTTAAACTCTTTTCTCCTTCTAAAAAGTTTAACTTCTCTTATTTATTACCAGATTTTGTTTATTTTTCTTACCATCACGTCAGATTTGCTAACTATCATATGAAATTATTACCCTTCTTTATTTGGTGACTTACCACTTTTATTTCCGATTAAGTAATTCATGTTGACACCCGAATTTTTGTTAGCATAGAATTGGTGAGTGGATAGAAATAACAACCATTCGACCAAAAAAAATAAAAATAAAAATAACAACCATGGAAAAAGTTTCGATCCCATTCAGCGGTGCTTAAAAGACCAAGCCCAGCCCATTCCATTCACCGGAGATGTCTCTCTCTCGGCAGTTACGGCCTCTTCCTTTACGCTCCATCACCATCAATTCGATCGTCCACCATCTCCGATCAGTTACGGCCGCCGTCAAATCTCCCTCGCTGGCCACCACGGGGCCTCCGCCGTAACGGAGCGGAGCATCGACGCTCATCACCAGCAATCGAACTTCTCTCGTGTCTCTTTCTCTCTCGTCTGAACGCATTTGGAGATTTTCCTTTTAAGCTCGCGATTTCACGCTCCGCAGGAGAATTCACAACGACAACGACATCGACAACCACAACACACTCACTGAAGCTTGGTGCGCGCGTGAGAGCCAGAGGAACCGAGCGAAGCAAGAACGCGCGCACCGGCCGAGCGAATCATACGATTGTTCTGTATTGCCTTTTGCCGAAAGCTACAAATTGTTATCTCAGTTGTCTATTATTTGCTCTCAGATTCGCCGATTCCTCTCTAGCAATTTTTAGCTCGGTTTCTCATGTTATATTCCCTCGCCAGTTGATAGGAATTCCCGTTTGGATAACTCCTCATCCTTCATGCTCACCACCTGTTCAACGTTTTGCCCCAGAGATGACGATGATGAATTAATCGATCAATTTGAGATTGCGTAGGAGTGATTTGTATGTTATCGTTCAATGTACTGATCATACATTGCGAATTGATGCTTCATCATTTGATGGCCTAGAGTTCTCCTTCCAATTGGCGTTTCCGTTTACTTTGTTCTCAGTGAAGTAAAATACTGCTTTGGGAGCGTGGCTGAATTGCCTCTAAACTGAGAACCTGTGGATTTATTTTTGAGCTTGAGGTGTTCAAAGTGCACGGATCACAATCGTTTGGAATTGTCCTCTAAACTGAGAGCCTGTGGATTTATTTTTGAGCTTGAGGTGTTCAAAGTGCACGGATCACAATCGTTTGGATATAACACATCGCCCTTCATGCGCACCACCTGTTTGACGTTTTGCCCCAGAGATGACAATGATGAATTAATTGATCAATTTGAGATTGCATAGAGTGATTTGTATGTCATCGTTCAATGTACTGATCATACATTGCGAATTGATGCTTCATCCTTTGATGGCCTGGAGTTCTCCTTCCCTTGGTGTTTCCGTTTACTTTGTTCTCAGTGAATTAAATACTGCTTTGGGAGCGTGGCTGAATTGCCTCTAAACTGAGAGCCTGTGGATTTATTTTTGAGCTTGAGGTGTTCAAAGTGCACGGATCACAATCGTTTGGAATTGTCCTCTAAACTGAGAGCCTGTGGATTTATTTTTGAGCTTGAGGTGTTCAAAGTGCACGGATCACAATCGTTTGGATATAACACATCGCCCTTCATGCGCACCACCTGTTCGACGTTTTGCCCCAGAGATGACAATGATGAATTAATTGATCAATTTGAGATTGCATAGAGTGATTTGTATGTCATCGTTCAATGTACTGATCATACATTGCGAATTGATGCTTCATCCTTTGATGGCCTGGAGTTCTCCTTCCCTTGGTGTTTCCGTTTACTTTGTTCTCAGTGAATTAAATGCTGCTTTGGGAGCGTGGCTGAATTGTCCTCTAAACTGGGAGCCTGTGGATTTATTTTTGAGCTTGAGGTGTTCAAAGTGCACAGATCACAATCGTCAAGGTGTTGATGTAGAGAAATCCTCTATAACCGTAAATTGTTCATATATTGGAGCTGTAGTTTTTCTTTCGCATACTAACTGCTGCTCTGTTTTGGGCTCGGTTGAGACTCCACTTCACATGCGATGGACATGTTGGAGTATCGTTTATATCATGCTTGTGATGTATGCACAAGTACATGGTGGTTTATCCCGGTTGTCACCATTAGCTTGCACAATATTCATTTCAGAATGTGCTATTTGTTGAATTTGTACACCCACCGCTTCGTAGGCTCAGTCAATATGTCTATTCTTGCTGTACATGGCTCAAATTTACTGCATTCATTGTTGTTCTTGCTGTACATGTACAAAAATATGTCAATTTCTTGGCTATGAATGCTGTGTATGTTAATAACATGCTGTAGTCATGGTTGTAAGTGCTGTCTGTGACTTAAATTTGCTGGATTTATGTTCATGCCTGCTGTCCATATCCATTCGTTGTTCAAACAACAATTGCCAATACTCATCTATGAGTTGAGGTGAGGAATCCATGTTAATTTTCGGGGGAGATATTCGTGTTTTCATGCTTGAATTTACTGAAATTAAACATGTGCCAGCTGTACAAGCATTGATGATCTTCGTTTGACTTCAATTTGTTCTCATCTTGAGCACGTGAGCCCATGTACACTTGCAGGAAAATATGTTTCAAGTCCATTACTTAATAAATAATCATGAATTTCGGCCTTCAATGCTCTCATTTTATTCTAGATTTTGCTGACTTCGCCGTTTTAATCATGAGGTGTGCTAGTTTAATTCTCATTTGAGTGTGGTTTTGATTACCCATGATAAGGTGACTGTATACTTGATTTGCTAGTTATTGGGACGTGTTTGGGTACTATTGGAGTGGGTAATTTGTATATCTTGGGAGCTTGATGAGCTGGACGCTGCAGTGAATTCTCTTAGGCATGAAATTGATTGATTTTATTCCCATTTGTTGATTGGTTTGACGGTTCGTCGGTGCATGTAAGTGTGTGGTTCATCTCTAGTCACCTTGATACATTACGATGTCATTTTTGTGGGTAGATTAATGGCTAGACTTGCTGGATGTTATTGTGGGCTGTGGACTGAGCGTGATTTTGAGGGGATTTTGATGATATTTCTAGCTCGATTTAGTGGTTCAATAGGTACGTAGGCATATAGCTCACTTAGGCTGTGTTCGTTTGGCGGAAAATATTGTGTTTTTGGAAAATATTTTCCCGGAAGTCATTTTCCTAGAAAATGCTTTCCCGGAACATAATTTTCCGGTGTTCGGCGACCAATATGAAAAAGTTTTGGAAAATATTTTTCACCGGCGACAGCGATAATCGGCGATTGGCGTCCGCCGGCGGAGACGACCGGTGGCGGCGACTGGTGACCGGCGACCGGCGGTGGCGGTGACCGGCGTCCGGGGGGCAACGGCGGCAACTGGAGGGGGGAAGGAGGAGTTTGGTAGAAAATGATTTCCGCTTCTGAAAAGCGGAAATCATTTTCCGTCAATTTGTTCATGTTTTCCCTCATAGAGGGGAAAATGTTTTCCGCTCCCGAACACCGGAAAATGTTTTCCTGGAAAACATTTTCCGCCAAACGAATACAACCTTATTGTCATTTTGATATAATGAAATGTAGCTTTCCTTCAATAAACGGGCAAGCTTGCATGCAGGCCTTAAGCTTAGTATAGATTCAAATGGTGCCTCAAAACATGAATTAACTCAATCATGGAGAACATGGATAGCTACATACTTCCACGGGGTCAGCATATAGACTTGTCAGATGGTGGGTCCAGTCGGGTTTGGTGAGTCGAAATGGGTCCGATCTAAGTATACCAATTTAATTGAATTGACTTATTTTTATGTAATATAATTGAACAAATCATACTTGACCCGACTTGAGCTCAATCCATACCCAACCAGACCAATGTTCTTCTTCATCCTCTCGCATCTCTCTTCATCTTTGTCTCTTCTTCACCACCAAAGCCCCCTACAAAACTCTCCTCCCCACCATTATTGTCAAGACATGTCAAATAGTTGGGTCGAATCAGGTTTGAGTGATCGAGTCTAGATTAAGTGGGTCAAAAAAAGGGTCCAACCAAAATTAACCCATACTACCCCATTTTGTGTAATACATCTTTAGCAACACAAACCTGTTTCAACCCGGATCCAATCTCAACCCAACCCATGTTCTTTTACTTCTTCATCATCATCTCACACAGCTCATCTTTGTCTATTCATTACCACTAAAACTCTCAACAAAACTCTTTCCTCCCCACCATTGATATCTAGATCTGTCAAATGGGAGGGTTGGGTTGGGTTTTCTTTTTTTTTTTTTTTGGGTCTGAGGGTTGGGTTGGGTTTGAGTGGGTAAAAAATGGGTTTGATCTAAATTAGCCCATATTTATGAAATACAATTTTGGTGACTCATACCCGACTAGATCTAAACTCAATCCATACTCATCCCAACCTATGTTCTTCTTCTACTTCATCATCTCGCATTGCTCTTCATCTTCGTCTCTTCTTCCCTACCAAAGTGCCCACAAAAGTCTTTTCGCCCCATCACCAATGTCCCCTATCACTGCCCTCCTCCTCCTCTCACTCTCCACCTCCTTCAATCTCGCCCGGTCTGATCTCGCTTCCGACCGAGCCACACTCCTCTACCTTCGCTCCATAGTTGGTGGCCTCCTCCTCCTCTGGAGCCTCACTGACTCGCCTTGCTCCCAGGTGACATTTTTTTTTTATGAACAATCATATGAACTTTAATTTCATCCTTCTAATTGTTCATGAATGACGACACATGACTTTAACCTATAAAATGAAACTATATACGCTCTTACATGCATTCTTGTTATCGAATGAGCCGGAGACATTATCCAAAAAGGGCAATACACTAGAATTTCTGACTTATATATGTCTCGTATCTAAAGTGTTATCTAGTCAATTATTTTATCAGTAAAGTATGGTTTTTAACCGCACAATTTTCTATTGGGGTAGCAAGACAAATGAAGGCCACATTGATAACATTGTTAAACTAAATTGGAGATTGAAGGGGTGAACCTCCACAACATCACTTGTGTAAAAAAAAAAAAAGATTTCCTGTTCAATGGTACGAGCGACTCCATCAAGCTAGTGTCGATTAATAGTTTTGCCGCCTTCACCAAATAATTTGATGGACCAAAAACAATAAATCCACAACATCTAGTCTTAGCACCAATTGAAATAAAAAGGTTTAAGTCGTGAGTATGATCCTTCATCTCGATATATATCCTATCAAAAATCTCATCATAACTGTCGAATCGAATTGAAACCGATGATTCTGATGTTTTGGTTTGGTTAGATACATACCAAATCTAATTTTCTCTTTCTTCATTTGTGAACTTCGTAGTACATCAATATGCTCTCAGTGTACTTGCCCATTTAAGATTCGTGGGTTCATTGCCTTACAACTATTAGTATTTTGTCCATGTTATTAACAAGGACTACAGGTATATGTCTTATAACTTAATATTATTATTTTTTCTGCGAGACCCATCCACCATGTGATGTACATGGTCGCTATTGTCCAAAATCTGCAAGATATGAGTGAATTTGTAAGCTCGGCCCAACAACAGCCCAAACTACATCAGCTAGCCCAAACATGAGGCATTGTTTGGTGAGTTGCAAGTGTGTATAGTCCAGAACCATTAAAACCCATATGTAACTGGGCTTTATAACTCTAAAATCCTGACAATTCGTTCCTTGAATTATTAATCTACCGTCTTCTAGAATCGCCCAAGCTAGCAAGTCACTCCAAACCACAACAATGTTTCAAAAAGTAAAAGAGATGGCAAATGCTCGACTCGAAAAGAGAAATTTGCTTGATCCACAAGTGACCCAATTTGATCAATATGTGATCTTCATTTTAATGCAAAAGTGTAGAACTTTAATCCGGTGAACATGGGGATGATAAAAAACGATTCTATGTTATGCTTTACCTTTTTTTCGGTCGGATGTTATGCTTTACTTCACCCGGTGATCATGAGGTCATTCTTTAGTATACAATAAGCATTAGCCCTTTGCTTCCAAACGAACAATGTACAGAAGGACATTGAAGGGTCTTGATATATTGAAGCGAGATATCAAATCTCTCTTTTCTTTTTCTTTTTCTTTTGCTTTTCCTTTTTGGAATAAAAAATCACGCGGAAAAGTTCAAAATGAAGAGACATTGTATCTCTTTTCTCCTTTTGCTTTTCTTGGATACACCATGAACGTACAAATGAGAGATTCAAAGAGGACACAGTTTTAAATTGACGAAAGCGAGAATGCTTGCTTGATGCTGTGGAGGATTAAACTGGTCATTATCGACAAGGCCACATGACTTTTATGTACCTAAATGTATGAAAGACTAAGGATTTTATTCATCTTGAGAGAATTTTTTTTTGCCTTACCCACCTAGATTTTTTTTGGGTTAATGCCATGAAAAACTCCAAATTTGTACATCCATGACAAATTTACCTCGAACTAATTTTTTTACTACAAAAAATCTCAAATTAGTATACATGTGACAAATTTACCTTAAACTAATATTTTGACCACTAAAAACTCCAAACTGGTGCATTTGTGACAAATTTACCTTTCGTTAAATTGGATTAATACTATGAAAAATCATAAATTGGTAAACCTATGAATAACGAAGGGGTGAAATCCAGAACTAGTACACTCGTCAACTGCTACATATCATATAACTCGGAAATTTAACAGTAAAATTTAACGATAACTAATGGAGGGTAAATTTGTCACAGGTGTACCAATTTGGGGTTTTTGAAGGTCAAAAAATTAGTTTTGAATAAATTTATCATGAGTGTACCAGTTTGAAATTTTTTGTGGTATTAACCCTTTTTTTTCTATGGGAAGATAGACATATGCATCGTAACATCCTAAAGTCCCATATGGTGAGAGACCTATTGAGTGATTCATAAGTAACTACCTACCCCAAATAGACACTACCTTGTGCAAGTACGTAGAGTATTCCTTTTGAAGTCTTGGCTCACTTGGACAAGATCGGGTCATTATGAGGTTTGCAAATGGACTAGACCCATATTCAATACGATGATGGTGGAGAGTGACCATTGAACCAAAAGAGTTCGTACAAGATGCAACTCCTAACAGGTTTGTAGGATGGCACGGGAGCAAGAATGGATTGGACCACATATTGAATAGGGAAAGTATCGCTTGGTGGTACAAGGCAGCACTGACGAGTGAGAGAGTTTGTAACATCCCAAAGTTGGTATGAGGACATCACAAGTGTCACCATTTTTGTAGAGCGCTCACTTGAGGGCTATAACTTTTCGTTCGGCTACTTGAGTGCCACATTAGTTGAAAATCGCTTACTTCAGTAACATTGGCAATTGGTGTGGCCAGAAAACTTGACATGGGATTACCTTAATGTAAACAATCCAACATGACTTGCCAGCAAGATGAAATCATTTTCATCTTGCACCAAAATAGTTCAGTAACGTCGGTTGATCCATTTGATTGCTCCAAAATAACGAATTGGGGCTAAATCACAATTTTTCTTCAAAACCTAATCCTATATTAAGCAAATGGGCAAAAATAAAGTCATTTTCAGCGTTTCGAGTGGCTCGAATCAGTCTTATTTACTGTTTATACTTGAACGTGCGCTTCGTTTGATCTCTCTCCAACAATCATTCAGTTATTGATGAAATACGTGGGGAAAGTTCATTGCCTCTTTCGACACTGGTGACCATCATTGTAGCGGACGTGGCGACTGTGGTGCTCATCTCTTTCTCAAAAAGTCATTCATTCTTTGATGGCGAAATCCATCTGTTGGAGCTCGTGAGTGTCAGTAGTTTTAGCAGTGGCTATGGCAAAGAAAACAAGAGGTGGAAGAAGAACAGAGAAAAGAAATGCGAAAAAACTGTGAAAATAGAGAGAAAATTAGTTTTTCTAAGCGTCGTCGCTTTGGACTCCTAATTGCCACGTTTGCCCACTCTAGACTTTAATTTTTTTTAAATTCACGTTGGATTTAGAATTTTATTAAAAAAAAATCATGTAGGATGAATCTCATAAGTATGTCGCCGGAGGCATTTAAATGAATGATTTTTCACCTATGTTGAACTCGAGGGATTGGAAAAAAATTATGCCACTTAAATGAACACCGTACAAAAAGTATGGCGTTTATGGTGTTCTTTTTCCTCCGAAAGTCTCATATCAAATGTGAGAGACATTGTTGAGTGATTCATATATAAACACCCACCGTCTGGGTGGCGCTGCTGGAGCGCGCACTCTTCTTCTCGTAAAAGGTTGAGTGTTCGAATCCCGGGCGCCGCAGGGTGACTTAATCGGTGGCACGTGTGTGGTGGCTAGCACGTGTCGCCCCCAGGGTTTACTTTCCGGCTATCGGCCGTGCAGGGGTTCTCTGGGTTATCAAAAAAAAAATAAAAAACACCCACTGTCAAATGATTACCTCCTTATGTAGTTACTTTTAGAGAACTCGTTTTTGGAAGCTTGGCCCACGTGGACCGGGCCGAACCATTACAAGAACTAGGTTTACCAGCAGTGGTTTACAAAGTCAATATACTAGCTGATTTGGTAAAGTTGGAAGTGGCCGAATGTTTAAACAAATGGCACACATTTAATACCCAATAAGAATATGTTACATCACTTAGTATATTAACTATGTTAGTCGATCCAGTATGCATAGCGTTTCTGATTGAAATACAGATAAGACATGACTTCTGTTAAAAATTATAAACGTGACTTTCTTATGGTGGGCTTGTTCCTCTTTATATATTGGGTCTGACCTAATCATCCTGGTCATCATTTTCATTGTCAAAATGGAGCCTGCAAGCCCATTGAAAGAGATTGAATAAAAAGGTTAAAGCAGACATTAAACAAAGACGATTATTTGCCCGTCTCAATATAAATAATCAGGTTCATAGGACTTATATTTAACCCATTTCCAGCTTAATCTGGCCCAGCCTGGATTAGTCAAACGGAGGTGATTTGGCCCTGTTTTATTTTCTATTTAATTGATTTATTTGAAGTCACAAGCCCATATCGAATTCTTAGAATAAATTGAGATACAATAAAAGCTAATATGAGCATATATTGCTCTTGCGCATTTTCGCTATTTCATGAAATAGAGAATCTATATGTCCATGAATTGGGCTCTGGTCCGCACACCTGATGACACTTTGCAAAGCACTTTCTGATGTGCTATAATGTCGCCAATTGTTTCGAAATGGAAGTATTTCATAGAAGGAAAGCACACATTAGATACAAAATATATATACTAATTCTTGAGATAATCTTATAATCTTATTTGTTAAGTGTGTTTGTTACTCTCATTCTCGAGATAAGATGAGAACCGTCCTACGCAGGTTGAGAAAGGTGGTTACGAAAAAAGTAATAAAAATGGATAAAATATAGGTGAAACACTTATCTAATGACAATAGTGTCCCTAATGTTTCATTGTGAGGAAGTGTTGGAGGACAATATCGATGCTTATGAAAAAGTGAGAAAAAAGTGTATTTTGATTTAATGATTTTGCCAGCAAGTGTCCCTGTTAAGCACCTATCAAGCCACTAATTCAGAAAGTTTGCATTGTCCAAGCATTAGTTGTCTCGTGCTATGCGTAATCACTATGATGAAAAAGTGAATTATTCCTGATTTGGTATTATTAACTAGTGTCCGGGGCGCTGGTTAACACAATCATTGACTTAGATATACATTAAACATCTTTACCATCAAATCTAATGGATCCCACACGAATTTCATGAGATCTGATAGTTTACAGATATTGTGATAATATGTAATACATTCACTTAAAATTTGTGCTAGTTGTGTCTTCCTTCTTGCAGAGATAAATAAGCGCTTTGAATGTAGAAGATTACAAGTCAAATGGTGCCTCGAAACATTAATTAAACGCCCCTCATGGAGAACATGAATAGCTATGTACTCCGACATGGGTCAACATGGGGACAATGCCTTGTTCAACGTAGAGGTGAGCATAGTTTTAGGGTAGAACCTGAAACCTAAGAACCTGATTAGTGGGAACTTGTAGGTTTCAGGTTCCAAGGCATGCCGGGTAGGTTTTATGTTCCAAAAATTAGGGAACCTCTTTCGACGGGTAGATTCCGAGTTCTAAGTAGGTGGAACTTGAAACATTAAACAAGTTTTTTGTATCTTTTCTTAATCTATGTCTTCGCGTGATCTTGTGGTGTTCCTTGGCATTAGATGATGAATGTATAATCTGAAACCACTAATTTAAGCTTTCATATTATGACTTGTTAATGTTTTCATATTCTACATGTTTCTAAATATAAGTTGTGGTCAATGGATCGTAGCAGCAAGTGGTTGTCATTAAAGATAATGATTCACTACGATTGTTCAATTATTAATACAGGTGGAACCTAGATAGATCTTGGAATCGACCATGAAACTTATGACGATGTAGGTTCCAAATTCGAAAGTATGTAAGATAGGTTCCAAGTTCCAAAAAATGATAAATCTATTCCCATTGGTAGGTTCCAAGTGAAATCTGTACGGAACATGAAACCGTTCACCCCTAGTTCAACAAGGTTAAATGAAAGAAGATGGTAAGGGTAGACCTAAAGAATGTATCTATTTAATCGCTAACATTGCTAGTGATATATATTATGATTGATAAAAAAAATTAATGTATATTCCAAATAATGTGTCATATATTCTTAACTCACACCCACCCATGTTCTTCTTCTACTTCATCATCTCACATTACTCTTCATCGTCGTCTCTTCTTCCCCTCTAAAGCACCTCAAAACTCTTTCCTCACCATCACCAATGTCCACTATCACCGCCCTCCTCCTCCTCTCACTCTCCACCTCCTTCTTCAACCTCGCTCGATCCGATCTCTCTTCCGACTGAGCCACACTCCTCTTCCTTCGCTTCACTGTTGGTGGCCTCCTCCTCCTCTGGAGCCTCACTGACTCGCCCTGCTCTTGTGTGACATTTTTTTTTTCTGAAGAATCATATGAACTTTAATTTCGTCCTTCTAATTGTTCATGAATGATGACACTTGACTTTAACCCATAAAATAAAACTATATACGCTCTTACGTGCATTCTTGTTATCAAACAAGCTGGAGAAATTATCCAAAAAGGGCAATACACGAGAATTTCTTTGACTTTTATCTGTCTCATATCTAAAGTGTTATCTAGTCAATTATTTTATCAATAAAAATCTGGTTTTTAACCGCACTATTTTTTGTTGGGGTTACAAGACAAATGAAGGCAACATTGATAACATTGTTATGTTGAGAAAACTTGTTAATAGATTTTGATGATAACAAAACTATCATTGAGTAAAGTCTGACATATGCTTTTGAAGTATTCTAAGTCCAGGAAATTACATTCTGGAAATCCAGACTTTAAGAAGAAATCCAAGTTCTACACTACAAGAGACAGAATTTAGATTTCATACAAAGAAGTTGAAGTACCTCAGTTTATATACTGGAATCAATATATTCAGAATTTATCGAACAAACCGCCTTGACGTCAAGTTGTGAGCGCAAGGACTTTATCCAGACTTTATTGCTTACTTTAAACGTAAACAACGGCTAGTGATCTGATTTGGCTTTCACCAATGAAAAAAATTGATTGATTCGATCTTAAAAGACTATTTTGCAACGAAATATTTATATAGCAAGATATCCTAAATTGATTGACAATCAAATCCTACGACAAGTTTATTTCTAAATTGGAGAAGCTCTATTTATGGAAACCAAATCTCTTGTTGTATGGACGATCAGATTTAGCGGGATTCTGATTTTATTACTCAACGGTTACTCAATCATTACTATACAAATCTGTCCAAGATGAATATTAGAAGATGATCATCTGAAGACTGTCCAATGGCTGGTTTGGTAGTGGAGAAGTATAAAAGGACACAAATCGTCAAAGAGGAGCAGTAGAGAGACGAAATCTAGAATTATCAATTCCAAAGTCTGAGCAAACTCTGACAAGATTTTTTACTTGTCTTTCTTGAGCCTAAATTTGTGATCTTGAGAGACTTGTTGTACGAGAGATAGGGTGAGCCTTATGAACATCACTCAGAATTTATATCTCTTGATCGATCATCTAGTGGAATCCAACTAGTAAATTGTCAATGTGAGAGAGTGGACGTACGCTTGTTATAAGTCGAACCACTATACATCTATGTGCATATTCTCTATTCCCTAAATCTTTTTATTGCACATTTGTTTGCTTGTTATTCAAAGTCTGACTAAAATCTCAACATTGTTCAGACTTTGACTGAGATCAATTACTTCCGCATTAAAACTGATCAATTTACATTCAAATCACCTATTCACCCACTTCTAAGGCTGTGCATGACAACGTTTCTGTGCCCAGGAACTGATTCTGCTCAGAAATGATTCTTTTTTTATTTTGTGTTCGGAACTGATTTTAAGTATTTGAAGGTATTTGATAATAGCCCAAAATTTCTATTCTTGGAATAGAAAAAGAACATAAATGCGTTTGGTAACGGCACAAAATTCCTTTTTATTAATAATATTTTTAAATATTTTAATATTTCTTTCTTTCTTTTTTCTTTCTTCTCCTTCCCTTCCTTGGCCATGGTTGGTCACTAGTGCCGGTGACCGGCCACAGGCCAGGGCCAGTGAGGGCATCTCGGCCTTCGCCAGTGGCTGGTGACTGTGAGGGTCCCTCTTGTCGCTTGGGCAAAGGTGGCTCGCGACCGCGACTGCGAGGCGAAGGCAGCGAGAGGGACCCTTGCGGTCGCCTACCATCGGCGTGGCCCTCACCTATGTTGGCGGTGGCCGGTGGCTGGTTAGGCAAGAAGAAGAATAGTAGACGAAGAAGGAAAATAAAGAAGGAAGAAAAATCAAGAAGAATCGGTTCTGGAAAATTGTTCCCAGAATTAAGAAGCTACTTTTTTTAGCTTCTTGAAAACTGATTTTGGGAACACTTTTTAGCAAAATTGTGCCTAGGCACAAAAAATTAAACAAATGAATTTATGTTTGAAAGCTGATTTTAGGAACAAAAAAATAGAAATTTTCACTGTTTAGCATGTTGCCATGCGCACCCTAAGTGATATTTGCTAGTCTAATCATGTTAAACTAAATTGGAGCTTGAAGAGGTGGAACTCCACATCATCACTTGTGTCAAAACAAAGATTTCCTTTTCAACGATACGAGCAACTCCATCAAGCTAGTGTCGATTGATAGTTTTGCCACCTTCAACAAATAATTTGATGGACCAAAAAAAATAAATCCACAACATCTAGTCTTAGCACCAATTGAAATAAAAAGGTTTAAGTCATGAGTATGATCCCTTATCTCAATGCATATCCTATCAAAAATCTCATCGTAATTGTAGAATCGAACTGAAACCGTTGATTGTGATGTTTTGGTTTGGTTAGATACATACCGAATCCAATTTTCTCTATTTTCGTTTGTAAACTTCGTAGTAGATCAATATGCTCTTAGTGTACTTGCCCGTGTAAGATTCGTGGGTTTGTTGCCTTACAACTATTAGTGTTTTGTCCATGTTATTAACAACGACTACAAGTATATGTCTTATAACTTAATATGATTATTTTTTCTGTGAGACCCATCCACCATGTGATGTACATGGTCGCTATTGTCCGAAATTTGCAAGATACGAATGAATATGTAAGCTCGGCCTGACAACAACCCAAACTGCATCAGCTTGCCCAAACATGAGGAGGCATTGTTTGGTGAGTTGCAAGTGTGTATAGTCCAGACCCATTAAAACCCATATGTAACTGGGCTTTATAACTCTAAAATCATGACAATCCGTTCCTTGAATTATTAAGTTACCGTCTTCTAGAATCACCCAAACTAGCAAGTCACTCCAAAACACAACGATGTTTCAAAAAGTAAAAGAGATGGCAAATGCTCGACTCGAAAAGAGAAATTTGCTTGATCCACAAGTGACCCAATTTGATCAATATGTGATCTTCATTTTCATGCAAAAGTGTAGGACTTTAATCCGGTGAACATGGGGATGATAAAAAGCGATTCTATGTTATGCTTTACCTTTTTTTTCGGTCGGATGTTATGCTTTACTTCACCTGGTGATCATGAGGTCATTCTTTAGTATACAATAAGCATTAGCCCTTTGCTTCCAAATGAAGAATGTACAGAAGGACATTGAAGTGTCTTAATATATTGAAGCGAGATATCAAATCTCTCTTTTCTTTTTCTTTTTCTTTTTCATTTTCTTTTTCTTTTACTTTTGCTTTTTGGAATAAAAAATCACGCGGAAAAGTTCAAAATGAAGAGACATTGTATCTCTTTTCTCCTTTTGCTTTTCTTGGATACACCATGAACGTACAAATGAGAGATTCAAAGAGGACAGTTTTAAATTGACGAAAGCGAGAATGCTTGCTTGATGCTGTGGAGGATTAAACTGGTCATTATCGACAAGGCCACATGACTTTATGTACGTAAATGTATGAAAGACTAAGGATTTTATCCATCTTCAGAGAATTTTTTTGGCCTTACCCACATAGATTTTTGTTGGATTAATGCCATGAAAAACTCCAAATTGATACACCAGTGACAATTTTAGTTTAAACTAATTTTTTAACTACAAAAATCTTCAAATTGGTACACATATAACAAATTTACTCCAAACTAATATTTCGACCACCAAAAACCCTAAACTAGTACATTTATGACAAATTTATCCTTCGTTAAATTGAATTAACACCATGAAAAATTACAAATTGGTAAACCTGTGAACAACGGAGGGGTAAAAACCAGAATTGATACACCCGTTAACTGTCACATATCATATAACTCAGAAATATAATAGTAAAATTTAACGGAAACTAATGGATGAAAAATTTATCACATGTGTATCAGTTTGAATTTTTTGTGGTATTAACTCTTTTTTTTCCTATGAGAAGACAGACATATGCATTGTAACATCTGAAAGTCCCATATGGTAAGAGACCTATTGAGTGATTCATAAGTAAACACCTACCCCAAATAGACACTACCTTGTGCGAGTACATAGAGGATTCCTTTTGAAGTGTTGGCTCACGTGGACAAGATCAGGCCGTTACAAATGAAATCAAAGCAACACCCCACCACTAGTTATGAGGTTTGTAAATGCACTAGACCCATACCCAATACGATGATGGTGGAGAGTGACCATCGAGCCAAAAGAGTTCGTACAAGATGCAACTCCTAACAGGTTTGTAGGATGGCACGAGGGCAAGAATAGATTGGACCACATATTGAATAGGAAAAGTATCGCTTGGTGGTACAAGGCAACACTGACGAGTGAGCGAGTTTGTAACATCCCAAAGTTGGTATAAGGACATCACAAGTGTCACAATTTTGATATAAAACTCACTTGATGGTTATAACTTTTTGTTCGACTACTTGAGTATCACATTAGTTGAAAATCGTTTACTTGAGTGCCATTAGCAATTGGTGTGGCCAGAAAACTTGTCATGGCATTACTTTAATATAAACAATCCAACGTGATTTGCCAGCAAAATGAAATCAACAAAATAGTTCAGCGACGTCGGTTGACCCATTTGTTTGCTCCAAAATAACGAATTGGGGCTAAATCACAATTTTTCTTCAAAACCTAATCCTATATTAAGCAAATGGGCAAAATAAAGTCATTTTCAGTGTTTCAAATGGCTCGAATCAGTCTTCTTTACTGTTTATACTTGAGCGTGCGCTTCCTTTGATCTCTCTCCAACAATCATTCAGTTATTGATGAAATACGTGGGGAAGTTCATTGCCTCTTTCGACACTGGTGACCATCATTGTCGCGGACGTGGCGACCGTGGTGCTCATCTCTTTCTCAAGAAGCCATTCATTCTTTGATGGCGAAATACATCTGTTGGAGCTCGTGGGTGTCAGTAGTTTTAGCAGTGGCTATGGCGGAGGTAGAAGAAGAACAGAGAAAAGAAATGCGAAAAAACTCTGAAAATAGAGAGAAAATTAGTTTTTATAAGCGTCGTCGCTTTGGACTCCTAATCGCCACGTTTGCCCACTCCAGACTTTAATTTATTTTTTTTTAGGTTCCCATTGGATTTAGAATTTTATTCAAAAAAAATCATGTAGGATGAATCTTAGAAATATATCACCGGAGGCATTTAAATGAACGATTTTTCACCTATATTGAATTCAACTTATTGAAAAAAAGTTGTCACTTAAATGAGTACTGTACAAAAGTTATGGCATTTATGGTGTCCCTTTTTCTCCAAAAGTCCCATATCAGATGTGAGAGACATTATTGAGTGATTCATATATAAACACTCACCGTCAAATGATTACCTCCTTGTGTAGTTGACTCTTTTTTGGAGGCTTGGCCCACGTGGACCGGACCGAATCATTACAAGATTATTAATTGAAAGTGCAATACTAGGTTTACCGGCAGTGGTTTACAAAGTCGATATACTAGCTGATTTGGTAAAGTTGGAAGTGGCCGAATGTTTAAACAAATGGGACATATTTAATACCCAATAATAATATGTTACATCACTTGGTATATTAACTTTGTTAGTCGATCTAGTATGCATAGCATTTCTGATTGAAATATATATAAGACAGGACTTCTGTTAAAATATCCACCGACCAATTTGCTAAATTTCCTCGCAAAGAGCGTGAATTGCATCGAGGTTAAGCGAGTCAAATTGGTAGCTGCGGAGACGGAGGTGGTCAAAGAGGAGGGCTTTGTCAACGTCCCGGTGATAGGTTCATGTGGTGTGAGCACAAGGACATGACTTTCATGATTTTCCATTTCTCTACCTCCTGAGAGAGAACAAAGTTCGACCAAAAAAAGAGAGAGAGAATAGAGAGAAGGAAAAAGATTAAGGAAAGTAGATGTGGGACCCACAAATAAAGAAATAGGAAATCAATAAATAAAAAAAAGCACAAATGGATGCTAAAAAGTAGGGGTGCGCATAGTTTGGATTGAAGATTCCTATTCTAAAACTGAGAATCGCCCACTAAGGATCGGTTTCGAAAAATTAGAACCAGAAATTGTCCATTAGTTCTATGGATCCACCTGAGAACCAGACCGCCGGTTCGGTCCGATTCCCAAGTGGGTCAATGGAACCAGTCCCACTAGCCAAGGACAGAGACGGAAAGATGGAGACGAAGATGAAGAGGTGGAGATGGTGAGGTAAGCATCAATCGAGAAGAGTGAGAGAATGAGAACGAGCGTGAGACGAAAGCGAAAGAAGGTATTTCTCGGCTCAATGTGAGACTATGAGCATCAAGTGAGTTAGGTTTAGTTTAGGGATTTAGGATTTTTTAAAAAAAAATAAAAATAAAAAGAATATATTATATTATATTACTGGTCCGGTTTGGATAGGCGGGCGGGCAGTTCCACACTTAGAATCGAGAATCGAACCGGTACACTGATTCCCAAAAATTGGAACCGAAAACCGGACCGGTTCCCATAGGAACCACTTGTTCCGGTCTGATTCCGGGTGGTCAAAGTGATTCCCGGTTCTTTTGCACACCCCTACTAAAAAGTGAGACCCACAAAGGGCAATATTTTTAGAACATGGGTTAATACCACGAAAACCCTAAACTTGTACATTTGTGACACATTTACCCCCAAACTATTTTTTTGACCATAAAAAATCCTAATCTGGTACACATGTGACAATTTTACCCTAAACTATTTTTTTGACCACCAAAAACCTCAAACTGGTACATATGTGACAATTTTACCCTGAATTAAAATTTTAATATTATTATTTTTTTATTTTTTCGAATTTTTATTTTTATTATTTATTTTTATTTTTTCATATTCAACCTTTAGCCGGTCGCCGGTCTGGCGACCGACCAGAGGCGGAAGCCGGCAAGGGCTGCCCTCGCCCGATCCGGCAAGGACGGCCCTCGCCTGCTTCGAGCGAGGGTTGTCCTCGCCCGACTCAAGTGAGGGCGGCCCTTGCTCGACGCAGGCGAGGGTCGCCCTCGCCAGATCTGGCGATGGTGACCCTCGCCTGCGTCGAGCAAGGGCCGCCTGACGTAGGCGAGGGCAAGCCTCGCCTGCGTCGGGCGAGGGCGGCCCACACCGGCTTTCGCCTTTGGCCGGTCACCGGACTGGCGACCGGACAAAGGTTGAAGGTGAAGAAAAAAAAAAGAAAAAATTCAAAAAAATTCAAAAATATATATATTAAAAATTAGTTCGGGGTAAAATTGTCACATGTGTACCAGTTTGGGGTTTTTTGTAGTATGTTTGGGGTAAAATTGTCACAGGTGTACCAGTTCGGGGTTTTTTATGGTCAAAAAAATAGTTTTGGGTAAATATGTCACAAGTGTACCAGTTTAGGGTTTTTCGTGGTATTAACCCTTAGAACATTGTGTTGATGAGTGTTTTAGCCATAAAGGGAGTGGAAAAAGCGTGCCCTTTATATAATGCCTTACCCTATTAACCTCCCATGTTCTAGGCTAATTTCTACATACTCAATGGTCAGATTGCATGTGGTTTGCTTAGACCTTGCATTTGGAAGTTTCACGGCGATTTCATTGTCAATTTTTCATTTGATTTAAATTTACTGAGGCTGAATCTCGAAGCAAGAAAAGGAAAATAAAAGAAAAAAAGAAAAAAACTTACTTGAAAAACATATATGGTTCGGCCCGTGAATAATGTTTCTATTAACAAATTGGCTTGCAAGTTGCTCCATTAAGCTATTTCTAGAAATATGAACTAGATTTTTCAATGGACAAGTTTAATGCTACAAGCATAGAATGCTTTTTGTTTTCTCAATACATGATGGCTAGCTTTTTAGCCTGTGCTAGGTACGTGCTATTAAATTTTTTTCGTGTTTTAATAAAAGCATAGATAATATTATCTCAGAGAGATGGGATTACAAATTAGTCCCATATCAGACGTAGTTAAAAGGTGATTATCTTGATTAGTTGAAAGGTGATTATCTCAGAGAGATAATATTATCTTGTTCATTCAAAAGATATACATCTTTCATTGTAATATTATGCAAGAATGGGCCTATTCAAATACTTAATGCTTAGCAAATCACTTTGCAATAGAATTTTATTGAACTTAGCCATAGGTTGAGAAAGTCCTCACAAGATGCGATACTTGTTAAGAGTTCCACGGTAGATAATCAACACATCACCATTTGATTTCTCTAGTCAACTATTCAATCTTCCTTCTTGTCATTTCTTTGTGGTGACTCTTTCATCGCATTCTCGGTACTTATTTCTCTGCTTGACTATAGATTTTTTTTTACCTTGGATTTTCTTTATCTTGTTCTTGTATCCATTTCCTATTATCCTCATGAATTGTCGTAAGAGTTTTTTTTATCCCTTTTCTCTTAAAAATTCATTCTTAGGTAATGCATATTTTACTTTTATTCTTCATTCCCTGTATCGTTCCATGAGGTGAAAACTCCTGAAAGTTTATACTATAAACATTTATTCTTAGGTAATGCATATTACTTTAAATTTTCTCTAAATTTACCTGCACACAATTTTACTTACACAAATGGATTGATTCGTTTTTTGGATTTTCTTTTTATTGACCTATACATTCACGATGCGTCTTTTAATTTTTTGAAGTTCTCTAAAGGTGCTCTCTACAAATTTTTCAGACGTGGCTTTTAATTTTTTCTGCCTCTATCTTTCATATATTAGCTTTTTCAAAATAGATTTCAAAAGAAAAATAATAATAAAAGGAAGAAGGTGGAGGACAGGTGTTACAGGAGTATTTGGTCCTTAAAGACGCTGTTCCCAATTTTTGGTTTTGAATTCTTGATGAAGTAAGGCATTCTTTTTTATTTTTCCCAATTTTGGGAGTTCTATTACTTTTAGCTTTGTGAAAGGTAGAAGTCTAGAAGATGTGTCATAGAATGGGAGGGCCACTTTTCCACTTCTCAATGGACTTCTACTATGTGCACCAATATACTTATAAAATCATTATTGTCGTACATAAGGACTAAAAATCATCGATAAAAAATCTTGCAATACTCTCAAGCATTTTCTAATAATATGGCCAAACTTTGATAAATGAGACTAGTAAATGTACATTTTTATTAACATGTAGCTTCAACTTTTGATGCAGTTCCAAACAAAGAAAAAAATTGAAGAAAAAAATTGAAGATGAGACTTGATTGATGATTATAAAAAAGGATTAATACCACGAAAAAATCCAAACAAAGACCCTAAACTGGTACACATGTGATAAATTTACTCTCCGTTAAATTCTACAGTCAAATTTCTAAGTTTGATGACACATGGCAGTTGGCAAGTGTACTAGTTTGGGGCTTTACCCTCCGTTTGTCACAAGTGTAATAGTTTGTTATTTTTCGTAATATTAATCCAATTTAACAAAGGGTAGATTTATCACAAATGTACCATTTTGAGATTTTTGGTGGAATTTGTCATAGATTTACCAGTTTGGGGTTTTTTTGTGGTCAAAAAATTAGTTTGAGGTAAATTTGTCACTACTGTACCAATTGAAGGTTTTTTGTAGTATTAATTCTATAAAATAATATAACTAAATTAATCATTTTTTAGTAGAAAATTTAATGATCTAGGAAAAAATTGGATGATGTACAGTAGTGTAACTTTTAAAAAAATGGAATGATAGATGTAATCATTGCTATACTAAAAGGGTAAGACTTCTCTTAACTTTAACTACGTAATTCATTGAGAAATATCAAATGTTATTTCAAGCTTTGAATGTGATACCCAAGTTCTCTAGTAAAAAAACTCAGAGACTTAGGATAATATGATTCTTTACCTCGTAATTAAATTTTTAAATTTCATGTGGAGATTAATTGTTATAGATAAATTATTTTTAATTGACTTATGTATCTTAAAATGAATAAGGAATTCAATCACGTTCTTAGCGAAATTGGTTTTGCCCTTTTTGAAAGGAAGCAACCTACTACAGCGACAAAGAACAACTTAATCATGGACTCTCATATTCCATTTTATGAATTTATTTTTGACCAAATGGTCTTACTATTATTAAGTTTGCAATTGTAAAAATAAGCAAGTAATACAAAAAAAATGACATGGTCTAAGAATAAAAGGAAAAAGAAAAAGAAAAAAATTGGGGTAAGTATCAACTAAGGAGAGGCCACAGGCAACTACTTAGAGGCTCCCTCTCAATGCACCAAAATACTAATATTATAGATTCCATTTGATCTATCACATCACAGCAACTTGAGGAAAATGGGATTTCCCAAAATTATCCATAAAACGTGAAAATATTTTTTGGTTTTTCATAGATTAATTATTTAAAAGGACAATGATTTAGAGGTATTGGGTCGGTGAAGATGAGACTTGTCTTCTCAATTTGCAGCCAAACTGTGCAACTTTGTTTATAAGTGCGACATTGAGTAGTGTCTTAGTGAGATATAGGAGTGAGAAATGCATTTGGGTCGTGGACCTTCTGAATGCCGAAAATTCGATTTGTTCCATGTTGTGATTGGGAGACAATTGTCACTGTAATGCCTCTTCTTTGATTGGTGTGATTACATTTGGTTTGGCAATTGTTCAGGATAAGAGTGTCTGATCAAAAGGAGTTTTCAACAGTGGATATATCTAGCTGTTGATCTAACGGAGAAATACAGAAGAATTTGAGCATTCAAAAAGCAGCGGATGAATACAGAAGATCGCCCCATATAGGTTCAGGAGTTCAAGCGATCACAAAGATTTTTGTTTTCCCATCAGATTGATAAAGACAAAAAATATTATCATTAGAATATTCCGTTCACGAAGATCTAGCGAAACGGAGACGAAATTAAGGATGGATTTGCTTGTGCAAGTTACATGTAGAGGTAAAAGTTCATATGGCTGCCAATTCAATTCAAAACCTTTAAATTTTACCAATGTAATCTTAAATCTTTTCGCGAGATTTTAATATAGTCCTCCTTCCTGTGAATTTTCCCCTGAAAAGGCAAACGTAATAGTCCAGTTTTCGCCAACTGTCCTACATGGCACGGCTAACAGTCTGACAAAAAATCTTTGTTGTTTTGAGAAATTTGATGAATTCTTCTTTTCCCAGCCATCTTTATTTTTCTCTTCTCAATTTAAGCCAACTGTTCATTAGCTTCCGAATCAAAGCTCTCTTAGCATTGACTCATCACAACATCAAAGCCTCCCAACGACCTCCAGCACGTGAAATTTGACTAATAAGACATTGTGCTAGAAAGTCTAGCTCAAAAGTTTAAGCAAATAAATAGATGGAGATCACATATATGTAATGCCCGTGTAGTGTGAGAGATTTCGAAGCTCTTGCTTTCTTGCTCTAGAACTCCACCAAATCTGCCATGCACCATCTCCTTAACGCTCAGCGTGATTTGTCTTTTTAAGTCTCCACTCACTATCACACGGGCTCCGTGATTAGACAAGGCCATCAAGCCCAATTGTGTCTTTTTCCTTACAAAAGTCTGAAAATCCTAAAAACGGAACCTCAATAAGTTGACGGCCTCACATGTGGAATAAAGGATAGCATGGCATGATTTATTGATCATGGGGATCGAGTCTATTTGTCCATTGATCATGTTGGCCCCACGGTGAATATAAAGAGCTACTCCCAGGTGGTCGGCCCGTGAACAAGCGCTGCGCGAGGGTAAATCGATCTGGCGAAGCCTTGTTATGGAACACATAACACTTGCACTGTACGATTCATGAGATACATGATGAGACGTCACTCATTTTTTTAACTACCCTCGTTATCAGTTCGTGCTTTAAAATTACGAGAAAAAGGAGGAGGTCAGTCGATTGGATGTATAACTTACCTCAGCATGCGACAACAAGCCTGCTTGGTGTGGTTTACGTGTTCTTCGTCGTCCTTTGCGAGTTGCACGATATAAAAACCCTCCAGGATATATAGAAAGGATGATGGGACCCGGCGCCTGTTTTTCTTCTGTCCATACCAAGCAAAGCGTTCAATGGCTCACTGTAAGTAACTTGTGATGACTCGAAGAGTTCGATGATCCTACTCGAAACGAAGCACATCACAGAATGGGTAAATGAGATTTTCCTCGTATTTTCTTGACCTTTTTTTTTTTTGATAATCTTCTTGATCTTTTTTTTTTTTATAACCGAGGTGTCCGCCCAGCCGGCGAGCTAGGGCTCAAATCAGCGGTGATGCCCGACTAGTCCTCGAGGGGGGCTAGTGCAGCATCCCACCGCCACGCCCCCCCCACTTAAATCACCGATGGGCGAGTTTGAACCCAAGACCTCTCGTGAAAGGAGCTGAGCGCAAACCAACGCGGCCACCGATGGGTGGGTATCTTCTTGACCTTTTTGTGTGTACATGTTGCGATAAACCCATTAATATGTACCGCGACGGGTACTCTATATCCTAGAAAGAAAATGAAAGAAGGAGCTGCAAAAAAAAAAGTGGTGCTTCAACTTCAGCTAAGGAGGACATTAGCAGAGAAGAGAAGCGAAGGCCTTCCCTCAACAGTTTAGCCCTCATGAGAAAAGCGACCCCACCAGCCGGCATTTCGTCCGTTGACATCAAGTATTGGCGTGACGTCGTATACGAGGGAGTGCTCCTGAAAAACAACACACAGGCAAAGTCCCATTACCCTCTCAACTCCATCTATCTATCCATCAGTACTAACTGCAAGATGTCTGTGGTCAGATCAGTGTATCAATCACATGGGGTCTTGAAGGACATTTTACGCGATAAATTGAACCAATCCAGGAGCTAATTAAGTTCGCTGGGCACCATATTCCAAAAGGAAATGGTGGTTAGCAAGAATTTGCATGATGACATCAAAGGCATAGATTTTGTTCAATGATACCGTTTCGTTTCTTTAATTTGGAAAGGCACATTTCACATATTTGTGTAATAATAACAAAACTCTTACAATCACTAATGGTGATTATCTAGGAAAAAACTTCACCTCCCAATGAATTTAACAGAAGTTTTGGGTCGATGAGAAGCTCCACAAGAACTGCTTCCTGGTGCTTCCAAAGGCATGTGACATTGCTGGGGGCGACGAAGAAAGTTGCTGGAGTTGGATCACCAAGAAAGAAAACTGGTACCTCTTTCACAAATTTGATCGATTCCGAGGAAATTAGTACACTACTCAATGTGGCATCCGTATGTTATATCCGGTTGATGTGCGTCAGATCTCGATTTTGTAAATACTAAAATTGTCCAGGTTCAGTTTTCGCAGCGCTGTGGACATACCCATCCCCGAATCGAAGCAGTTATCCTGGCTCTTAATTCAGGGAAGATTCAAGACAAGAGCACTCTCTCCCAATACTACGTATGAGGTCGCGTTCGTGGTCAAACTCAACGGACCTGACAGTAGTAGCTTTTTCGATGTGACGCTCGAGCTAGACCTGCCGGATGGGACCAAACAGACCGACATGGAGGATCTGGTGAGGAAGCCGAAGAAGAAATGGATAAAGCTCCGTGCCGGCGAGTTCATGATGGGCCCAAAGACCGTGGGGAGGATTTCTTTTGCCCTCCAGCAGCCGTTCAAGGTTCGAATGTCCGGCCTCATCCTCAGGGGCGTTCTTATTCATCCCAAGGATGATTCAGCAAAGCATAACCAGTATGATGCCGTGGAGCACGAGTTCTCGTAGCTAGATCACAGTATCCTTAATTACAAAAAGAGATTTTTTATATTCATTAAATGTGACATGAACACACAATGAGAGAAATCACGTCCTCCTTCTGCACTTCAAGAAAGGTTTTCCTGTTACGGGACTACAAAGGATCTCCATCTATGTCGTAAATAACCTAAGCATGCGATTTTATCCTGATTTATATGTTACACGTGATGCCATCTCGCAGGTTTTTTTTTTTTTTTCATTCTTCTTCTTTTTTAAAATTTTTGAACTCTTGGATGGGCTCGACGCAAGAGCAGTAGCGGCGTTGATTGGGGCTCTTCCCATTGCGGGACCTATGCAGAGGTTCCGAATCCTTTTACGAGTGCGTGTGTGTGTGTTCAGGCGAGAACGAACGATTCACAATCCCTTCTTTTTAATATCGTGCCGCTCAATCGAAGGATAATCTTTTAGTTTTTGGCAAAGCTAAGGAGAAAGATTGCCGCGTGATATTCGCTCTCGAATTCATCGTAGGCCTTTTCACACGCCGGTTAATTCCAAAAAAAGCATTGACTTTAGGTCAAAGGACAATTCTGGGTTCAACTTTTTTTTGTCTCATAAAAAAGTATAAACTTTAGATCAAGTGACAATTCTGGACCCCAAATTTTTTTGTCTCATAAAAAATCAACTTTCACATTTATCTCAAATCTGGCCCCCCGTTGACTTTTTGTCTGAAGTTACCCTTGTTAGAGAAAAAAGTTATGGTCGTAAGCTTGACGGATCTCGTCCATGGCGTCTGTCGACGGGCGATGGTCTACAACTTCAAAATACGACAAAACAACGAAGTTTGACTAGAGAGACTCAATTTGGAGATCTTTTTTACTTGCTGGTGAAGTGAAAGAGATGAATAGTTTCATCGTTATTTTTCAAGTTGTGGCTCAGAAAAGAAGACAATGAATAGTGCTTTAAATCCAGTTAGCAAGCCACGTGGATTTATTGCTGATGTGGAATAGTTAAGTTGGATAATCAATTGTTCTAAATTAAGGGAGGCCAAATTTGGGATTTAAGTGAAAGTTGGTGATTTTTTATAAGACAAAAAAAAATTGAGGCTAAATTGTCACTCGACCTAAAGTTTGTGATTTTTTAGGAGAAAAAAAAATTGAGATCAAAATTATCTCTCGATTTAAAATTGATACTTATTTTTGGAATTAGGCCTTTTGCGGACCATGCGCGACAGTCCTCCCAAGGATATCAACCTTCATGAACAAATCAATTAATCTCTTAAGATGCCGAAAAATCCGTTCTCTCCCCTAATCAGGGTCAATAAATTCGACAATAAATACAGAGAAACAGCTATAAATGCGAGCGTGGCTATCTTTCACGAAAATGTCAAAATGAAGGCCAGTTGTTGTTTTTTTTTTTGTGATAACATGTGCCGTTTTCGATGTGAGACCCAGCGTTTTTATGTGAGAAATTGATAGCGAAGAGGTGAATTTTTTTGCAATTTGCTCCCTCGAAATGGACTTTTGTGGGTGCACCTTCTTCCTCTTGGCCTCTACTCACTGGTGGATGTGCAAGGGGACTTGGAAAATTCACGAGGGAACTAATATAATCGAATAGGTTTTCAGGGTAGATGTCAAAAGTACAAGGGAAAATTTCATTTTGAAACCCAAAGCGGAGGCATTTTCTAAAAAAGAGGTCCAAAGTGGACATAGTATCAATAAGGGGCATGAAGTACCCAATCAGTCTAAAATTAATACCCAAAGTGCTCAATAGTCTCAAGTAAGGGCTTGGGTTCACCGGCCGATCAAGTATTCACTGGCCAGCACTGTTCTGGTACCGGAATAGTAATTTTTTTCTTTTTTTCTCCTTTTTCTGTTTTTTTCTTTTCCTTTTCCTTTTCTTTCTTTTTTTCTTCCTCTTTTCCCTCCGCTTGCCATAGCCGGGGCCGATGGAGGTCGCTGGCCTTCAGTGAGGGCTGCCCTCGCCAGGTGAGGTGAGGGCGAGCCTCGCCGTTGCACAACCTCCTAAGGCTGGCGACCTCCGCTGGCCCCAGCTATGGCCGGCGGAAGGAAGAGAGGGAAAAAAATGAAAAGGAAAAGAAAAAAATAGAAAAAGGAAAAAAAAATTAAAATTTTAAAAAATTAATGTTTCGGTGTTGGAATAGTGCCGACGGGTGAACATTTGACCGGCCGGCGAACTTATGTCCTTACTTGAGACTGATTGAATATTTCAGGCCCTTATTTGACACTATATCCACTTTGGATCATTTTTTGAGAAAATGCCCCCACTTTGGATACCAAAACAAAATTTTTCCCAAAGTACAAGATAAGTTCCACCTTCCAACGTTTTCCGACCTATTATCCTCCTTCCTGCAAATCTAAATTTATGTCTAAATCCGTATGAAAAAGTTTTCCGTAATTTATTTTCATTTCGATTTTATTCCATTCGCTGCCCCGTGTATTCAACTGTCAATCAATCGACGGACAAGGACGCGCATGTTTCCTCTTGGGTTCAGAGGACAAAGCCTCCAGAAAGCTTCTCCCGCGGTCAAAATTCAAAACATAATCAGCTCTTAAAAATTTTACCTTCCTCGGGGCACTGCAGTTGCCTCTCTTCGAAGAGGAATTAGAGATGTTCAACTCTTAAAAATTTTTCCATCGGCTTTTCGTGTACTCTGAGTCCGTGGATTCACTATGACGGTGAAAGATGGAGGGAATGACCGGTTGCCGGCGCTCGCGACAAGGGCCGACACGTTCGTGTTGACGCTGAACTGGAGGGTGAGGACCAAGTATGGAGGTTGGTGACAGTGACATAGGTGCCAAGTGCGACTGCGGCCATGACCCCGACGAGACCGATGCCGGAGCCGAGCTCGAGGATGCTAAGCTGCCGATGGCGGGGGCGGCACAGCGATGTTGATTGATTGGAGGTGGTGATGCTCTAGTTGATTCGATGCGGCGGTATTGTCTTCCTCTTCGTCTACTGATGCCTTGAGAATCGCCAAAACGAGGGTCTCTGTTACGCACAAAGGCAGTGTCGCGACCTCCCCGAAACAGCCCCACCGGCCTAAGGGGTTTGACTAATGGATTACTAGGCTGAACCTAGCTCGAGCCCTCCCACCAACTCGCGATTTAAATTAAAGTTGTTAACATGCAAATCAATTTCATTTAGGAGTTGCCACTAATCGGTTTTTGGTAGGTCGATTAGACACCTAAGCGAAGCACGGGAGAAGAACTTCACTTCTACGAACCAGAGATTCAACGGGTACGGGGACTTGATTACACTAATCGATTAACTAGTGCCCTTTCGGTACCTAATCTTGTTCAATTCATCACCTAACATGTTCTCGCTAATTGGAGATCTCAAAATTCCATTCCTAGCTAAACTAAAGGAAGCGACAATTAATGTCTAAACCTAAACACGTGAGATTAAATTAAAGGTGCAACTCGAAGTGTGTAATCCGAGCGACGTGGGATTAAATATAGTACTAAACATGCGAACAGGGCAAGAAAACTAATTTCAACATCCAAATTAAACTTCTGATTTTTTTGATTTTTTTAAATTTTTTTTTGAATTTCTGAAATTTTTTTGGAATTTTTTTTTGAAATTTTTTCGAATTTTTTTGAAAATTTTTTTTGAAAATTTTTTTTGAAAATTTTTTCGAAATAAAATAATAATAATAATAATAAAAACACAAATCGGGCTTCTTTTTTTATTTTTATTTTTATTTTTTTTTAAAAAAGAATTTAATTAATTTTTTTATTTTTATATTAAAACAATAAAATATTAAAATAAAAGAAATCCGATCCGGGTCGAATCTCCACATCCGACCCGGATTGGGACCGACCCGGGCACGCCGCCCGGGTCCACAAACGGACCGGGCTCATTTGTTGAGCCCGGTTAAAATTTTCGAAACTAGTGTTTTAAAAAAAGGCCCGGCCCTAAAATTTTTTAAAATAAGGCCCCAAAGCCCGACAAGACAATAAATAAAAAAAACAAACCAGCCCGGCCCACACGCCCTAACAAAAACACTACCCGGTCCGCGACCCGCTCGCCCGACCCGACTCGCGAAACCCTAGCGCCCGACCCGACTCGCCGACCCGGTTCTCAGCCGCCTCCGCGACTTACGCATCGCCACCGCTGCCCCTTCGTCTCCCTCGGTCGGTCCGGGCGCCAGCGACCGGCGCCTGGGGGCTCTTCCCCCCCGTGGCCGACGCCGATCAACCGGAATGCCGACTTACCTCGGCTGCAGCCGGCGCTCCGCCTCGTGAACACGCCCTGACCAGAGAGGTAAGGGCTTGAAGCTTCGCGACCGAGCCCCTGCTCGGTCGCCGCCGGGCGCGCCCTGATCGGAGAGGTCAGGGCTTCACGCTCCGCCGCCTCGCCAAGCCTCGGCCTTCGTGGCTGAGGTTCCCGGTTCGACCGCCGAACCCGTGCTCGGCCGTCGAACGACAGGCCCCGACCTCCGTGGTCGGGGCTCTCGATGGCACGGCCGGGCCCTTGCTCGGCCGCTACTCGACTCCTGGCGACCACATCGCCACGGTGACCGGCGACCTACTGGGACCGTGCGGTCTCCGAGCACGACTACCCAGCTCCAGATCTAGCACAACCATAACATCAAACAACCGGCATGCACAGCAAAGATGACAGATTCGGGACTCGATCGAAGCTCAAATGCAACCGACATTTACACACGACAGCGCATAAACAAGCAAGACCTGGTTCGAGGCGTCACGGGCTGGAACTCGCGCAAGCCGGACAGCCGCGAGCTCCGGCCAGTGAGCCTCAAACCGAGGATCCCGACAGAAACAAGGAGAGAGGGGGGGTTCGTTTGTTGCGTCCCCTATCCGACTCGGTGGCGGCGAACGGGGGCGACCATGAGAGATCGGACTAGATCTGGTCGCCTTGCACGCCTCCGAGTCGGAATCCTCGGGAAAATGCCCCAAATCAAAACAAGCAAAAACAAAACCCGACGAAACTCAGGGTCGGGACCTACCTTGACAGATAACCTTCGGCCGCGGCCTTGGCGCGGTGGTCGCCGGTGAAGAACCCTTCACCTTCTCTCTCGCTCTGTCTCTCTCTCACTCTGTCTCTCTCGCTCTCCCCCCTCTCGCACTGTGTCTCTCTCCCTTTTGCTCTGTCTCTTTTTCTTTCTGTTCTCCCCTCTCTCACTCGGAGCTCTCTCGCTCGCTCCCCTCCCTTCGTCTGATCTTGTCTCCCCCTCACGAGCTCTCCCGCTCGCTCTCTTCTCCTCTCCTTCTGATCTCCCCCTCTTCTTCTCCGGTCCCCTCCGCTTTTTCTCTTCTCTCGTCTGCTGCTTTTTCCTCTCTGCCCCACGCTTCTGTCTGCTGCGCTTCTTCTTTTTTCTTTTTTGTGCTTCTGATCTGCTGGCCTCCCTGTTGCGCTTCTGATCTCTGCCCTTTTTCCCTTTCCCGAGCCACTGCAAGGCTAAGAGTGGGCCAGCGTTGACTAATTCAACGCTGGCTCTTCCTCTCCCTTTTTTTTTAACTAATTTTTTAATTTTTTTTTTAATTTAATTTTTGAAAATAAACATGGAAAATATGTTCTAATAGGTCCTATTAATGCAAATGCACCTAATAACTATATGCCATGCAGTTTTAATGAAAATATTTTTGGTTTAGGGGTTAAAAAAATTAAACCCTAATTTTTATGCGATAAAACCCTAAATGATTTGGGCAAAATTTATGTGTCAACAGCTGCCCCTCTTTGAAGGGAAGTTCGAAGAAGTTCCATTCAAAGACAAAAGACACCTAAATTTTGTTGGGGGGAGGCATGGGATGGCACATTGCTTGAGGCATGGGGTGATTATTATTGTTATTATTATTTTCACGAATACTATCTAAAAGGGGAATCCTTTTACTCGACAAGGTCTTACCATGTAAGAATGGTTTCAACCAAGAAGAAAGCCACACCGTGTAAGAACGGGCTTTCGGCTAAACGAAGAGGTCATACCGTGTAAGAACGGACTTTGACCGGAAGGGAAGCCATACCGTGTAAGAACGGGCTCTTGGCTCAATGAAGAGGTCGTACTGTGTAAGAACGGATTTTAACCGAGAGGGAAGCCATGCCGTGTAAGAACGGGCTCTTGGCTCAATGAAGAGGTCGTACCGTGTAAGAACGGACTTTGATCGAAAGGGAAGCCATACCGTGTAAGAACGGGCTCTTGGCTCAATGAAGAGGTCGTACCGTGTAAGAACGGACTTTGACCGAAAGGGAAGCCATACCGTGTAAGAACGAGCTCTTGGCTCAATGAAGAGGTCATACCGTGTAAGAACGGACTTTTGACCGAAAAGGAAGCCATACCGTGTAAGAACGGGCTCTTGGCTCAGTGAAGAGGTCATACCGTGTAAGAACGGACTTTTGACCGAAAAGGAAGGCATATCACGTAAGAACGGGCCTTCGACTACATGAAGTCTTGCTATGTAAAGAAGGAAACTCTTGGCTGTGAAAGCTCGCCAGATCGATGTGGTACTTTGCGCTACGAAATCTCAATGGACAAGGAAAGAGAAAGACTCTGGGCTATGAAAGCTTGCCAGGTCCTTGAGGTGCTCCAGGCTGCGAAAGCTCGCCGGGCAAGGAAAGAGGAAGACTCTGGGTTGCGAAAGCTCGCCAAATCGATAAGGTTCTCCGGGCTACGAAAGCTCGCCAGGTCAATAAGGTGCTTCGGGCTACGAAAGCCCACCGGGTAAGGAAAGAGGAGAACTCTGGGCTGCGAAAGATCGCCAGGTCGATAAGGTGCTCCGGGCTGCGAAAGCCCACCAGGTAAGGAAAGAAGAGGACTCTGGGCTGCGAAAGCTCGCCAGGTCGATAAGGTGCTCCGGGCTACGAAAGCCCACCGGGCAAGGAAAAAGGAGGACTCTGAGCTACGAAAGCTCGCCAGGTCGATAAGGTGCTCTGGGCTACGAAAGCCCACCGGGCAAGGAAAGAAGAGGACTCTGGGCTGCGAAAGCTCGCCAGGTCGATAAGGTGCTCCGGGCTACGAAAGTCCACCGGGCAAGGAAAGAGGAGGACTCTGGGCTGCGAAAGCTCGCCAGGTCGATAAGGTGCTCCGGGCTACGAAAGCCCACCGGGCAAGGAAAGAGGAGGACTTTGGGCTGCGAAAACTCGCCAGGTCGATAAGGTGCTCCGGGCTACGAAAGCCCACCGGGCAAGGAAAAAGGAGGACTCTGGTGACATTTAGGGACTAAAACCCTGTAAACGTCAGAAATTTCACTTAGGGAGTAAAACTCTATGAGCAGCTAAGATCCCGCCTAGGGAACGCCAAAGATTCCGCCTAGGGGCTAAAACCCTATTGAACGGCAAAAGGAATAAAACCCAGAAGGAACGCCTAGGGACTAAAACCCTATGAACGCCAAAGATTCTGCCTAGGGACTAAAACCCTATTGAACGGCAAATTGCACTCAAGATTTTGCGATACCTAATGTTTTTCACTCAGGATTTTAAAACGCTCAAGATTTCCACTTAGGATTTTAAACTGCAATCAAGATTTTCAGGGTTTTAAGGAAAGACCCGGAACCTTTTGAAATCGGGGTTTAAGAATAGACCTGTAACCTTTTGAAATCAGGGTTTAAGGTTGACCCGAAACCTTTTGAAATCGGGGTTTAAGGATAGACCCGCAACCTTTTGAAATCAGGGTTTAAGGATGACCCGAAACCTTTTGAAATCAGAGTTTAAGGATGACCCGAAACCTTTGAGATCGGGGTTTAAGGATAGACCCGCAACCTTTTGAAATCGGGGTTTAAGGATGACCCGAAACCTTTTGAAATCAGGGTTTGAGGATGACCCGAAACCTTTTGAAATCGGGGTTTGAGGATGACCCGAAACCTTTCGAAATCGGGGTTTAAGGATGACCCGGAACATTTTGAAATCAGAGTTTAAGGATGACCCGAAACCTTTTGAAAGCGGGGTTTAAGGATGACCCGAAACCTTTTGAAATCGGGGTTTAAGGATAGACCCGGAACCTTTTGAAATCAGAGTTTAAGGATGACCCGAAACCTTTTGAAAGAGTGATTTAAGGTTGGACCACAAACCTTTTGAAATGAGTGGTTTAAGGTTTGACCACAAACCTTTTGATGCGTGGTTTAAGGTTGGACCACAAACCTTTTGAAAAGCGTGGTTTAAGGTTGGACCACAAACCATTGAAAGCGTGGTTTAAGGTTGGACCACAAACCTTTTTGAAAAGCGTGGTTTAAGGTTGGACCACAAACCTTTGAAAGCGTGGTTTAAGGTTGGACCACAAACCTTTTGAAAGAGTGGTTTAAGGTTGGACCACAAACCTTTGAAAGTGTGGTTTAAGGTTGGACCACAAGCCTTTTGAAAGCGTGGTTTAAGGTTGGACCACAAACCTTTTGAAAAGAGTGGTTTAAGGTTGGACCACAAACCTTTTGAAAAGAGTGGTTTAAGGTTGGACCACAAACCTTTGAAAGCGTAGTTTAAGGTTGGACCACAAACCTTTTTGAAAAGCGTGGTTTAAGGTTGGACCATAAACCTTTGAAAGCGTGGTTTAAGGTTGGACCACAAACCTTTTAAAAGAGTGGTTTAAGGTTGGACCACAAACCTTTGAAAGCGTGGTTTAAGGTTGGACCACAAACCTTTTGAAAGCGTGGTTTAAGTTTGGACCACAAATCTTTTGAAAAGAGTGGTTTAAGGTTGGACCACAAACCTTTTGAAAAGAGTGGCGAGGTGTACATACCTGTAGGTCAGATCGGATTGCTCAAAAGCCCTCTATCAGCGAGGCTTGAAAAGACTCAGACACTTAGGGGTCCTTGTTCAAGGGTTTGATAAATCGCCTATTGTGTCCTTGCCAGCAGGGTCTTGTGAATTCATAAATGCTTGGACGCATCTTAGCATTTCCGAGATTAGCTTGAAGGTTGATATTTGTGGAAACGTCACCTGTCTTACAGGATTAGTAATAACAGGTACTTGTTATAACAAGTGCTTTAGTAGCGAGTGCGTACTAGGCAAGATAACATCATGAGAGGCCATATCAATGAAAAAGCATTGATTGTACAAGTAATTTAGGATAAACTCAATTATCTGGAAAACATTCAATATCCTTCAATATTGCAAAATTGCCTTAATGCATGAAGGACGTCATTAATCATCAAATTCCCTTAGGAGAAAGTCTTTTATCAAAGTGATGTTAACTTCCAAAGAGAGCCTATTAAGCATGCCAAACAAGAATTCCTTAGTCTGAAAGGACTTCTCACATACTCTCAAAAAGGCTGTTTGATCCCATCCATTGATGTGAGAAGTAAACATGATCTCTCTATATACCTCACACTACTAGTGCCGAAGGTTTTGAGAATCATTCGCAATAAGTACACGTTGACCAATCCAAGAGGTCTTTTAAAGGACTGTAATGTGGGTTTAGTCATGGTTTCAACAACGGATAAGCATCATTAGCTAAGGAATGAAATAATTTTCAATCAGCATCTCCATCAGGTTTACAGGTCAAGAAACCTTAAGATAGATAAGACAACTTTGCCCCAACTTCTTCAAGCGATAACTTGTCTGGGAATCCATGCTTAGACCATCCTAATCCGAAGAGACTTTGGAGAAGGTTATAACATTGGTTTGGGTAAAGGCTCGAAAGGCTCAAAAATTTTCAAAAGGGATTTAGGAATTTGTGATTATCATAGCATCATTACCATATCATCCAATCTTTTGAAGGCACTCGACTTCTGAAATTCAACTCGTCTCGAAAGTCCATTGACTAGTCAATTTAATGTAAGAGCTTTGCTCATTTCTCTAATGACTTTTACTTTTGCAATGATTTTTTTTTTGCAAGCATTTTGCTTTTGACATTCCCCCTTTTTTTATGAGAATTTTTTCTCTTGACGCAACTTTTTTTGCTCTGGGCATTGGCCTTGCTTTTACCAGGCGCACTGCTTTTTCATGCCCCCTAGTTTTCATTTGGCTTTTTCTCTTTTCATTTTTTGAGCTTTTAAAGCTTTCGAGATGTCTTTCACACTGTCTCATGAGTACCAATTGTCTTGATAAATCACATGCTTTGCCCCAGTGTAGGGAGATAATCACCATTCGGGTTTTAGAAATGAATATTTAGGCTCAACTTGGCTAAGCAAAAGGTATGAGTGTGTTTGGATAGAAAAATGAATGCTCTTCTTCATTTTGGGATGTTTCAAGCTTCCACGAGGACTCACCCGAAGCTACCACAAAAAGATTAATGCAAGTAAGGGCAAATAAGTCTTTCTCATCTTTTCCTCCAAAGCATGTCAACCAAAACCTCCAAATTTGCCCCGTTGTAGGGTGATTCTTGACAGGGGTATTTTGCAAACTCTTCACATTTAATGTCTCAAATGGGCTAACTATGGTTACTTGTAGTGTATAGGATAGAAGAAGGAAATGCCTCCTTTCATTTTGATCCATATACTACTTGCGAATGAATCTCTTGCCCTTAAACAACACTAATTTTCTCCTCCACTCAACTCTCAAAGTGTTTGTGGGACGTATTTGGGAATGGCTTGCCTTTCCTCATTCTAAGTATTTCTCACTTGGTAATATTAGCATCTCCCTTTCATTTCATTGAGATCATCATGAATTGATCAATCTCCATAGGGAATTTTGATTCGCAATGAATGATCCGTCAAGCAGACAAACAATTTTGAAATAATGATGATATTCAAAATTTCTGTGAAACGTTTTTTTTTTGTGAAGAAATTTCTGTGAAAAGTTTGATTTTACCATTTTCACTTTTGTGCTCTCTGAAAGCATCAAAAAACTTTCTTCGTAATGAAAACTCTTCATTTGATTTTCATTTGAATTTCGGAAGAAGGGCACTTACCTGGGCATGGCGACTTGGTAACCCTGTAAGGAATAAGAAAGAATATGTTAGTTAAAGACCCTTTAAGGATTGAAAAATTGGGAACGATACAACATTACCCCTTGTTTGCATTTGTCCTTCAAGTCTTTAATGCTTCCTGTCAAAGGAAAAAGAACCATGTCAAAAATTGTATTAAGATGGACAATTGGAAACGATACGATTTACCCTTCATTTGAATTTGCCTTCTTGGGTATTTGGCAACTCCCTTTATTTGAATTTGCTTTCTTGTATGTTTGGCAACTCCCTTCATCCGCTTTCTTCCACCATGGCCTTTCCAATGCCATCGAATTCACTAAGTCCCAGTGAACGTTAGAGACTGAAGGAGAGGGATACTCCCTACTTCGACGTTTGAGGCATTGCTTCATGGATGCTTTCCCCAATACATTCCTCTATCTGCAAAATGAGAGATGACCCAAGTCATTTCCATTCTCGGTTGAGCTAATTCAGGAACGATATACACCCTTTTGCTTTGAATCAAATGACTCCTCTTTATCATGCATTATGGGTGAGGATTATTGCCCTTTGAGTGACCTGCCCTTTGTCTTGTTGTGATTTGTTGGCAAGAGGTGTTGTCCCGTGACGCACTCAATTGGTGATCAGGCCATGTTGCATTTGACTCGGGTTCTAAGTGCTTATACTTCTGCCTTTTACAGGATGTGAATGTCGAACAAGTCGTTCATTTTACCATCTCACGGTATCATCTTGCGGTCCCAACTGAGAAATGATCAAGTTGAGTGATGAAATCTTATGCAAAACTTCTTGAAATTCCCTTTTTTTTTAACATTTTGAAGATAAAGCACAAAAACCTAACTCAATGGCTCGATTGGAAATACTGCAATTACTTTCAAAGGACAATGACCCAAATTAGAACCTCGTTACTCAAAGGCTGAGTTGCGTGGTTTACAAAAATATCGATTGGGTTCACAATTAAAACCCAAGTCGGAAAATATTGGTTCCCAAGGATAAAGTTTGAAAAACTCTTGAATAGAGGAGTGCAAATAAACAATCCTTATTCTAACTCTAAAGTATGCTTCCTTGCATGATTAAGCAAGAGAATTCCAAGGGATGATTGCTATGCATAACCTGCGAAAGAAAGACAACACTAGTATGTAAATGAAAAAGTGGTCTTCCACTGATGCCGCCTCTTATGACGAAAGCGAGGCAATAATACATGCCCCCATGGTTCCTATTTGTGGGCATGTAGTATTTCACCAAGATTTCATCATAAGTGAAGACATCATTAAAAGATCGAATTGCGGCTATCAATCGAGCACCCTTTTTATTCCAAAAGTTCCATCGCAAAATGCGGCATCAATTTTGAAAGACCGATTTGTGATTTTACTTTTGCAAAAATGAGGTGATTCTTATTTTAAAAAAAATTAATACACAAAAAGTGATTTAAATTTTGATTCCGAAATGTGAACAAAAAAGAATTTTATTGAAAATGTGATTTCAATTTTATGCCCCAAGATGTAATCTTGACTTGAAAAAATTTCTGCACAAAAATGCGATTTTAAGCCTACAACTGAAAGTTTAGACAAAACCATTCGTTTTGGTAGGGCTAAATCAGAGATGTTTTGAGATTTATGCTCAAGGTTTGCAGTTAAGAATGATTGTCCAAAATTTTCCATTATAAGCTCAAATCACCTAGGACACTTGATTGATTTCCGCGAATTTCAAAAATGAAAATTTCAATTCAAAGTGAGCTAATAATGAGAGGAGTCATACTTACAGTGAGTGACGATCGTTTTTCTTTTTCTTTCTTAAAAAAAACGCAAAGACACACATATGCACTTGTGAGGTTCGTTTTCTATCTAGACAGTTTAACAAGGTGAAGCTAAGAGGGTGATCTGACCGTCACAGTCTCGCGTTGGTGTCAGGTCCTCTTAACTCCGGCTCAGTCGAAAGAGATACCCTATAGTCACGCAGTCTCGCGGACAAAGATAAACACTTACGACACCAGGAAAGAACTTTCGGGGAAAAGAAAGGCAACCTCTACATCGCGGTCTCGCGTTCGAGGTTGTATCTTTTTTAACACCATCCTAAAGCGTCCTATCACGGCCCGGGTCCGGCAGTATGGTTGTGTGTGCCATAGTGTAGTGCTAAAACATCTAACGCATGCACAACGATTTATAAGCAAACAACACTTCAAGCGCCCGAAAAAATAAACATTTATTCCCCAAATCTCAAACCTGCAAAATAAGGGGTTAGTGCCAAGAACATTTCACATTAGGGATGTATATAAACAAGAAAAATAGCCTAAGTCCACAAAAGTCCCTAGCGGAGTCGCCAAGCTGTCGCGACCTCCCCGAAACAGCCCCACCGGCCTAAGGGGTTTGACTAATGGATTACTAGGCTGAACCTAGCTCGAGCCCTCCCAAGCCCATACCAACTTGCGATTTAAATTAAAGTTGTTAACATGCAAATCAATTTCATTTAGGAGTCGCCACTAATCGATTTTTGGTAGGTCGATTAGACACCTAAGCGAAGCACGGGAGAAGAACTTCACTTCTACGAACCAGAGATTCAACGGGTACGGGGACTTGATTACACTAATCGATTAACTAGTGCCATTTCGGTACCTAATCTTGTTCAATTCATCACCTAACATGTTCTCGCTAATTGGAGATCTCAAAATTTCATTCCTAGCTAAACTAAAGGAAGCGACAATTAATGTCTAAACCTAAACATGCATAATCAACTACACGTGAGATTAAATTAAAGGTGCAACTCGAAGTGTGTGATCCGAGCGACGTGGGATTAAATATAATACTAAACATGCGAACAGGGCAAGAAAACTAATTTCAACATCCAAATTAAACTTCTGATTTTTTTTTTTGGAATTTCTGAAATTTTTTTGGAATTCTTTTTTGAAATTTTTTCGAATTTTTTTTGAAAATTTTTTTTGAAAATTTTTTTTGAAAATTTTTTCGAAATAAAATAATAAAATAATAATAATAATAATAATAATAAAAACACAAATCGGGCTTCTTTTTTTATTTTTATTTTTATTTTTTTAAAAAAGGAATTTAATTAATTTTTTTATTTTTATATTAAAACAATAAAATATTAAAATAAAAGAAATCCGATCCGGGTCGGATCTCCACATCCGACCCGGATTGGGATCGACCCGGGCACGCCGGCCCGGGTCCACAAATGGACCGGGCTCATTTGTTGAGCCCGGTTAAAATTTTCGAAACTAGTGTTTTAAAAAAGGCCCGGCCCTAAAATTTTTTAAAATAAGGGCCCAAAGCCCGACAAGACAATAAATAAAAAAACAAACCAGCCCGGCCCACACGCCCTAACAAAAACCCTACCCGGTCCTCGACCCACTCGCCCGACCCGACTCGCGAAACCCTAGCGCCCGACCCGACTCGCCGACCCGGTTCTCAGCCGCCTCCGCGACTTGCGCATCGCCACCGCTGCCCCTTCGTCTCCCTCGGTCGGTCCGGGCGCCGGCGACCGGCGCCTAGGGGCTCTTCCCCCCCGTGGCCGACGCCGATCAACCGGAATGCCGACTTACCTCGGCCGCGGAGGCGGAGCGCCGCGGCCGGCCACCGCCTGGCGAACACGCCCTGACCAGAGAGGTCAGGGCTTGAAGCTTCGTGATCGAGCCCCTGCTCGGTCGCCGCCGGGCGCGCCCTGATCGGAGAGGTCAGGGCTTCACGCTCCGCCGCCTCGCCAAGCCTCGGCCTTCGTGGCTGAGGTTCCCGGTTCGACCGCCGAACCCGTGCTCGGCCGTCGAACGACACGCCCCGACCTCCGTGGTCGGGGCTCTCGATGGCACGGCCGGGCCCTTGCTCGGCCGCTACTCGACTCCTGGCGACCACATCGCCACGGTGACCGGCGACCTACCGGGACCGTGCGGTCTCCGAGCACGACTACCCAGCTCCAGATCTAGCACAACCATAACATCAAACAACCGGCGTGCACAGCAAAGATGACAGATTCGGGACTCGATCGAAGCTCAAATGCAACCGACATTCACACACGATAACGCATAAACAAGCAAGACCTGGTTCGAGGTGTCACGGGCCGGAACTCGCGCAAGCCGGACTGCCGCGAGCTCCGGCTAGTGAGCCTCAAACCGAGGATCCCGACAGAAACAAGGAGAGAGGGGGGGTTCGTTTGTTGCGTCTTCTATCCGACTCGGTGGCGCCGAACGGAGGCGACCATGAGAGATCGGACTAGATCCGGTCGCCTCGCGCGCCTCCGAGTCGGAATCCTCGGGAAAATGCCCCAAATCAAAACAAGCGAAACAAAACCCGACGAAACTCAGGGTCGGGACCTACCTTGACAGATAACCTTCGGCCGCGGCATTGGCGCGGTGGTCGCCGGTGAAGAACCCTTCACCCTCTCTCTCGCTCTGTCTCTCTCTCACTCTGTCTCTCTCGCTCTCCCCCCGCTCGCGCTGTGTCTCTCTCCCTTTTGCTCTGTCTCTTTTTCTTTCTGTTCTCCCCTCTCTCACTCGGAGCTCTCTCGCTCGCTCCCCTCCCTTCGTCTGATCTTGTCTCCCCCTCACGAGCTCTCCCGCTCGCTCTCTTCTCCTCTCCTTCTGATCTCCCTCTCTTCTCCTCCGGTCCCCTCCGCTTTTTCTCTTCTCTCGTCTACTGCTTTTTCCTCTTTGCCCCACGCTTCTGTCTGCTGCACTTCTTCTTTTTTCTTTTTTGTGCTTCTGATCTGCTGGCCTCCCTGCTGCGCTTATGATCTCTGCCCTTTTTCCCTTCCCCGAGCCACTGCAAGGCTGAGAGTGGGCCAGCGTTGACTAATTCAACGCTGGCTCTTCCTCTCCCCTTTTTTTTAAAATTTTTTTTTAATTTAATTTTTGAAAATAAACATGGAAAATATGTTCTAATAGGTCCTATTAATGCAAATGCACCTAATAACTATATGCCATGCAGTTTTAATGAAAATATTTTTGGTTTAGGGGTTAAAAAAAATTAAACCCTAATTTTTATGCGATAAAACCCTAAATGATTTGGGCAAAATTTAGGTGTCAACAGGCAGGAAAAGGAGTGGGATCCACAAGGAAAGAAAAGGAAGAAACCGAGTAAAACGAGGGACATCACATTTGACCAAGGAGAAGTTTGTTTGGATGCCAAAAACGTGGGACCTGCAAAGGATAAAATGGTCAAAATTTGTGAAAAGAAGTAGATTAGTGACCGAGGGGGTGGAATTCTTCTTGAAACATCATTGAATCTTGAGGGAAGTATGTGACAAAATTGAGTACACTTATCTCTTATTGTAAAAAAAAGACAACGCTAATTGAGACGAAAGATAAAATGGGACTTCAATTGACTTGTGTCGGTTTATTATTTTGCTTGTTGGTCATGTGCCAATTATCTCAACTAAGAATTCGCTTTTAGAGTATATACACTGGAGACATCAAATAAAGAAGACGATTTGCCTCCAGCTTGGGCAGAGCTAGAGACATATATCTTAGATCTTGGAGTTTTGCTCTTCCGATCTTAGATCCGAGAATTTTTCTCTCCTATCTAATTTTAGATTTATGAGTTTTAATGAATAAGTATTCTGCCTCAAGTTTCAATTGTGTTCGTAATAGCTTCGGTGTCAAATATATGCTCGTTCGACTTGTTTTTGTTAAAAGCTTTGGCATTTCGCACTTTCTAAAGTGCTCACTCTCACGGGTGTTGGATCTGAACTTGTTCAACATATTTATGTTGTCTTTGTATGGTGATGGTGTTGGGGACGCCGAACTCAGGCGCACACCGCTAAAATGCAAAGTCGTAACTACATATGGAGATCCCAACGTATGTTCATCACTGATGATGATGTGTGATTCGGTGATTGGCTGTCGATCCTTTCGCTTGGAGATGCAGTCACAAATCTATTCTCGAAGGATGAGTGTGTGATTATTTATGCCAACCATGCTATGATGTTATACCTTGGTTTGTGGTTTTTGGTTTGTTTTGGAGTTTTATGAGCTTGCCTTGTTACGGTGACTTTTGAGATTTTCTATGGATGTTGGTAACGAATGAACGTTTCTTTTGACAATAAAAAATATATATATTTGTCGTGAAAGTTTGAATTGGTAGATCTGTCCAAACAAGTGGCGCATCTTGATGTCATTTGTCAATACTTCTCATGCGAATTTTAAGCTTAAATCATTGCACCACATCCAGGATATCCTGCCTTAACCCACCTCTCTAGTCTCTCCTTTCTGTGTCCTCTCCTGCCTTTTGCATGAACCGCTGGCGATTCAAGTTGATTAAGAAAAGCGAAACACCTCTCGAGGATTAATTCAGGTTATTTTTTGCATATATGAGGGCATTATATTCGTTCCAACATTTGCCCGACTTTATCACCTACGTCGAGTTCGTGAAACGCTGCCCCAATCACGGCTATAACTGTATATATTTTCTGCCACTTTAGATATATAACATTTTTATCTATATATGTGATCAGATCACCTAACCTTATTGTTCTTCTACATGTTTCTCCATCGTTTCTTTCTTATCGGATGTCTCTTAAGAGACCTAAATTCTCTCTTAACCAATTAAAGTTCATTGTCACAAAAGGTGCTTTCCTAGAGGAAGTTATCTGGGGTAAGAACAGCATTGGTGCCAAAACTTGTGTACGGATACCACTTTGGTGCCAAAACTTCCATTTGGATCACTTTAGTGCCAAAATTTTGAAAAACGATCTTTTAAGTACCAACTCCGATCTGATTGGTCGGAAATCTGACGTGCTAATTTTTTATTAGTATTTGAAGCCGACGTGGCTCGCCGGAGATACAGTGAGCACGTACAATCAGCATTTTTTATTTTAAATAAATTTTTTTCTTTTTTCCTTTTTATTTCTTTTATTTTTTTCCTTCTTTTCTTTTTTTTTTTCCTTTCTTCTCCCTTTGGTCACCGCCGGTGACCGGAGGCCGGCCACCGGCCGCCTGGCCTCGCCCGGACGAGGCCGCCGCCGCTCACCACAAGCGAGGCCCAGCGGACCCTCGCCTGGGCGACGGCGGGCAAGCCCCGGCGAGGTCGGCCTCGCCTCGCATGGGCGAGGGCGAGCCTCGGCGAGGGCTCCCCTCGCCAGATCCGGCGAGGCTGGCCGTCGCCCAGGCCACAGCGGCCTCGCCGGACGTCGCCCGAGGCCGACCTCGCAGGGGCTTGCCCGCCGTCGCCCAGGTGAGGGTCGGCCGGGCCTCGCCTGTGGCGGGCGGCGACGTCCTCGTTCGGGCGAGGCCAGGCGGCCGGTGGCTGGCCTCTGGTCACCGGCGGTGACCAAAGGGAGAAGAAATAAAAGAAAAAAAGAAAAGAAGAAAAAAAAGAAAAAAATTCATAAAAGTATTTAAAAAATCGAAATATATACGTGGAAATGCCACGTAGACTAATTTTTTTTAAAAAAAATCCAACTAAGATTAAAAATTTAATTATAAATGCCACGTATTAATTTGTCCGGAATTTCTCGCTGTTGGCACCAAAGTGATCATTTTTTCTCTGATTTGGCACTAAAGTGATCCAAATGGAAGTTTTGGCACCAAAGTGGCCTCCGTACACAAGTTTTGGCTCAAATGCTATTCTTCCCCCGAAGTTTTCTCTCCTCGAGCAATATGCTCACAAGCACACCAAATGTTTGTCGTTATGCGCGAACTATTATCAACAATCGATAATTTCGAGTCTGTCCAAGTGATTATGGGCTTAACATATCGATGAGATGGCATTGATTGGCAACATCAGTCTCGAACTGCTATTATGCTTTTTTAATTCTTGAATTCTATTCCTGGACATCCACGAGACCCTAAAAATAACAAATCTCATCTCAAAAGTGGTATTTGAAACACTTAATAATCCATAAATCCCGAATTCGTCTAATTTGCAATTCTCAATCACCACTTTTCTCAAATGGTAAAATATTTAAATATAAAAAGGTTAGTAGTGTCTCATAAAATTTCGTAGATGATATTGACGTACAATATTAATTTATTTCAGTGTCAAGCTCTTTTATTCTTTAATTTTATTCGCGTAAATCTAAGAGACAATGAAAATAACAATTTTCGTCTCAAAGTTGGTATTTTCAAACACCAACAATCGATAGACCACCCGCCTGGGTGGCGCTGCTGGAGCGCGCACTCTTCCTCTCGCAAAAGGTTGAGTGTTCGAATCCCGGGCGCCGCAGGGTGACTTAACCGGTGGCACGTGTGTGGTGGCTAGCACGTGTCGCCTCCAGGGTTTACTCTCCGGCTGTCAGCCGTGCGGGGGTTCCCTGGGTTACCAAAAAAAAAAAAAACAAAAAAAAAAAACAATCGATAAAGCACAAATCTGTCTAATCTGCAGATCCTCAATTCCCACCATTCACCAGGAATTCACAATTATCTCTGCTGTTGCCGCCGGGCCGTACGGTGTCTGGAAGTGGTCGGTCAGCCCGTAATGAGCCATCAGAAGCCAGACATGGGTTATGAGCTCACCGCCCCGCTGCATCTGGTGAGCATGATCCCTCGCTTTGCACTTGTTAGAGTGTGCATCAGCATTTCCACCCACACCTCGCTGATCACTGACCATTCCCACCCACGCGGGACGATCTCCAGCTCTAACGCCAACTGGCACCCATTGCTAAGCACGTCGTTGAATTGGTCCTCCTCCATCACCCTCCGTCCGGCTAACTTCCTCATTTGGTCAAGCAACTCGTCGCGTTTGGCTAAGTCCTTCGACACGCTCCGTTTGGCTGAGTCCTTCATTCGGTCAAGCAACACTTTACGAGCCTTTGCGATCTGAGGTTCTTCCGAGATGTCGGGCTTGCGCTCTCTCCTATTGTAGCCACGAGCAGGTCTATCCTGAGCGAATTTAGGCAAGTCGAAACGCTTGTTGAGCTTTTTATAAATGTCTCCGAACCTGATAATTTTTCCCATTCTGGCTGGCAACATCGAAGGACACGTATATAGGAGATATAGCATGTACCGAGACAAGTGCAAACTCATCGAGGACTTCTCCTTAATGCTGTCCGGTCCGTCATTGAGGTAATAGCAGAGCTCTGTGGCTATGTGCCAGACTAGGATGCTCACGTCGAAGTCCAGATCGATGCTCCATTTCAACTGATCCCGCAACTTGTGTGTGCTCAACGCAGGGAATATCCTGTCTCTCGTCCGGAAGGGGAGTTTCTGTGTGTCCTTCGCTTCCATCCCTTTGATCTTCGAGAGAATTAGGTTTTTGATATCGTCAGTCACTTCCGCGTGGGTTTGGTAGAGAAACTTCACCGCTATCTCTTCAATGTGCAATAGCTTTAGGAATTTCCACCAGCAGGAGTCGTTTTCTTTGAAGGACATCAGGCTGTATTGGCCCATGGAATTAGACCACCTGCGCCTCTTCAACAACGGTTGGATTCGGTTGATAAAATAAAAGAAGGGTGATTGCTTGTTCTTAATGAGCCAATAGGCGACCTGGTCGGAGAAAAGAACGCGAGCCAATGCGTATAACTCGACGAAAATGGCCGCTCCTAGCAACAGAAAGGTTAAGAATAGATCCGGCTTTGAGTATGATCGCTTGGCGGCAAAAGAAAAGAGCACCAGGGCAACACAGATCGAGAATAAGATGGCGAGTCTACAAATAAAGCCCCATCTTGTATAGACCGCCTTTGCCTTCGAGTAGAACTGGTCGTAGATGATGCCCAGTTCGATTTCAATGACTTTGAAATCCCCTGCACAGTGCTTGCAGCTGAGTATCGACAGGCGACTGTCGCGTTCCTCCATACTGAACAAGTGATCCGCGAAAAGTCGCTGACTAGCGTCGACCAAGCGGCTGGCCAATAGCAGTGTGCCCACAACACGCATGTACTCTTGGTCCTCGAAGTCCTTCCGGGAACCCACCTTTTTAGATGAAAATTCCGCGATCGCAACATCAATCATAACAGCATCATCATTATCTATGTCGATTACTCGATGAGGCACGACGGTGTACCCAATATCGTCCTTCAACTCCCATTCCTTCTCAATCTTGTCGAAATCCTTCCGGTGGGGTTGGGACTCGGCGAGGGAGTCCTCGAAGTCCTCGTGGCTGGCGGCGCGGAGGACCCAAACCCTCTCACCATACTTATAGAAACCCGAGAGCATTATCACAATGGCAAGGAATGACAGGGTAGGATGAGTCCACGCCGTTCCCAGGACATAAACTGTCAAGCCCGCCTGGTTCACCAGCGTCAGCGAGTGCCTGAGCCAGAGCTCGTTGTCCTCCATCGCGTAGGCACTGATTGTGTCGGGGCCCCCCAAGTGCAGCAGCAGAAACGGCGCCCAAAAGGCGCTTAGCTCTGTGTGTGGGTCCATCTTGCTCAACAATTTGCCGGCCTTGATTTCCCGGATCTTGCTAGAGATCATGCCGACAGCGTAGATCGCAACCGAATTGGCCAATAGGTAGGCCGACCAGGTGACCAACCTGATCCGAGCCTGAGGTAGGTACTTGCGGCGGTTGCCAAGACAAATGAGGACGATTTGGAGGGCAAGGCTCAAGAAGACCACGCCTCTCAACTCCCACTTCGCTCGAAGAAGAGAGCACCTCCGACAGCGTCCGCGCCCTCATGAGGACCAAGCCAGTAATGACCGCAAGACATGTTGCCGGTGACAAATAAGCTGATGCCGAATGATTCAGAGATGAGAACTAAGGGCTAATGGAGAGAGGGAAAGTAATGGCTCAAGCAGGAAACACGGCAAGCTCTCGCAGGCTACAGTAGTCATTAGAGGACGAATGGACGACGTATTGGTTAACCAGCAAAATGCGACTCATGGCTTAGCTATGCGAAGAAGGCATAATATAGACAGTGAATGAATAAAATACTGAGCGGATGTCAACATCTTCTTCGGGTTTTTTCAATAGTATCACTACATTAAACGTTTCTAGTTCTCGTAGAATTGCAACATACTAATCGTTAGCATGGTGAGCTGTTAAAAACGCTGCCCTCGATGGACGGATGGACCGTCTTCACCAGAAACTGTCTCGTAACAAATCAAAACCACAGATAGAGAGAGAGAGAGAGAGAGAGAGAGAGAGAGAGAGAGAGAGAGAGAGAGAGAGAGAGAGAGAGAGAGAGAGAGGTATGTGTAGTAGACAGTAAACCAATTTCCTCACAGTGATGAGTATTGAGTACGTCATTTGAAAGTGGGCAAGCTATGCGCCTTTATAGTGCCGAAATCGATTTAAATATGTCGGCAAGTGTCTAAATAAAAGTTAGTAATGTAAAACTGAATACTAATTTCGTCTACGAAAAAGTTGGTAACACAAATGAAGTTGGTAACGTCCTATAAGAATGGACAACTTCCACAAAAATTGGTATGTTATCATAATAGTTGGTAATTCGGATGATCAAATAAATGTTGGTAAATGGCTACAATAGTAGACTAGTTGGTAACTTTATTGAAAAAATGTTGATAAGTAACTTAAATAAAGGGGGTAATTTGATTAGGGAAAATTACGAGAAAGTCCTAAATCTTTTGTGCGTGTGCTGAATCAGTCCTAAACATTTTGACAATTTGTCAATTTAGTCCATTCAGCCAATTCTGGCAATTTTATGTGGTACAACCGACATTGATGTAGATAATTTTCAGAAAATTTTTAAAATTTTTCTTATTTTTTTCTTTTTTATCCTTTTTTTCCTTTCTTTTTTCTTTCCCTTTTCTTTTTTCTAGTGGCTGTTCGCTGGCCATTGACCATAGGAGATGGCTAGTGAGGGCAAGGCTACCTTGGCCTAAGCGAGGGTTGGCCTTATCGAGCCTCGCCTGAGCAAGGGGTCGGCCTTGCCAACCATTGCCTATGGTTGGTGGCCGGCGAACGGCCATTGGCAAAAAGAAAAGGGAAAGAAAGAAGAAAGGAAAAAAAAAAGAGAAAGGATGACAAAGGGAAAAAAAAGGAAAAATTTAAAAAAAATACATAAAATTCTACAAATTATCCACGTCAACGTTGATCATGCCACGTAGGACGAACGATGTTTACGTCAATGATTTTTAGTCAAATTAAAAGGTTTAGGACTGAATTAGCACAAGTGCAGCAGATTTAGGACTTTCTTGGTAATTTTCCCAATTTGATTAAGAGTCAATAAATTCTATAAAAGTTGGCAAGTTATAAGAAAAGTTGGTAATTCGAAGTCGATCAAATAACATATGTTGGTAAGCTATTTAAATAAGAATTGATAATAAAAAAAAACTAACCGATAGATTTATGGAGAAAGTTGGTAACTCACTCAAATTAAGTGGGTAACTTTGATATGTTGGTGCGTTATGAAGATAAAAGTTGGTAATTTATTGGAACTGTCGGTAGTTTGTAGACAATCAAATAGATATTGGTGATTTAACATCCGAATTGGTGACCTGCTAATAACTTACTCAACTAATAATTTTCTAGACACCCTCTTGTAAGCCAACAGCATTTACGGTGAACTAATGTTTCAAAAGATTTACCGATATCGAGAATATTTATGTATTTCAAACGGAACAATAGAATCGTCCAGGCTGCGGCTCAATAAGGTTAACTCATTTCCCAATTAAATGAATGGACAATTTACTGCAATCACGTTGCATGTCGGAAAGTCAATTATGTCTTTGGTCTAAAAAAATAATCGTTTATACTATTATACAAAGTAAAGAGAACTCTCCATTTGTACAGGATCACCATCGGCTTTTCTTCTAAAAATATCCTCATTGATTATCTTATAAATATTTTATCAATAGTTAAATGTGTAAATTAATAATTATATCTCATCCTTAACATACTTCACTTTCAAATTTTGAATCTTTTCTATTTTATAAGCTACCTTACAAAAAAAAATTCAGATATTGAGATATTATGCTCTTATTATATATATGTACAATTGCTTCGTATTATGTTCAATAATCTCTTTGTATGAACAAATACTTCAAATATTTCTTACAAAGACAATTTGTAAAAAAATTTAAGATGTTAATTTTTCGTACACAAATTACGTGAGAAAGCCCAAAATGGAACAGAATAATTACATTGACAAATTGTCGAAAGGTTTATGAACAAATTGATTAAATTGAAAGGTTTAGGATTTAATTGGCATATTGTGTTGTCCCAATAATGTATTCCGAAATTGATGCGGCACCTTTACCGGTCCTAGTTAAGAATGCCGACATGCATCATGGAGATAAATGTAAATAATGAGTGATTTCATAATTAATTCGTGCGACAGAGGCCACGATGATGGTAATTACATAGCCTGCGGACACTGCATTAATTCTTCAAAGTAAAATTTACCACAAAAGTGTCTCTTTTATTAATTAAATTGAATTCTTATTTAGCTTTACGGTCTACATTATCATAAACAAGAAATAATATGCAGAAAAAAGAAGTTGTGAAATTTTTGTATATTTCAATATATGTTTTTTTAGATGACTACATGAAATAATCAAATCAAGATATTCACAATCAAAGGGAGATATACGCACAATCTTAAAAGATATAGAAGATCAACAGAAATATCATAATTGTCTTTAACATAGGAAAATATTCTATAAAAAAAATCGTAAGAATCTCTAATAAAATCATCTTATTCACAATAATCAATATCATCATCATCATCATCTTTCTCGAGACGTGATTCGGAGTCATTCCCTTGGTCATCTTCGTCTTCTCCTCGTTTGCCGTCTGCTTCATATTGCTCCTCCTCATTTTTTTCATCCTGTTCATGATCAAGAACACAAACTTGTGTTCATAATGAGCCGCGACACTAAAACAATCCATCGCCACTGACGCTATAAAAGCTTTAACTATGTTCTATGAGGTAAAACCGCAAGCACGCTCACACATACACACATACCACGGCTATTTGTTATCGGCACGCGTATGAAGCTCGGTGACTAACACCCCCTTTTTTTCTGAACAAAATGACATGAACACCATATAGCTATAAAAGAAGCACCTTTCTACATTCTTGATAATGCGAGTACTGGGTGTTAAATCAAGCAAATTGTTATTTGCACGGTCAGGAAATGTTGTTCCCTGTGGTGTGGACCGTGGAATGCAACTGAAGTGTCGAACAAACACGTAGACCAAAAGAAGAAAGAGAGCTACCTGCGGCAATCATATTACCAATTCCTTCGCTATAATTGGCACATTCGGCTGCATTACTCTGACACTTCGCTCGAGTTCGTCCGGCACTATAACCAATGTGATTTCTTCCAAGTTTTCGAACTGCCCCAGTCCGTCGATCGTCTTCAGCTCCTTGCAGTTCTTAATTTCCAAGTCTGCAAGGCGCGGCATTGCCATTGCCTGTATAGTCCACTCGGTCAGGTTCTCCAGCTTCCACAGTTTCAATACACGGAGGCTCGGAAATGTTCCTTCTGAGACGCTCAATGTCTCGCCATCATATGAGGACGCAAATAATCGGAGAGTAGTCAAACACTCCAGCTTCCCCAGGACTTCCATCGGATCGACTTTTAGTCTCGACATGGACAAGGTTAGTACTTTTAGGTTCGGAGGAATGCACGACTCTGACAAGCGTTGCAATTTTCCGAGAAAGTACAAGTTGGAAAGAGACCCGAGCCCTCTCATGTCACTCAGTGCACAGTCGCGGTCTAGATTCTTCATTCGCAATCTGAGGGATTTAAGCATCTTCAGATTCGAAATCTGCTCGGTTGCTTCCCTTGCCCTATCGCTCCAACACGTCAGAGCCAGCTTCCTTAGGCCTGTCAACTCGTGCAGCACTTTCCACATGGGACTATCACCATCTATGACTAAGCCGCAAATGGTTTGGATGTTGCAGTTTAGTGATTTCTTGTAATCCAATTGATGACGAGCGGCGTAATCCAAGCTCGTTGACATCTAAATTTTGCTTAATAATTTAAGATTTTATCATATAAAAATTAGGATTTAATATTTAATCCTTAAACAAAAATATTTTCATTAAATTAATTGGCATATAAATATTAGGCGTATTTACATTAATAGAATTTAGTGAAAACATATTTCCCTTTTGTTTTATTTATTTATTTAAAAAAATCATTATAAATTTAAAAACAAAAGAAGAAAATAAAAAAAAAACAAAAAAAACAAAAGAGAGAGAAGACAAAGGAGAGCTCTTCCCCGTGACTCACCTCTACACTTACAACAAAGAAGAAAAAGGAGGGAAAGGACAAAAAAAAAAGAAAAAGCTGACAAGAAGAGAAAATAGAAAAATGCTCTTCTTCTTCCTCTAGTCAACACATATACAGAGGGGAGACCGCGCAGACCATTCTAACAAAAGAGGGGGCCATCGGAACACACAGGGGGGAGAGTTCCAAGAGGCAGAAATACAGAGCGAGGGAGCCAGAGCGAGGGAGATCAGAGAGAGAGTTCCGGGGAGCTTGAGAGAAAAGAAGGAAAGAGAACAAGAGCGAAAAAAAAAAGGGAAAGGTAAGGAGAGGCATCATTGGAGAGAGTTTGAGAGGAGAGAAAGGGAGGGGTCTAAGAGGAGAGCGCTCCGGTTCCTCCTCAGGAGGGTCGTCGGAAAATCTCTTCCCCCTCCCAGTGAGCTAGCCACCGTCACCGGACGTCCATCGCCCCGGCCACCGCATTTGGTGTTGGCGAGTCAAGAACAAAGGGAGTTAGAGAGGAGAAAGAGGAGGTCGAGCGAGAGAGTAGAGCGAAATCGGTGAGTCTCGAGTCTTACCCGCTCACCGGAGTGCCACCCGAACCTTCATCGAGCTGCCCGGCCACCGCGCTTCGTCTCGGACAGACCAGAACCAGGTGGGTTTTCGTCCTTGTCCTCCCCTGTTTTCCCCCTCCTTCCCCTGCCTCTCGGACATCAGACATATAGAATTTGTTTAGTGCTTGTCGGGCTCCGTCCATGGAGGATAATGCTCGTTTGACACTCAAAAACATTCTTTTAGATGTTATATGTTGAGTTGGTGCCCCAAACCGTGTCAAAAGGGAATCTGTATCTCTTTTTTAGTCACACCCCACATGCTCGATGAAATGCCCGAATGAACTTTCGATTCTGTTATTGTGAAACCAATTTCTAAAACTTTGTTGTGTGCGTGGTTTGTACTAACGCCAATACTGCCCCCGATTTTGGTTGCCTTTCATGTGATTTTGGCGGCGTGTTAACGATGTCCGAGTCGACCACATGTGTTTTCTGTCGCCGGGATGCCGTTCCTTAAACCGGAGCAGCCAGCGGTTCAAGGCCACAATCGTTAGTCGTTTATCCTCATTCTCTGTTTGTTTGTGCTCGTTTTGTCTAGGTTAAACGTTTGCGACCAGGGCCGAAAGTAGAACAATCGGAAAGTAAGTTTTGGTCGCCGGCGAAGGGGTGTGTTTTTGGGGTCGTTGGAATGGTCCCCGGAATGTCTTGCCGGCTGTGACGGCATAAGGCCGACGTCTGCCGTCAGCGCTGGCGGCCCGAGCCGACGACCGGTGGTGGGTGGCAACGGTGTGGTCTCAGTTGAAGAAGAAGAAGACTCGATGAGGAATAGAAAGAAGCAGGGGAAAGTCTTCTGGGTAGAGAGGATCACGTGCATGAGCATGAAGGGGATGAAGAGTAATAAAAAAATAGAGAATAAAAACAGAAAAGAAACCAAAGAAAAAAAGGAGGGGAAAATCAAAAGAAAAAAATTGAAAAGAAATGAAAATGGGGTCCCGGGTCGGGTCGGGTAGTCGGCCGGATCGGGTCAGGGGACCCGGTCCGGAATCTTTATTTCATTAATAAAATTTTCAAAAATATTTAAAATTTTTTAAAAAAATTAAAAATTTAAAAATATAAAAAAATTCCAAAAAAATTCGAAAATGTTTAAAAATCTAAAAAATATTTAAAAATCTGAAAAGCATAAAAAATATTAAAAAATTCGGAAAAATTCCAAAAATTCAGAAAATTAGGAAATGTCTAGAAATCAGTTTTTCACTAGATCTTAGTGTTTAATTTCATTCTGGGCTTAGTTTAAAATTCGTAAAAAATGAGAAAAACCCTCTAAAAAAATTCTCAAAAATCGGATAAGCCATAAGGCTTTATCTTAGGGCTTTTGATTGCATTTTCTTTTTTAGAGACGATGCTAGGTCGTTGGTTGTTTATTTTCTTTATGATTATTTAGTTGCGCACTTTTAATACATTGGTTATTATTTTCCATTCTTAGCATGGTTAGGACAAGCTTTAGATTTTCGATAGGCTATCCAGTACGTTAATTTGCGAACATTCAAGTTTAGGTATCGAAAGGGCACTAGTTAGATCGCTAGTGTAATAAAGTCTCCACACTTTAGAATATCTGGTTTTCGCTCGTATCGAGACGACACTCCTGCGTCTCGATCAGGGTTTCTAGCCGACCCTTGATCATGGCTAGTGGCGACTCCAATCAAATGTGTAAATTTAAAAATTCTCATCGCGCGAGGTATGAGGTTTGGGAGTGTCTCGGTCATTGGATTAATGAACCATTTGGTTCACCATTCAACCGAATCAATCGTTGTTCATATCCATCGACAAATACCTCTTGGCTTGACCTGATCGGTTTGGGGAGGTCGCGACAAAGCTCACCTTGGTCATGTATAGGTGTCGCAGATTCTCTGCCTCCAAGATTGAATCCGGCACATATTTTATGTTAGTGTACTTCAGATCCAAAGTTTCCAGGCGTGACAATAGCGCAACTGACTCCGGAAGCCATTCAAGAGGAGTCCATCTCAGTCCCATGTACTTTAGGTTCGGCAACATGTTGCCAAGCTCCTCCAGAAGCAAAGGCTTGTAGACACCCTCGAGATCAAGTACCCGCAGCAAACTCGAGTCTCTCTTCGGCACTAGCGGTCTAAGTAACGGCTCTATCTCTCCGGCCTTTGTTCCTAGCTTCATGGTGTTGAATGACACATAGCAACAAAGTTGTTGGATGCCGCACGGCGTGGAATTGTCGCTGGTGGACATTCTTTGATGTGGCTTGGCAGGAGTGATCTCCATGTGTGCTTCTTGTGCATTTGTTTCTGATCGCTCTCGTCCTGCTTCCAGCACATTTATTTCCGCCTTTGCTTCTCCTGCTCCAGGAATATCCCTATGTATGGCAATACGCGGGGCATCGAACTTTCCATCATAATGAGTAGAGCAGTCATAGATTTTGAGGAATCTTTCATTCTCAGCCATCTGGTAAAAGATATCGTACAACGTTCCAGGCAAGCGGCAAGATCGGGCACTCCCGTCCCATTTCTGTCGAGCTACATGAACTATGTTTCTCGACACCAGAATCTCGAAACATTTCTCTGCATCAACTCTGGTTACTCCGTTCTCCAACGGTGAAGATACTAGATTTTCAGCTGACCAGAGTCTGAAGAGCCTCCTTGTGGGAATCTCAGATTCCTTAGGGAACATAGCCAAGTACAGAGCACATTGCTTTAACCGTACTGGCAGTACATCAACACTCAACCGTGCAACATCTTGTAGTGTGGGAGGATCAGAAAGCCCATTGGCAAGCCCGGTGCATCTATCCGATGTGGTGGCAGATAAAAGTCCTCCAAGTAGCAGGATCTTGGCGGGAGAACCGCCTGATTTGCTAAAAATCAACTCTTTCAGATGGAGGAGTTCCACGGGCGGATCGACCACATCGAAAGCCCAGCTGCTTTCTTCCAATAACTTGTCACTCTGTTCACGATCGAGGGGGCTCAACTTGAGATGTGTGGAATACCATGGATTGGTGGAAGAGGGTATGTCGGGATGACGAGTCGTGATAATTATTCTTTTCCCATTCCTCGAGTCTGCAAGCACCATAATGAGCTTATCCATGAGATGGAGATCGCACAAGTCATCCAGCACTATCAGATAACAGCACTTCATCAGGACTCCTAGGAGCATTTCAGACAGCTTTCTTTTGTCCATACGATCCACGTCTCGGAATTCTGGGACCCTCATCTGCTTAAGCAAGACTGCCATGAGATGAACCAGGTTAGGCTTCAACCCAACCCGGACCAAGCACAGTAGTCGAAATGATTCTTAGGCTGTGCATGACAACTTGCCAAACAGTGTTTGATTTTGTTCTTTTGTTCCCAGAATCAGTTTGGGAACAGAAATGCGTTTGTTTAATTTTTTGATTCTGGGCACAATTTTGTCAAAAATTGTTCCCAGAATCAGTTTTCAAGAATAAAAGAAAAGTAGCTTCTTGATTCTGGGAACAATTTTGAGAATCAATTTTTTTTTTCTTCTTCCTTTTCTTGATTTTTAATGTAGCTTCTAATGTCCAGCCCGAGGACCGCCCTCGTCGGATCTGACGAGAATAAAATATTTTAATAAAAAATATTATTAAAATAAAAAATATTTTATCGGCCATGGTCGACGACCAGGCCATGGCCAAAAAAAATAAAAAAAATATATTTTTAATAAAAAATATTTTAATAAAAAAATATTTCACCTGCCATGGCCGGTGACCAGGCCATGGCAAAAAAAGAAAAAATATATATTTTTAATACAAATATTTTAATAAAAAATATTATTAATAAAAAAATTATTTTACCGTCCATGGCCAGCGATCAGGCCATGGCAAAAAAATGTATATTTTTAATAAAAAAAATATTTTACAAGCCATGGCCAACGATCAGGCCATGCCAAAAAAAAAGAAAAACATTTATTTTTAATAAAAAAAATTATTAATAAAAAAAATATTTTACCGACTATGGCCAACGACCAGGCCATGGCCAAAAAAAATAAATATGTATATTTTTAATAAAAATATTTTAATAAAAAAAATTATTAATAAAAAAAATATTTTACAAGCCATGGCCAGCGATTAGGCCATGGCAAAAAAATAAAAAAATATATTTTTAATAAAAAAACATTAATAAAAAAATATTTTACCTGTCATGGCCGGCGATCAGGCCATGGCCAAAAAAAAAAGAAAAAAATACTTTTGATAAAAATATTATTAATAAAAAAAATATTTTACCGGTCATGGCCGGCGAGCAGGCCATGGCCAAGGAGGAAAAGAAAAAAAGAAAATAAAAAAATATTAAAATATTTAAAAATATTATTAATAAAAAGAAATTTTGTGGCGTTACCAAACGCATTTTTATTCTTTTTCTATTCTAGGGATGGAATTTTGGGCCGTTAACAAATGTCTTAAAATGCTCGGAATCAATTCTAGGCACAGAATAAAAAAGAATCATTTTTTAGCAGAATCTGTTCTTGGGCACAAAATCGTTGTCATGCGCAGCCTTAATGTCCGCTTGGTTGCAGACGCTCCTCACTTGAGCTGTTTTGCCGATGCCTCCCTCTCCGACCACTGAAATCACTCTCAGGGTGGCACAGTCGCCTCTTTCATCGATCAACTGCGGCACGAGTTTGTTCACAAAATCTTTGCGGCCCACGATATGGGACTCATCCTTCATCTTCGGCAAAAGAACACTACAAGTGTCATAACTTGTGTACGGCGCTCACTTTAATGTCATAACTTTTTTTTGGATCACTTTAGTGCTAAAATTTTTGAAAAACGATCAATTAAGTGCTAAATTTTTTGAAAAACGATCACTTAAGTGCCAACTCCGGTGCCGTACACAATTTTTTGCCGGAAATCTGACGTGGCATTTTTTTTTATTAATTTCTGAAGCTGACGTGGCTCGCTGGAGATTGGCACTTAAGTGATCATTTTTAAAAAATTTTAGCACTTAAATGATCGTTTTAAAAAAATTTTAGCACTTAAGTGATCGTTTTTCAAAAATTTTAGCACTAAAGTGATCCAAAAAAAAGTTATGACACTTAAGTGATTGTTTTTCCTCCGACTTGACACTAAAGTGATCCGAAAAAAAGTTATGGCACCAAAGTGAGTGCCGTACACAAGTTATGGCACTTATAGTGTCCTTTTGCCCTTCATCTTCCTTGCTTGGGGCAGTTCGCTCGATAATGAAGCTACAATGCTCCTCCTGGCATTGAGCGGTGAAGTTTCAACTTCTGTAGCCGACATCTCGCCCGTCTCCCTGTTTCCTCGTCGTCGTCTCCAAGAAGACAATGTGCAGAACCAAGACAAAGTCTTTGCCAGAGGATTTCGCGGTCTCAGTCCCTCGGATGCCTCCATAAGGAACCGATCAAAGGAAGTCTGCGCAACACGAGCGGGCTAAAGAAAACGAGATCGTGCACCAGGGAAACGGAGGCTCACGGCGCTGGCCGTTCAGTTTCGAGGTGCTCAAACCTCAAGAAGTGTGATTTGCCCATGACGTTGGAAATGGCCAATTCATGGGCACGATAAGGAAAAGGAAGTTGGAGTGTCTGAACTCGAATGATTGGGGAAGAAGGGTCGTATTGGATGGTGAATTGGCACCACCAAGCGACCTTTTTATAGTCGTGGGCCAATCACCACCAGCTTCTAATTAGTAAATACGTCACCTCTCTAACTCTCATACGATCGCGCAGTAAACAAGGTAAACACAGGACACGACGTCGTACCCGACTCAATCGACCTCTCAAGTCCATTGCATCTACTTTTCGACCTCATGCTCTTACCAGAGAAACCCCAGCAAAAAGCCCATCCTTGTCGTCGGTACAGCACGATGTTATATCAGAGTGTAAGAAGCAAAATCGCCAATTTCAGTTGTTGATGTAATGTCCACGAAAGACCCACAAACATTTAGTATCTGTTTCTTTCGTGGAGAACGAATGATTTGAAGAAATATATTTTTTAAAAATAATTATTTATATCACTTAAAATAATTAGTCAATAAATAATATTTTTATTATCGATAATAATTTATGTCCAAATAATTTTGTGAACGATGAAATTATTTTTTCATTCATTCATTTTATAAGTAATTCAAACAATCATTTTCTGAAAAAAAAATCTAAATCATTTATTTTTTCATGAAATAAACGCACCATATACGCATTTCTGCTTACAATTTCAATCTCCACTTTTGTAAAATAATCGAAGTCACCCAAAAGTTTCCTATTCCTGTGTGTATACGGACACATGCAGCATTTCCTATTTCTCTCTCTCTCATCCTGCAAGAATTTTCAATCTTCTTTTCCAAATTAGGAAAAAGGAAATCTTCAACATTATGTCTTATTTTTGCACACTCGAAAAATTTTATATTTCTTTCAATTTGGGAAATCTTTTTGTCGGTAAATTCAAGTCATTTCAGAAATTTTAACATATGCAAAGTCATCCGAGAAACCTAAAGTCATTTCTTAGGTCAACGTAATTCTACACTTAAACCGAAAAGAAGAACAAATTAATCATCAACGTGATTAACAGTAACAATTCCTATGGCGTGTACCGTGCATTGTGAGAAGTTTTTTTTTTGTCAAAAGAATATTGTATTCATTGCTCAAAAGGATACATGAGAATTACAGTGACTTTCATGGCAAAAAAAATCAAAGCAGAGCAAATCCTAGAATACAACAAAGCAAAGACAAATCCAGAAAATAAGAAGAATCAACAGAGCACCGGTAGGGTTAAACACATACTCATTTCATAAAAACGGATTTGTTTGGCAAAATAATCGGCGGCCAATCACTAATGAGCACACGCCGGAAAGTCCTTCTCCAATATATGGTTTTATTTTCACGCAAAAGTTTACAACATTTAATTCGGTGAACACAGGGATGGTAATTAAAGAGTGATTCCATGTTATGCTTTTCCCCTCCCGGTGATCATGAGGTTAGTCTTTGGTGTATGCATTAACCCTTTGCTCCCACCTGAAGAATGTAGAAAAGAACTTCGAAGAGTTTTAATATTGGTTTGTATCATCAACGCAGGTGACAAATCTTCTTCATTTAGAGTTATCAAGATGGGCCAGCCGATTCAAATATATTGAAAGGAGATATCATGTCTCTCTTTTTCTTTGTCCTTTTCTTTTCCGGAAGGCAAAGGCAAGAAATAATGCAAAGAAGCATGCGTAAAACTGCAAAACGAAGACAGATTTCGCCTCTCTTCTCCTTTTGCTTTTCTTGGATAGACCACGAAATGTACAAATGACAGACACAAAGCGGACAATAAGGTTTTAGATTGACGAAAGCGAGAACAATAAGTTTTAGTGTTGTTGTAGTTAGATTATTGAGGAAATTCAAAAAAGGTATGAGATGTCAACAAGACATCGACTGCAATTTGATCTTGTGACATTCCGAAATTCCTCAATTAGAGTTTATTGAATAATTGAGTTTTATGAGGTGTGCTCGCAGTAGATTCTCGTCTGGAATTGATCATTCCTGGGAATGCTAACCATTAGGGAAAGGCTAATAGGGGAATTAAATTCGCGCGACTAGAGAAAATTCGATCGTGAATGGATTTCGACCATTTAATCGCGGAAGTGATATTTTGAATCACTGTTGGCCAATCCAAGGATAGTTAAGGGTTAGTTCGCCACTGTCCTAGTAGTGGATCACGGGTGATTCTGTTGGACCGCGAAACGACTTAAAGAATGATTCCAAAATTACACCGAACGATCGTACCCCTCGGATCAAGTGATTGATCTTCGCGATTTAATGGCAACCGAGGTCGTCACGTACCGAACGAACTTGCACGTGACTTGATTTAGTATCAGTCATGAGTCGATTTCGCGAATTTCCCCAGCAAGCCGCCCGTTAGCTCGAGAAACGCTCGAGTTGCGTTTAATAGAATTTAATTATTGAATTTTTGCCCAAATTGGACATCGGAAAATTAGGAAGTCACGCCGGAACGCTAGTTTGACGTTGCACGTGACACGTGTGAATTTTTGATGCGCTTAAATCCTTCAGAAAAATTCGATTTGGGCAAGAAACGGAAAATTGGACCATTTTACCCTTGAGTATTAAAGAAGGGGTAGTTTTGAGGGCAAGGGGCAATTTGGTCATTTTGCCCCTAATTTTTGGAAGGACAATTTTGCCCTTGGATATTGTGGAAATTTCAAGAATACCCTTGGATATTTTTGTGCAAGAATCGATCTCGGCCGTCGGATCAAGATAAGATCAAATCGGGACCGTCGGATTAAAAGTGTGAGAGAAGGGCGTTTCGGTCATTTCCGCCTCTAGTCAAAATTGGACACTATTTTAGTCCAAAACCCAATTCTCTCTCTCATTCTCCTCTCCCCTTCGTGAAACACACCCCCCTCCCACCGTGAGCTCATCACCGGCCACCTCTCCCTCCGCCGTTCACCGCCGCGCCTCAAGCCGCCGTCCGTACGCCCGCCGGACCGCCGCCGCGCCCAAACCGCCGTCCTCATCTCCATCCAACCGTGACTCTCTCTCTTTCCATCTCTGGCCGTGGGCCCTCTTAGCCGCCGTGGACACCGCCGCTCGCCGATCGTCGCCGATTGTAGCCGCCGCCGCAAGCCTTCGTCGGATTCCAAGCTTTACCGCCGCTTTTGTTCTAGCCGAGAGAGTCTAGAACTAGGTAAGTTGTGATCTAAACTCTCGCCTAGTAGATCGGGTTGTCTCGGGTTTAGATAGACACGGGTTGTTGCGATTTTACAAGCTAAATTGAATTGCGGGCCCTAGGTTTGAATTCCGAGAATTTTGGTGGAAATTTAGGGGCCGATCAATGCTGTGAATTGGGGCTTAGTGTGCTGTTGGGTTTGAGAATGGTACCGTTGAGTCCGGCTCGGAGTTTTATGTAAGTGTCGTGAAGAGTCGAATGTGAGATAGTGACGTGGAATGGAAATGGTAAAAGACTGAGATGGTAATATTTTATATCACCTCGGAAAGGCCAATCAAGTTGTAGATGCGTTGAGCCGGAAATCAAGCATCGCGCATTTGATGGTCAAGGAGTGAATTTTGTTGGAGAAAGTACGAGACTCAGAATCCAAATTTGAAGTTATGGACCTAGAGATACATGAGGTTGTTGGGATGGACGCTACTAAGAAAAAGCCGCGGTAGTCTAGAACGCCGGTAAGACGCGCTCTAAACCCGATTTAGGACTTCAGGTATTGACGGGTAATTTTCGGACAAAATCAGTATGGAATTAGGTGCGAAATTACGTGAATGGGGAGTGAAAATTTCATGGCGAGCCTTGGGATTTAATTCGGGCATTATTTATTGGAAATTCAGAAAATAGGGGCTGCGAATTACTGTTCATATGCTGCAAATCACTGTTCACAAGTTGTGAATTACTGTTCACGGGGCTGTGATGACTAGTTAGGGTCGCAAGTTGGATTTTTAGAACCGATATTTAATGGTGAGAAAGTTCCATAAAGGACCGGAATCGATTTGACGTCGTTTGGTTAGAGAAAAATAGCCATTTTGTGTTTATTGTGTGTTTGGAAAAAAATTGAGGACCGGAATGAACGAGTCTTGAAGAACAAGACAATCCCGACGGTCAAGGTTATCTGGGAGCACCACGAGATGGAAGGCGTGACCTGGGAAGGAGAGGAACAAATGCAACGTTATTACCCCGGCTGTTTGATAGTTAATGATACCAATTCAAACGGGCACGTGACGCCCCTTACCTGGTCGATGAGTGCGACATCCCAGGAATGTCGCCGACCTCAATAATCGTCAGAGATTTACAACCACAGCGGATACTACAATTAATCCCGGACAATCTAAAAACTGGGGAAAGTATTAAGGGAGAATATATATATATATATATATCTCATTTCCAAACTTATACCAAAGTATTTACAATTACAAGGCCACCCCAATGCTTACAAGCCACCATAAATACAAGTACACGCCACACTACTACGGTCAGTAACAAAAATGGCCTATGACCTTATCAGCTTTCCATCCAAAAATAGTACTCGCAAAAACCCAATTCCATAGCTGGATATTACTCCTTACGCCCCTTACTGGGCGTCCATTCTGAATCCGATTCTTCGTCCTCCGAGTCGGAGTCCTCTTGTGTCGATCCATCGGAAACTCTAGAACCTCTAGCTTGGTGTGCATGGGGACTCCAAAACGTTCTAGTGGTGGCGGCGGATTATTCATCGCTCAGGCAGGGGATCTGAAATGGTTTGGTTTATACAACCATGAGACACTTCTCAATAAGTTGTAACCTAAACCCTACCTAGGCTATCACGTTATTCCAGACATAGATAAACACACGACCAATCCAACCACCACAGAACACACGAATTCACATACCTGGACTCTCGACACGCGCAGCCTGCACGTTAGTCCATTTATAAAAATTTATTTTGAAAACACATAACATAACATACAAATTTTCCACAAATCACTCGCCCAACAAATATGCCACGTTTCCAATCCATTTAACATACTCATATTCCACCTCCACTTTCTCGGCCCGCGTAAACACGCCTCGGCCCTCGATCGCACCCCGAGCATCACATGCCTCAGTCCGATCCCACTTTCACACTTTCCTCAGCCCACGCCAAATGCGAAAGGCCTACATGATCGGAACCCGAGCTTATAATGCCTCGGTCCAATCCCGGTCTCACCCGAGCTGATCGTGCCTCGGACCGAACTCATTCATGCTCTTTCGAGCCTCAGCCTGTGCCAAATGCAACAGACCTACGTGATCGCTGCCCGAGTTTATGATACTCGGCCCGATCCCAACTCACTTTCTCATGCCATTGCCTCGATTTCCATGCACACTTGCACCCCACACTTCACCATATCACCATTTTCACCCAAAAGCACATTTTCACATAAAAAAGCATTTTTCTTTGTTCAAATGTTTTCAAATCATTTTCAGCCCTTCACGGGATTTTCATAAAATTCCAAGACGGACCTAACGGAACCAATCACGCATCAAACGACCCACTACAACACAGTGAACAGTACCCCCACAGCTCGTGAACAGTAATTTCTGCACTCCAAAACACAAAATCACACTTCCGACTCTTCACGACACTTGCATAAAACTCCGAGCCGGACTCAACGGTACCATTCTTAAACCCAACAGCACACCACAGCACACTAAGCCCCAATTCACAGCATTGATTGGCCCCTAAATTTCCACCAAAATTCTCGGAATTCAAACCTAGGGCCCGCAATTCAATTTAGCTCATAAAATCGCAACAACCCGTGTCTATCTAAACCTGAGACAACCCGATCTACTAGGTGAGAGTTTAGATCACAACTTACCTAGTTCTAGACTCTCTCGGCTAGAACAAAAGCGGTGGTAAAGCTTGGAATCCGACGAAGGCTTGCGGCGGCGGCTACAATCGGCGACGATCGGCGAGCGGCGGTGTCCATGGCGGCTAAGAGGGCCCACGGCCAGAGATGGAAAGAGAGAGAGTCACGGTTGGATGGAGATGAGACGATGAGGACGGCGGTTTGGGCGCGACGGCGGTCCGGCGGGCGTACGGACGGCGGCTTGGGGCGCGGCGGTGAACGGCGGAGGGAGAGGTGGCCGGTGATGAGCTCACGGTGGGAGGGGGGGTGTGTTTCACGAAGGGGAGAGGAGAATGAGAGAGAGAATTGGGTTTTGGACTAAAATAGTGTCCAATTTTGACTAGAGGCGGAAATGACCGAAACGCCCTTCTCTCACACTTTTAATCCGACGGTCCCGATTTGATCTTACCTTGATCCGATGGCCGAGATTGATTCTTGCACAAAAATATCCAAGGGTATTCTTGAAATTTCCAAAATATCCAAGGGCAAAATTGTCCTTCCAAAAATTAGGGGCAAAATGACCAAATTGCCCCTTGCCCTCAAAACTACCCCTTCTTTAATACTCAAGGGTAAAATGGTCCAATTTTCTGTTTCTTGCCCAAATCGAATTTTTTCGAAGGATTTAAGCGCACCAAAAATTCACACGTGTCACGTGCAACGTCGTGTGAATTGGCACAAATGCAAAAAGTTTAGGACTAAATTGACAAAAAAAGTTTAAAACTGAATTGGCACAGTTACAATAGGTTTAAGACTGTTTTGGTAATTTTCCCTTACCAAAAAAGTAAATAATTGATAAAATATAGAGTAAACAATTATCTAATGACAATACTCTCATTAATTTAACGCTAAAATGCTAGAGATGCATATTATGATCGATATACAAAATCTGTATATTGATGTTTACATAATATTACGTGTCGTATTCTCTTATTAAGGGTTTGTATATGACTCACTTCTTCTTTAGCCAAAAAGGGCCTTGGCAAGTTCGTGACGGACCCCAAGAACGAGGGAAAGACAAGTTTGGTTCTCAAGGGCCTTCTTCTTCACCCCAAAGATCAAGCATCAAGTGCAATGCACAATGCCAGGATTGCCTGCTAAGTTGTTGGTCGAATGAAGTTTAATGCATGTATGCCTCATTTGATTGAATGATTATCGTTAATCCCATCCCTCACTCTTTAATTTCACAAGTTGTTCTCATATTCAGTTTGCAAATGTGTGATATCTTTAAATTCGACCCTTTTTCGAGATATATGAAATGATTATTTCATCGATGCATTGATAGTTAAATCTCGCTATGAATTGATTTCTTATGATAGGACTAACCAATAGGGAAAATTATTAAGGAATTAAGTACGCACGACCCGAGAACTTGATCACGGATTGACAATTTGACCATAAGGATTGATGAGGGGCAATTTTGAGCCATTATAGACCGATCAAGAAACGGTTATAGAATGTTTTGTCAATAATATACAATCGGATCGTGGGTGATTCCGCCTGACCATTGTATGGATTGTGAATGACCCTAAAGCAATTCCTAACGATCGTGTACTTCGGAACTAGCGATTGACTCATCGCAATTACATGACAATTGAGATCACCCATAACTCGAGAAAGCTTAGACGTGGTTTGATATCAAATCAACCATTGGTCGAATACGCGTAACTTCTAAAAGTCGCCCATTAGTTTGAGATATATTAAAACCGCAATTAATCGATTTTGATCATGAATTAGAATTCGAATTTGGATATCGATCTTTCAAGGATTTCAAGACTAACCTATTGGACGTCGCCTCGTTAATCCTCCAATTTATCAGTTTGCTTGAAATTCTCGGAAAAAGGAAATTTTGGGCCGAGAATTGGAGCCCACAAGGAAGTGGGCCGAGCGAAGGCCCATTGGGCCTTACACCCAATGTGTGCTTCGGCCATTGGGCCCAAACAAGTTCAGTGGGCCCAATGAGGCCCACTAAGCTCACTTTACCATTTTCAAGCCCAATTTGAGCCCGTGAACTTTTCAAGCCAATTTCTATTCAATTGGGCCCATTCCAAGGCCTATTTCTTGACTTTGGCCCAAGGGAAAAATGGGAAATTTGTGCTAAAAATGTGAAATGACCAAACTACCCTTCTTGCATTATTGAACAAAGAGACAAAGGAAGGTTAGGCATTGATAAGTGAAGACTTTGGGGAAGAGAGAAATATCTCTCAGTGTCTCTCTCTCTCTTGTCTTTCATTTCCTTTCCTCTTTCTCTCTCTTTCTTTTCCCTTTCATTTTTCGCCCCCCCTCTCAATCCTATTTCCCTCCTTTGGCTGAGCTCAGCTTCATCGCCCCTTGGCTACTGTTTTGCGCCGTGGAGCCACTTGCCACCAACAGCCACACGTTGTGACCACTCGTCGCCGTGCACCATTCGTCCGAGCCGCTCCCTTCGCCGATCCGACTTCACCGCAAGCCAAACCAGCCCACAGAAGCTGTTGAGCTGCTGTCCATGCCATCGTCGCCACCTTGTGTTATTTCCGGATCGAGTCACGTGTAGCTCTTGCCGCCGTCGTCGTGCCTGTGTCGTTGGAACGGTTAATGGGTGAGTTAACGTTCTAATCCCTTGATTAGTACGTTAAACTTGATTAGGATTAGTTTATATTAAGTTAATTAGGTGATTAGTGATTAATGGTAATTAATTAGTTAGTGGGTTATCAACTAGTGATAGGTTATCGGAAAGTTAGGCGATAAGCTATCAAAGTTTTGATGGTAAGTTATCGCCAAATAGGCGATAGGCTATCAAGGATTTGACGATAAGCTATTGTCAAAGGGACGATAAGCTATTGATATTTAAGTGATAAGCTATCACCAATTAGGTGATAAGCTATCGATTAATTTAATGATAAGCTATCATCAAGGGGTGATAAGCTATCACTAATTGGATGATAAGTTATCGCAATTAGGGCGATAAGTGGATTTTATATGGGTGTTTTCTACTTGAGTCTGAAAAGTAATTGCCCTATGTGAAACCTTATTGTTTAATTTTTAAAAGGGCTTTTGTGGACATATAAATAGTAAAAGCCGAGGTGTCGGGTTTATATGTCAAGTTTTATAAGTTAAATAGGGCAAGGATGTTTAAAAAGGGAAGCATGCAAAGTTTGATGGTTTAATTGTGTATATGTGATCACGTATGAATTTGTTACTGCATTTTTAGGTATGAAAGTTGCAGTATTTTGATATATGAGCACAATCGTGTATACTTTCGTTAAATGAGGAAAAATGAAATTGGCTTGAGTGGTTTAAGTGCTTGTGGGATCACATAATGAGAACACGTTACCTCCGTATGAGTGCAGGCGTGCCTTAAATGGCCGTGATGAGACCCCCCATGGATTTCGTGTGTGCCCTAAGTGGCGATGAACAAGATCCGGTTAAACCAGAAGACCCCTGTGCGAGGACGGGCATGCGCTAAGTGGCCGCGATAGATGTCGGTCATGTTGGAAAACCGCCAAACTATAGGATTGTGCCGTGGCCCTAAATGGTTTTAATAATCGGAACACACACGGGTGCATCGTGCATGGAAAAGTTGTTATGTGTTCTGATTATGTTATATGCTTATTGCATTTATTATGGCATATGATGATTTATAACGTGCTAGGCATGTACCAAGACAATGTAAGGATGCCTGCGATTGTGTGATGGCATGTTTGTGTATGCTGTGATGAGTTGCCGGACACTGTGTATAACTAAGACAAAGCAAAGGGTTGCATTGCCATTAATCTGCCATCATTATATCATTGCATGTTTTGAGTGCATCCGAGACGAGTTGACTTCCTAAGCAAGGCTTAGATCGTTAACTTGCTGAGATTTATATCTCATTTGTTATTGTAAATTGTTTTCCAAGGCCTAAGCATGGCGAACCACCCGATGCTATTTGTGGTGCCGCAGGATATGGATAGTATTATTACTACCCATCGTTTTTCAGGCAAGCCGCATCTTTTTGAGCGCCACCTGTCTACTGTGTGGGTGGATGAGGCCTAGCTATGTGAGTCTCTCATTAGTTTCAAGCGTGGTTCATCCGTGAGGGCGAGGGCCTCTACAGTCCTTTGAGGGGCTTCGAGGGTCCTCCAGATGGGGGCCATGGGCAAGAGATCTGGGACCTTATGGACATTGACTCACTTGATGGATTAGTGGAGAATCTCGAGACCAAACTTGATCCTATGTACTCGTCGGATTACGAACCGTCAGAGCATGATCTCGACTCGCCCTATTTTGACTCACCGAATCACTATGTTGATAGTCCTTGAAGGACATGCCTAGGATCGGTTCTTTTTTATATGACCCACTTTTGGATGGAGTAGATTGACCCCCAGCCCAATATCTTTTTGGTAGGCTTGTAAGGAAAGGTGCCCTTGAAGGGCTTCTAAATGTGTTTTCTTGGGGTTAATCTAGTAATTAAATAAAATGGCGCTTTGGCATGACTGTTGTTGATTGTTATTACTATCCATGCTATTTACTATTATGACTGGGTGATTGTTGTTGCTTTCGCACGCATAATTGAAAGACAAAATGAAAGGTCGGCGACAAGTTCTAGGACGTCGTATGCAAATGACCTAAGTGAATAGGGGTTGTCACGTGCTCGAGGGTTGGGGCATGACATCCCTATCGATTTTGGTATTGGAGCCTAATCATTACCTGGAGTGATAAGGTGTGATGGGTTTTGGGATAGTTGGTTAGGAAAATATTCTATGCCTATGCTTGACTATTTGGTTCTCTTGTTATAAGTGGGTTGTTCATAGTTTCTAATTCCTTGCTGGAATTGGAAAGCGGGTTTCTATGAGAATCCTGCGAGATGAGCAATTATGATCCGAGGACTCCTAGGAGAAGGGCAGTGCCAAATTAGGTTGGTGCCGTAGGAAGGGTACAAGAGGATCCTAGATTGGACAGGATCCTACAAGCCCTAGAGACTATGGTAGGGCAGCAAGCTTAAAACCAAGCTAATACTGCTTCTGCTATAGCTACTGCTGTTGCTGCTACTGTTGCCGCCTCTATCGCCGCACCTGTCGAAGTCCCATTGGTTGGGAATGGGATTGGGGATCAACCAATGCATAAACTAGTCGAGTAGTTTCTGAAGTTGAAGCTGCTAAAGTTCAGTGGGGCAGTGATCCTGAGGCCGCAACCCTTTGGATCAAGGAGCTGGAGAAAGTTTTTGCACTGCTAAGGTTTTCTGAGGAAGATAAGGTAACGCTGGCTATTTACCAACTGTAAGGTAACGCTAGCATTTGGTAGGAAGCTACCCAAGGAAGAGTTTTCCCCGAAGGTACGGCCCCGATATGGGATGCCTTCGTCGAAGCTTTTAATGGAAAGTACTTCTCGGACTGTGCACGAGAACAAAAGATGGGTGAGTTCCAACGACTTCGTCAGAACCAACTGTCAGTTGACCAATACGAAGCGAAGTTCATAGAGCTCTCTAGGTACGTCCCAAGGTTAATTGAGGACTTGGTAGATAGAGCGAGGAGATTCCGGGACGGTTTGAAACCGGAAATCAAGGACTAGCTAGTGCCCTTAAATCTTAAGGATTTCGATGAGTTATATGAAAGGGCCCAGCTAATTGAGAGGAATTTGGCTGAATAGGCAGCCGTTTCTGGATCGCGGTTTGCATTTAATCGGGATAATCGTCGATTCGAGAAGAGACCGATGATTGGAGGAAGGCATTACATTCCTCCTAACAGGAAGGATGGCGTTGGGAAACTGGCATACAACTCGAATGGTGGGTGTCGATTATGTGGGAGGAAACACGGAACAGCCTCATGTTCGTCCAGGATTGGAGCATGTTTTGAATGCGGCCAACAAGGTCACATTGCGAGGAATTGTCCCCATCGACAGTCAAGGATGCAACCTCAACAGCCGCAAGTAGGACAACTGGCTGGGAATGCTCCACAGAACAACTTGAATCGGTCGCAGACACAAGGAAGAGTGTATGCTATAGCAAGGAAGAAGGCGGAGGATTCACCTAACGTGGTCATACGTATGGTCTCTCTTCAAGATCATGCTCCTTATGCACTGTTTAATTCGGGGGCTTCGCATTCATTTATATATGAGCAGTTTGTTAAGTTAGAGGGGCTTAAATCGAAATCTTTGGAAGTAATTCTTTGCGTTTCCACCCCACTAAAGGATGAAGTGTTGGTTACGGTAGGATGTCCATGCTCTAAGATAGTTGTTGGTGGTAGAAAAGAAGTGATAGATTTAGCCACTTTGGCCATGTACAACTTTGGTGTCATCATTTGGATGGATTGGCTCATTAAGCAATGAGCTGTAATAGATTGTTGCTGTAGGGTGATCTAGCTTAATCTGTTAGGTCATTCTAGTTATGAGTTTGTCGGAAATTGAGGAGGACCTTCGATTCCTTTGATTTTGTCACTTGAGGTGACTCGATTGTTGGATAAGGGTTGCCAAGGTTATTTGGCAACTGTAGTTAACACATTGGTTGAGGAACCGAGGATGCATGACATCATTGTAGTGTGAGAGTTTTCTAATATTTTTCCAGAGGAATTGCCTAGGTTATCCCCAGAAAGGGAAATAGAATTTGTAATTGAGTTAGCCCCTGGGACGGAGCTGATTTCCAAGGCACCCTACAGAATGGCGTTGTTGGAACTAAAGAAATTAAAGGTGCAGATGCAGGAGTTGTTGGACAAAGGATTCATTCATCCTAGTGCATCATCTTAGGGAGCGCCGGTTTTGTTTGTAAGGAAGAAAGATTGTTCGTTGCGGTTTTGCATCGACTATCGGCAGCTCAATCAAGTGACGATTAAGAATAAGTATCCATTGCCAAGGTTAGATGATTTTTTTGACTAGTTTCAAGGAGCATCGGTATTTATTAAGATAGACCTGAGGACGGGTTATCATCAGTTGAGGATTAAGAAGGAAGATATACTGAAAACGGCATTTTGAACGCGTTATGGTCATTATGAGTTTGCTGTAATGCCGTTTAGTCTAACAAATGCACCTACAGCTTTTATGGATTTGATGAACCAGGTGTTCAAGGAATATTTAGACCGGTTTGTGATCGTGTTCATTGATGACATTCTAGTGTATTCGAGGAGTTCAGCGGAACACGAACAGCACTTGATGACAGTGCTGCAAACCCTTTGAGATCATAAACTATATGCCAAGTTTGGTAAGTGCGAGTTTTGGTTAACTCAAGTGGCTTTTTTTGGTTATGTGATTTCTGATGAAGGAATTTCAGTAGCTCCAACTAAGATCGAAACGGTTATGAATTGGCCAAGACCAATGACAGTAACTGAAGTTCGAAGTTTCTTGGGATTGGCTGGCTATTATAGACAGTTCGTGGAAAGGTTTTTGGCGATAGCCATGCCTTTGATGCGATTGTTGAAGAAGGACATAAAGTTTGAATGGACGGATAAGTGCAAGCATAGTTTTCAAGAGCTTAAGCATAAGCAAACAACTGAGCCTGTTTTGACAATACCATTTGGTTCCGGAGGTTATGAGATGTACAACGATGCATCGTATAAAGGTTTGGGATGCGTCTTAATGCAACATGGAAGAGTGGCTGCATACGCGTCCCGACAATTAAGACCTCATGAGTTGAATTATCCGATGCACGATTTAGAGTTAGCTGTGATTATTTTCGCGCTAGAGATTTGGAGACATTACTTATGCGGAGAAAAGTTTCACATTTATACAGACCATCAGAGCTTAAGGTATTTGTTTCACAAAAGGAATTGAACATGAAGGAAACATGAGGCAGCGTAGATGGATGGAACTGCTCAAGGATTATGATCGTGACATTATGTATCATCGTGGTAAGGCTAACAAGGTAGCCAATGCGCTAAGTCGAAAGGCATTGATCACACAGATGATGGTTCGAGAGTGGATTTTGCTTGAAGGAATTCGGGATTCAGATTTCAAGTTCGAGGTAAGCCACCTTTCGAGTTTAATGGCTACTCTTAGGATTAAACCCGAAATGCAAACCAAGATTAGAGTAGCACAACCTTTAAACCCTGAAATTCGAAAGATTTTGCAAATGGATGTAGCCAAGAGAAAATCTGACTTTCAAGTATCCGAAGGCAGGATCTTAAAGTTTCGCGGACAATTATGTGTGCCCAATGACGCAAAACTTAAGGAGGAAATATTGGTAGAAACTCACTATAGTAGCTATAGTATTCATCCGGACAGCACAAAGATGTATCAGAATCTGCACCAATACTATTAGTGGAATGGTATGAAAAGGAATATTGCCAAGCACGTGGCTAAATGCTTAACGTGCCAACAGGTGAAAGCGCAATATTGCAAACCAGGTAGATTGCTATGACCACTCGAGATCCCAGAATGAAAATGGGAACATATCACAATGGATTTCGTGATGGGTCTACCAAGGAGTCAGAGAGCTAATGACTCTATTTGGGTTGTAGTAGATAGACTCACTAAGTCAGCACATTTTATTGCCGTACGAAAGGATTTTGCCATGGATAGATATGATGAATTGTATGTACGACAGATAGTTCGTCCTCATGGCATACCGGTGACGATTACTTCAAATCGAGATCCTAAGTTCACAGCTACATTTTGGAAAAATCTTCAAAGTGCCATGGGAACGAAGCTGCAGTATAGCATAGCTTATCATCTGCAGTATAGCATAGCTACAATTCGAGAGAACGATTCAAACTCTTGACGATATGCTGCGAGCTTGTGTTTTGGATTTTAAGGAAAGTTAGGAGGAACAACTGCATCTCTTTGAGTTTGCTTATAACAATAGCTATTAACAGAATATTAGAATGGCACCATTTGAAGCGCTGTATGGTAGAGCCTGCAGAACTCCGATGTGTTGGGGTGAGGTTAGAGAAAGAAGAATTACTAGCCCGGAGTTGGTGCAGCAATCAGTTGAGGCAGTTAAAATCATTAGAGAAAGGCTTAAGACAACTCAGAGCCGTCAAAAAAGCTACGTGGATAAATGACGAAGACCTTTGAAATTCCAAGTAGGGGAACATGTTTTCCTCAAAGTGTCACCTGTGAGAGGAACTTCGCGATTTGGCAAGAAGGGAAAGTTAAGCCCAAGATATGTTGGACCATTTGAGATTTTGGAATGAATTTGAATCTTGGCTTATCGTCTAGCTTTACCGTTGAAACTGGCTCAAGGACACGTCGTCTTCCACATGTCCATGCTAAGAAAGTATGAATCTGATCAAATCCACGTACTGAACTATGAAGAGATAGATGTGGACGATAAAGTATTGCACGTAGAAAAACCGGTGCGGATTGAGGATAGAAAAAAAACAAGTGTTACGAAACAAGACAATTCCTTTTGTTAAGGTGATTTGGCAACATCATGGAACAAAAGGAGCCACGTGGGTAAGCAAAGAATTAATGAAGCGTCAACACCCCTATCTTTTTGAAGAGCCGTTTCTTAATTCAAATTTCGAGAATGAAATTTTCGTAAGAGGGGAAGAGTTATGATATTTTGAAATTCGACCCTTTTCAAGATATATGAAATGATTATTTGATCAATGCACTGTTAGTTAAATCTTGCTCTGAATTGATCACTCATGAGAGGACTAACCAATAGGGAAAGGCTATTAAGGAATTAAGTATGCACGACCTAAGAACTCGATCACGGATTGATAATTCGATCATAAGGATTGATAGGGACAATTTTGAGCTATTATAGACCGATCGAGGAATGGTTATAGAATGATTCGCCAATAGTGTTCAATTGAATCGCGGGTGATTATGCCTGACCATTGTATGGATTGCGAACGACCTTAAACCAATTCCTAATGATCGTGTACTTCGGAACTAGCGATTGACCATCACAATTATATGACAATCGAGGTCACCCATGACTCTAGAAAGCTTAAACGTGGTTTGATATCAAATCAACCATGGGTCGAATACACGTAACTCCTAAAAGCCGTCCGTTAGTTTGAGATATACTAAAATTGTAATTGATCAATTTTGACCATGAATTAGAATCCGAATTTGGGTATTGAATTTTTAAGGATTTCAAGACTAACCTATTGGACGTCACCTCGTTAATCCTCCGATTTATTGGTTTGCTTGAAATTCTCGGAAAAGGAAATTTTGGGCCGAGAATTGAAGCCCACAAGGAAGTGGGCCGAGTGAAGGCCCATTAGGCCTCACGCTCAATGTGTGCTTCGACTATTGGGCCCAAACAAGTTCAACTGGGCCCAATGAGGCCCACTAAGCTCACTTTACCATTTTCAAGCCCAATTTGAGCCCGTGAACTTTTCCAACCCATTTCTATTCAATTGGGCCCATTCCAAAGCACATCTCTTGACTTTGGCCCAAGGGCAAAATGGGAAATTTGTGCTAAAAATGTGAAATGACCAAAATACCCTTCTTGCATTATTGAACAAAGAGACAAAGGAAGGTTAGGCATTGATGAGGGAAGACTTTAGGGAAGATAGAAATATCTCTCAATGTCTCTCGTCTCTCATTTCCTCTCTCTCTCTCTCTCTCTCTCTCTCTCTCTCTCTCTCTCTCTCTCCCTTTCTCTCTTTTTTCCCTTTGATTTTCTGCCCCTCCTCTCTCCCTCCTCTTTCCCTCCTTCGGCTAAGCTCAGCTTCATCGCCCCTTGGCTGCTATTTTGCTCCGTGGAGCCACCTACCACCAATAGCTGCACAGTGTGATTGCTCATAGCCGTGCGCTGTCTGTCCGAGCTGCTCCCCTCGCCGGTCCGCTTTCACCGCAAGCCAAACTAGCCTACAAATGCTACTGAGTTGCTGTCCATGCCATCGTCGCCACCTTGTGTCGTTTCCAGACCAAGCTGTGCGTAGCCCTCACCGCTACCATCATGCCTGTGTTGTCAGAATTGTTAACGAGTGAGTTAACATTCTAATCCCTTGATTAGTACATTAAACTTGATTAGTATTAGTTTATGTTAAGTTAATTAGGTGGTTAGTGATTAATGGTGACTAATTAGTTAATAGGTTTTTAGCTAGCGATAGGTTATCGGAAAGTTAGGCAATAAGCCATCGCCAATTAGGCGATAAGCTATCGAAGTTTTGATGTTAAGCTATCGCCAAATAGGCGATAGGCTATCGTCAAAAGGACGATAAGCTATCGACAATAGGGTGATAAGCTATCGTCAAATGGACAATAAGCTATCGATATTTGAGTGATAAGCTATCACCAATTAGGTGATAAGCTATCGATTAATTTAATGATAAGCTATCACCAAGGAGTGATAAGCTATCACTAATTGGATGATAAGTTATCGCAATTAAGTGGATTTTATATGGTTGTTTTTGCTTGAGTTAAGTGTAAAATTATGCCTATTTTATGCTGTTTAATGCCTGCTTTGCCCTGAAAAATAATTGCTCTATGTGAAACCTTGTTATTTAATTTTTAAAAAGGTTTTTGTGGACATATAAATAGTAAACCTCGAGGTATCGGGTTTATATGTCAAGTTTTATAAGTTAAATAGGACAAGGATGTTTAAAAAGGGAAGCATGCAAAGTTTGATGGTTTAATTGTGTGTATGTGATCACGTGTGAATTTATTACTACATTTTTAGGCATGAAAGTTGCAGTATTTTGATATGTGAGCATAATCACGTATACTTTGATTAAATGAGGAAAAATGAAATTGGCTTGAGTGGTTTAAGTGCTTGCGGGATCACATAATGAGAACCTCTTACCCCCGTTTGAGTGCGGGCATGCCTTAAATGACCGAGATGAAATCTTTGCCTGATTGCGGGAGTGCCTTAAATGGCCGTGATGAGACCCCCTCATGGATTTCGAGCATATCTTGAGTGGTCGTGAACAATATCCAATTAAACCAGAAGACTCCCAGGCGAGGACAGGCATGCCCTAAGTGGTCGCGATGGATGTCGATCATGTTGGAAGATCGCCAAACCGTAGGATTGTCCTATGGCCTTGAATGGTCTTAATAAAGAGAACATGCATGGGTGCATCGTGCATGAAAAAGTTGTTACGTGTTATGATTATGTTATATGCTTATTGCATTACTATGGCACATAATAATTTATAACGTGCAGGGCATGTGCCAAGACAAGGTAAGGTTGCCTACGATTATGTGACGGCGTGTTTGTGTATACTGTGATAAGTTGCCTGACACAGTGTATAACTAAGGCAAAGCAAGGGGTTGCATTGCTATTGATCTGCCATCATTATATCACTGCATGTTTTAAGTGCATCCGAGACAAGTTGACTTCCTAAACGAGATTTAGATCGTTAACTTGCTAAGGTTTATATCTCATTTGTTGTTGTTAACTGTTTTCCAAGGCCTTAGCATGGCAAACCACCCGATTCGGTTTGGGGTGCCGCAGGATATGGATAGTATCATTACTATCCGTCATTTTCCCGGCAAGCCGCATCTTTTTGCGCGCCACTTGTCTACTGTGTGGGTGGATAAGGGCCTAGCTACGTGGGTCCCTCATCAGTTCTAGGCATGGTTCATCTGTGAGGGCGAGGGCATGTATGGTCCTCTGAAGGGCTTCGGGGGTCCTCCAGATGGGGGCCCTAGGCAAGAGGTCTGGGATCTTATGGACATTGACCCACTTGATGGGTCAGTGGAGAATCCCAAGACCAAACCTTATCCTGTGTACTCGTCGGATTATGAATCGTTGGAGCATGATCCCGACTCGCCCTATTTTGACTCGCCGAATTACTATGTTGATAGTCCTCAAAGGACATGCTTGGGATCGGTTCTTTTTGAGATGACCCACTTTTAGATGAAGTAGATTGACCCCCAGCCTAGTATCTTTTTGGGAGGCTTGTAAGGAAAGGTGCCCTTGAAGGGCTTTTAAATGTGTTTCCTTGGGGTTAATCTAGTAATTAAATAAAATGGCGCTTTGACATGACTGTTATTGATTGTTATTACTATCACTGCTATTTACTGTTATGTCTGGGTGATTGTTGTCGCTTCCACATGCGTAATTGAAAGATAAAATGAAAGGTCAGCAACGAGTCCTAAGACGTTGTATGCAAATGACTTAAGTGAATAGGGGTTGTTGAGTGCTCAAGGGTCGAGGCGTGACAAAATGAGAATGGGAAAATCACCAAATCAGTTATAAACTTATTGTACAGTTGTCAATTCAATGCAAAACCTTTTAATTTTACCAATATAATCCTAAACCTTTACGCGAAATTTCAATATAGTCATTCATGTTAATTTTTACTTGAAAATATTGACGTGGCGGTCAAGTTATCGCTAACCATCCTACGTGGTACGACCAGCAGTCTAACATGGGCAAAATCGCTCCAAACAATCTCTATTGTTTTAGAGTAATTTTATGATTTCTTCTTCCTGTGGCATTCATGTTCGCTCCATGACTATTTAGCTAGAAAAGTTGCACAGACAAGGCCATCATGCCCAATTGGGTCTTTTTCCTTACAAAAGTATGAAAATCCTCAAAAAGGAACCTCAATGACTTAATGGCCTCAAGCATGGAATAAAAGATGATATTGCATGGTTTATAAATCATGTGCACCGAGTCTATTTTTGCTCCGTTGATCATGTTGGCCCCACGGTGAATATAAAGAGCTACTCCCATGTGGTCAGCCCGTGAACAAGCGCTACGTGAGCGGGTAAATCGATCTAGAGAACCCTTTGTTACGTGAACATATGAACACTTGCCCTGTACGATTTAGGAGATACATGACGAGAGGTCACTCATTTTTTAACTGCCCTCGTCATCAGTTCGTCATCAGTTTTTTTTTTTGGTAAATCAGTTCGTCATCAGTTTTTTTTTTTTTTTTGGTAACCTAGGGAACCCCCGCACGGCCGACAGCCGGGGAGTAAACCCTGGGGGCGACATGTGCTAGCCACCACACACGTGCCACCGGTTAAGTCACCCTGCGGCGCCCGGGATTCGAACACTCAACCTTTTGCGAGAGGAAGAGTGCGCGCTCCAGCAGCGCCACCTAGGCGGGTGGTAGTTCGTCATCAGTTCGTGCTGATGACGAATCGTCATCAGTTCGTGCTTTCAAATTACAAGAAAAAAGAAGGTCAGTCGGTTGGATGAATAACTTGCGTTAGCAAGCCCTTCTAGCTGGGTTTTACTTGTTCTTCGTCGTCTTATGCAAGTTGCGCAATATAAAAACCCTCCAGGATATGGAAAGGATGATAGAACACAGTTTCCTTTGATCCCTCTGTTTTTCTTCTGCCTATAGCAAGCAAGGGTTCAATGGATCACTGTAAGTAACTTGTGATGATAACTCGAAGAGTTCAATGTTCCTACTCGAAAAGAAGCACATTGCGGAATGGGTAAATAAGATTTTCCTCGTCTTTTCATGTCCTCTCTATGCATACAACACGCTTATTGATGTGTACTGCGACAGGTACTCTAAATCCTAGAAAGCAAATGGAAGCAGGAGCTGCACAAAATAGTGGTTCAACCACAGCTGATGAGGAAACTAATCGCCGGAGCAGAGGAAGGGAGGGACGGCCTTCTCTCAACAGTTTAGCCCTCCTCTCAACAGGTTAGCCCTCATGAGGAAAGCAACCACACCAACCGACATCTCGTCCATCGACATCAGGGATTGGCGTCGTGTCGTACATGAAAGAGTGCTCTTGGAAGAAAATACACAGGCAAAGTTCCAAATAATTTCCCTTGCAACTCCACTTATCTATTTATCAATCCTAAATGCAATTCTTATGGGCCGGTAACGCAGTAGATCATAGATCGCACAAAGTTGCATGGCAAGTAGTTTGCTCACCTAAAAGGGAAAGAGGATTGAGTTTACCAGATCTGAACAAATGGAATGTAGTATTGTTGGGCTGCATGATGTGGAACCTCATCAATCGTCCATCATCTTCACTTTGGAGTATATGGGTTCACAACACCAAATGCAGGGGCACTCCAATTATGCAGGTCGACATTAGAGGTAGTATGGCGTGGAGTTGGTGATGCCTCCTAAAATTGCGACCCGTTCTAACCCCGATTATCCCTAGCTCAAGTTACTGTTGCCATGATGTATATGACGAATTCAGGCATGTAGGACCAGCTATGGAGTGGTATAACCTAATTTGATTCAGCGGCATTAGCAAACACAATTTTATTGGTTGGCTAGTTTGTAGAAATAGACTACCAACAGCAGAGACCGTCATCCAATGGATGTCTTCCATTGATATCCAATGTAATTTTTGTAGGGCCGGTATAGAAGACAGAGCACGCTTGTTCTTCCGGTGTGAGTGGACAAGCAGCATATGGTGCAGTATCCTTGTACAACAAGGGATTAGACGTCCTTTAGGAGGATGGAATGAGGAACTTCAACGGATGAATAAAGCAACAAAGGGCAAAGACTTGGTGGCAAGACTCATCAAGGTGTTCTTTCTAACAGCTATCTATTGTATTTGGATGGAACGTAATAGAAGACTTTTTCAAAACAAGTCTACTGACATCCATATCATTTTGGCTAAGGTATGTAAAAATGTAAGAGGTAGAGGCTTGCTCTATAAAAAAAAATAGTCCTTCCCAATCAAATGTTGCATTGGCTACTATATGGAGACTTCCTACCTCCATATTTTTTAATCATTAGCTCTATTTGTAATGCTGGGGAATGCCTCTAAGCTGTTGTACTTTATTGGTTTTATAATACTTACATTTTACACAAAAAAAAAACTAAATGCAAGATGTTTTGTTAGGTCAGTCTATCGATTGCACGGGGTCTTGAAGGACCTTTTGTGCAATAAATTGAACCAATCTAGGAACTAATTAAGTACACTGCACACCATATTCCAAAAGGAAATAGTGGTTAGGGAGAATTTGCATGATAGCATCAAAGGCTTTGATTTTGTTCAATTATACGGTTTCATTTCTTTAACTTGGAAAGGCACATCTTTTAAATGGATGGGTTGGGTCGGGTTTGGGTCGGGTCGGGTTTGGTCCAACCCAAATTAACCCATTAATCCGTTTATGACCTATTATTTGTAATGTAAATATCCTGACCATACCCAACTCAACTTGTGACATTTCGAATTTTGACCCATTTTGGGATTTATAAAACATATATTTTGTTAGTGCGTTTATAGTTGAATCTCGCCTAGAACTGATCACTTTCGGGTTATTTTAAATTTGAGATTTTGTTAAAATCGCATTTGATCGAATTTAGCCGTTATTTAGAACCAGAACTTTAGTGTCGAATTTTTCGGAGTTCTATGACAAATTTAATTAGACGGTATTGATATTATTGTGGCCAGTATCGATATTGCCCGGAATTATCGAAAAGTGAAATTTGGACCAGGTGCGAATTTTGACTAATAGACCTCCCTCATAGTTTATTTTAATTAATGTCTTTGGCCTTTTCTTAATTTATAAATTAGGGTTTTTCGTGGACCGTTAGATTGACTTTGGGTTTGAATGTGGGCTGCCAGATCGCATTCATTGTGTTGACTTTGTCTCTCTCTTTCTCTCTCTCTCTCTTTCCTTCTGTTGCGCCCCCTACACGTGCGTCCCCTCCCCCCCAGCTACGCACATCCCCTCCCCCTCTGCCCTATGTAGACTCTCTCTTTCTCTCTCTCTCATCCTTTCTTCTTCTTTCTTCTTCTTCCTCTCTTTCCTGCGCCACTGCTTCTGCTCCTTCTTGCTTCTCACCACCGACCACCACTCGCCGTCCGCCTTACACCGCCGTTCGTTCGAGAAGCCACCACCCCTACTGTCGCTGCGAGCCCAGCATGCTGTCGCTGTTGTCGATGACGCTGCCCAGCAGCTCGCCGCCTAGCTCACCGTTGCCGGCTCACTTGTCCTATCGCCGTCTTCGTCGCCGCCTAGCAGCAGCTCACTGCTGCGAGTCTCGCCCAGTAGCTCACTGCCGCGAGCCCAGCTCGCTGCTCGCTTGATGCCGTCTTCACCGTTGATGTTCGCCCAGCTTGCTGGCCAACCCAACCGTACGCCTGCTCGTGTGCTCGTGCCGAGTGCCTAACCGTCGCCTGCTCGCCTGGCTGCCGTCTCGGCCGTGCCCGAGCTCGCCTAGTCGCTCGTCTAGCCATACCCGAGCCATCCCAGCCGCTTGCTAGCTCGCCCCCTTGCTTGCCCGGCCGCTCGTTCGTCACTTGGCCGAGCGCTTCGCCCGTGGCCGAGGGCCGTGCCAAGGGCTGTGCTGAGCACCTCGGCAGTGGCCGAGGGCTTTGTCGGTCGCTATGCCCATGCTGCACCGAGCCCGACACCGCTTCGACCGGCCTTTTGCTGGCTTTTGCTTGGTCCCCCTTAGCTTGGACTTAGGTAAGTGACCTCTTAATCCCTACTTAGTACTTTGGGTATTATTGGACTTGTTTAGGGGTGATTAGAGTTGGTTTAATGACTAAGTTAGGGAATGGATTAGTTGATTGGAATGTGCTTGGTTTATACACTAAATGGTGGTACTTTTGTGGCTTGATTAGTGATCGATTGAGATGAGTTCAATGACTGAGTTTTCATGGCGTTTGCGAGTGAAATTAATGTTTGAATGTAGCCGACTTGAATGTTGAGTTGGTGGGCTAAGGTGGTGAGCGTGGCTTGAATTGGGATATTATGTGAAATCGATATTTGATTGTGGCCGACTTGAACGTCGGGTTGATGAGCTTATGGCTTGGATTTAGGTATTATGATGTGCTAGATTGGTAATGGTGAAAGTATGGCAAATTTTGTTGTGGCGTATGTGCATGAAAAATGTCCTGAGGCGTGGTTACGCGGGATTAAGCCCCGATTGATTGGAAGGCTGCAAACCTGAGGCGTGCCTACGCGGGTGTGGCTAGAAAGGCAAGAAATGACCTGAGATGTGGTTACGCGGGTTGAGAGAAATGTCTTGAGGCGTGATTATGCGAGACTAAGCCCGAATTGATCGGAGGGCTGCCAACCTGAGACGTGGTTACACGGGTGTGGCTAGAAAAGTAAGAAATGACCTGAGACGTGATTACGTGGGTTGAGAGAAATGTCCTGAGCCGTGGTTACGCGGGACTAATCCCGGATTGATCGGAGGGCTAAGCCTGAGGCATGTTGACGTGGGCTGTGAGAATGGACCTGAGGCGTGTTGACGCAGGTTGTGGATAGTTGGTTGGACACGTATGCAAAATGTGTTTCGTTCAATTGGGTGAATGTACGTATATGTGGCGCTTGAGTGTTTATGTTATGTTCTTGAGCTATTATTACACTATAGTGTTTGACTAACGTGCAGAGGTATCGTGTGATGTGAGGCGAGGTAAGTGTGTTTTATGAATTCAATTATGTCGATTGTTAGATTGCATGTTGGGACTCGTCTGGATACGCATTGGCCTAGGTGGGGTTTAGGTTGTTTGTTTATTGAGATTTATTCTCATTGTTGTAATGCAAACCATTTCAAACCCCCGACCCCGACCAAGAGCGATCCGCCTGAATGTTTTGGGATCCCGAGTCATACTGAGCACTCGACAGTGGAGTACCCCGTAGGAAACGGGGAGGCCTATATTAAGCATATTACAGTGGTATGGGTAGACGTGGGTAGACCAGCATTGCAGCCTAATATGTACCAGGCATTCTGTTATCGGGATTTGTACGGCATCTATGGACCGCTTTGGCATTTTGATGTTTCGTTTAATGGGGTAGGTGAGTGGGACCCGTTAGCCGTTCTCGCTCCCGACGGTGAGGTCACGAGCTCGAATACCGTTCTCGAAGATTCCGACCCTCGTCCTGTGATAGTAGAGTCAGACATGGTATCGAAACCAATGGAAGCCGATCCCCAGCCGAAGCCCAAGGAACCAGAACCTGAGGTAGAGCCAATGGAGTCCGACCTCGAAAAGGAGCCTATGGAGCAGGAGCCTGAGGAGGAGCTTGTAGAGTCGAAGCCCGAGTTCGTCGATTCCAACCCGAATTGGGCACCGTAGGCTAATTAGCGCTGGGCTAGAGTTTCTTTTGGTGGAGCCCTTTTTGTGTAACTAGATAGTCTACCCGATCCCCTGTCCCTTTTTTATGATGATGATGGATGTAAACCCTAGGAGCCTAATGCCTGAATGTTTGACCAAATGTTATAAGTGGCTATCTTCTAATGTTATGCAGTTATTGTTTTGTGCTATTATTATCCCTCTGCCATTGTCTATTGTCTGGGTTGTTATATTTCGCTTCCGTTTGCGTATACATGTGGGTGTTTAGTTTGGGTCGGCGAAGAGTACCGGGACGTCGCGTTCAATAAGACCGATCGAAAGGGTGTCGCAAGTCCGTTGGGGTTCGGGGCATGACATCCTAGTTGATTTGGTATCAGAGCAAGGTTAGCTCGATACAAGTTGGTCAAACTCTGGAGTGATAAGGAACGATGACTTTGGGGTAGCCAGTTAAGGAGACTTGTGTGCCATGCGTACCTCAGACTATGTGATTGTGATTGCTGAGTGATTTTATGCAATAATATGTGAAGTATAGGTGCATCAGGACTTGAGGTAAGTGCACAAATTTTGTTGGCTTTGATCAGGTGTTGTTTGTGATTGATTGCCTGCTTGGTGAATTGTGGTTGTGATTCATTGCCTAGGGCTTTAGACTGGTATAGTTAGCCTATGTCTCTAATTCTTGAGTGGAATTATAGCAGGTAGACGAGTATGAAAATCCCCTGAGAATAAGCAGCCGAGGAAGAGGTCGAGGTCGAGGTCGAGGTCGCGTGGCCCCACAAGCTGGAGTTGTAGGGGATCCCAGAGTGGATGGAATTCAAATGGCACTATAAGAAGTTGGTGCATTAATGGGTAGATAGACTTGAGATAGAAATTCCACTGTGGCTGCCGCCGCCGAAGTCGTTGTTGTCGCTAATGGGGCTAATGGGAGCAATGGGAATAACAGGAATGATGGGAATCCTGCTCAGGGCCAAGTAAATGCAAACAGACCGATGTCTCAGCTGGTTGAGCAGTTTTTGAAGCTGAAGCCTCCGAGGTTTGACAGTAGAGGTGATTCCGTGGCTGCACCTCGATGGGTGGAAGAGCTAAAGAAAGCTTTCGAGGTGCTGGGATGCACTGAAGGAGAGAAGGTAACCCTGGCAGTCTACCAACTTCAGAAAAATGTAAGTGATTGGTGGAGAGCCACCAAGGGTCAAGTGTTCCCCGCTGGTACTGCCTCGACTTGGACTGCTTTTACCGAGACCTTCAATGGCAAGTATTTCTCGGAAAGTGCTCGAGAGCAGAAGTTAGTAGAATTTATGAAGCTCCGTTAGAGTCAGATGTCGGTGGATCAGTATGAAGCCGAGTTTGCAAGGCTATCCAAGTTTGCCCTAAGAATGGTAGGAGACTCAGGGGATAAAGCCAAGAAGTTTCGAGATGGGCTGAAACCGAACCTCCGTAGTCAGATGATCTCACTGAATTTGAGGGCTTACAATGAGATATACGATCAGGCTCAGGCAATTGAGCGTGATATGATGGATAGGGCTGCTGCCTCTGGATCGTGGTAGGCCTTAGCTTGGGACAACCGTCATTTTCGGAAGAGACCTATGACGGGAAATAGTCACTTTGTCCCTCTCACTTGAAAGAATATAGAGAAGCCGAATCGTTTTCAGAATGCCCATGCCGGTTGTGTGGAGGGAGACATAGGAATGGACCTTGCCCAAATAGGGGCGGAGTGTGTTTTAAATGTGGCGGAAGGGGCCATCAGATGAGGGACTGCCCCAACAACAAACAGGCTAGGCCGCCTGCACTACCGCCACCGTCGCCGCCTCGGAATGGAAATCAATTTGGAGCTATCGAGCCGGCCAATCAAAATAGGCCGCCGGTCCAAGGACGGGTGTATGCAATGGCAATGAGGGAAGTTGAGGACGCACCTGGCATGGTCACATATACAGTCTCTCTCTGTGATCATACTGCATAGGCTTTGTTTGATCTGGGGGTGTCGCATTCTTTTATATTTGAGCAGTTCGTTAAATAGTCTGGTATTGAGCCGAAATCGCTTGAAGTTATGCTGTGTGTTACTACTCCATTAAATGATAAAGTGCTAATTGCGTTTGGATGCCCTGATTGTAAGATAGTGATTGGTGATAGGGAGGAAAGGATAGATTTGACGGTTTTAACTATGTATGACTTTGATGTGATTATTGGTATGGACTGATTAGTTAAACAGAAAGCCGTAGTGATCTATAGCAGTAGGGTGATCCAATTTAATCCAGTTGGATGTCCTAGATTTGAGTTTATAGAAAGCCAAGGAGGAATCTCGATCCCTTGGATTTCGTCATTTGAGGTGACTAAGTTGTTAGACGAAGGGTGCCAAGGATTTCTGGCGACTGGAGAGCCGAGGCTAGAAGACATAGCCATGGTGCGCGATTTTCCTGATGTCTTTTCTTAGGAATTGCCAGGATTGCCACCTGATAAAGAAATGGAGTTCATGGTTGAGTTGGCCCCGGGGATGGAACCGATCTTAAGAGCACCTTATAGGATGTCGTTATCAGAATTAAAGGAATTAAAAGTTCAAATGCAGGAATTGTTGGATAAGGACTTTATTCGCTCGAGTACATCTCCATGAGGAGCGCTAGTGTTATTTGTGAAGAAAAAAGATGGGTCTTTGAGGTTGTGCATCAACTACAGACAGTTGAATCAGGTGACCATTAAGAATAAGTACCCACTACCAAGGATAGACGACCTATTTGATCAGTTGCAAGGAGCATCGATATTTTCTAAGATCGACTTGAGGACTGGTTATCACCAACTGAGGATTAAGAAGGAGGATATATTAAAAACGGCATTTAGGACGAGGTATGGGCACTATGAGTTTACAATAATGCCATTCGGATTGACTAATGCTCCTGTAGCCTTTATAGATTTAATGAATCGGGTATTCAAGGAATTTTTGGATCAGTTTGTAATCATGTTCATAGACGACATCTTTGTATACTCAAAGAGTTCCACCGAGCATGAGCTACATTTGGAAAAGATTCTAAGGACCTTAAGGGAATATGTACTCTACGCTAAGTTTAGTAAATGCGAATTCTGGCTTCATCGAGTGGCGTTCTTAGGACATGTGATATTCGGAGAAGGAATTGTAGTGGATCTGACAAAGATTAAAGTTGTCACGAATTGGTCGAGATCGACAACACTAACCAAGGTTCGGAGCTTCTTAGGTCTGGTAGGTTATTATTGATGCTTCGTGAAAAGGTTTTCGGCATTAGCGACACCGTTGATGCGGTTATTAAAGAAGGAAACGAGGTTTGAATGGACGGATAAGTGTGAAAAGACTTTCCAAGAGTTAAAGCAGAGATTGATGACCGCTCCAGTATTGACAATCCCGTTAGGACCGGGAGGATATAAGATCTACAGTGACGCATCGCTAAAGGGACTAGGTTGTGTGTTAATGCAACACGGAAGAGTGATGCATTACCAATGGATGCATGAGCTGAATTATCCGATGCATGACTTGGAATTAGCTGCGATCATCTTCGCCCTTAAGATTTGGAGGCATTACCTATGTGGGGAGAAGTTTTAGATTTATACAGACTATCAAAGTTTAAGATACATATTTTCCCAAAAGAAATTGAACATGAGACAACGTCGTTGGATGGGACTCCTTAAGGACTACGACTGCGAGATTATGTATCACCTCGGAAAAGCTAATAAAGTAGCGGATGCACTGAGTCAGAAATTGAGTATCGCGCATGTGATGGTCAAGGAATGGACTCTGTTAGAAGGAGTTTGGGATTCAGAGTTTAAGTTTGAAGTGAGTCATGTCTCAAGTTTACTTGCCGCATTGAGGATTGAACTGGAAATCCAGACTAAGATTAAGGCTTTACAATTAGCGGACCCTGAGATTCAGAAGATTCTGGATTTAGATGTCACGAAAAGGAAATCGGATTTTCAAGTATCTGAGGATGGGATTCTGAAGTTCCGTGGACGGTTGTGTATGCCTGATGATGCAGAGCTTAAGGAAGAGATTTTGTCAGAAGATCACCGTAGCAATTGCAGTATTCACCCGGGTAGTACAAAGATGTATTAGAACTTGCTACAGAATTATTGGTGGAACGACATGAAAGTGGATGTAGCCAAGCATGTGGCCAAGTGTTTAACATGCCAACGAATGAAGGCGCAACATTGCAAACCGGGTGGAATGTTGCAGCCATTGGACATCCCTAAATGGAAGTGGAAACACATCACTATGGACTTTGTAATGGGATTATTGAGGAATCAAAGGGGTCATGATTCGATTTGGATGGTAGTTGATCGATTAGCAAAGTCAGCACACTTTCTACCGGTGCGAAAGGATTTTGCCTTCGAAAGGTATGTCGATTTGTACGTGCGACAGATAGTCCATCTTCATGGAGTACCGGTAACGATCACTTCAGACTGTGATCCTAAGTTTACCATTGCTTTTTGGAAAAGTCTTCATACGGCATTAGGAACGAGGTTACAGTTTAGCATGGCCTATCATCCACAAACGGATGGCCAGTCTGAGAAGACGATTCAGACTTTGGAAGACATGCTGCGAGCATGTGTGTTGGATTTTAAGAGTAGTTGGGAAGAACAGTCGCATCTGGTTGAGTTTGCCTGCAATAATAGCTATCGGTAGAGTATCAGAATGACTCCGTTTAAAGCGCTGTATGGCAGAGCTTGTAGAACGCCAGTTTGTTGGGATGAAGTTGGTGAGAGGAGCATCACGGGTCTAGAGTTAGTCCAGCAGTCAGTCGAGATAGTCAAGGTGATTCAGGACAGACTTAAGACCGCTCAGAGCCGCCAAAAGAATTATGCAGACCGGAGATGAAGGCCTTTGGAGTTTCAAGTGGGAGATCATGTTTTCCTTAAAGTGTTGCCGATGAGAGGATTGTCACGGTTTAGCAAGAAAGGAAAGTCGAGGATTGTACGTAGCTGCCGCCAAATTTATCTCAAGTTCACAACGTGTTCCACGTGTCTAAGTTAAGGAAGTATCAACCGGATCCGACCCATGTGCTGAATTATGAAGAAATAGATGTGGACGACAAAGTGTTGTACGTGGAAATGCCAGTAAGGATCGAGGACAGAATGGAACGAGTGTTGCGAAACAAGACAATTTCGATGGTCAAAGTAATTGGGAGCATCATGGAACCAAAAGAGCGACATGGGAAAGTAAAGAGTTGATGCGACGTCAATAGCCCCATTTATTTGAGTAATTTAGCTGGGTTGTAAATTTTGAGGACGGAATTTTTGTAAGGGGGAAGAGTTATGGCATTTTGAATTTTGACCCATTTTGGGATTTATAAAATTTGTATTTCGTCAGTGTTCTTATAGTTGAATCTCACCAAGAACTGATCACTCTCAGGTTATTTTAAATTTTAGATTTCGCTAAAATCGCATTCAATCGAATTTGGTTGTTATTTAGGGCTTGAATTTTGGTGTCGAATTTTTTGGAGTTCCGTGACGAATTTAATTGGACGGTGTCGATATTATTGTGGCCAGCGTCGATATTACCCAGAATTATCGAAAAGTGAAATTTCGACTGGGTGTAAATTTTAACTAGTAGACCTCCCTCTAAGTTTATTTTAGTTGGTGTCTTTGGACTTTTCTTAATTTATAAATTAGGGTTTTTCGAGGATCGTAGATCGACTTTGGGTTTGAATGTGGCCCATCGGATCACACTCACTGCGTTGACTTTCTCTCTCTCTCTCTTCCCCTCTGCCGCGCCCTCTATGCGCGCGTCCCCTCCCCCAGCTACGCGCGTCCCCTCCCCTTCTGCCCCATGCAGACTCTCTCTCTCTCTCTGTCCTCCTTTCTTCTTCTTTCTTCTTCTTCTCTTCCCTGCGCCGCTGCTTTTGCTCCTTCTCCTTGCTGCTCAGCGCCGACCACCACTCGCCGTTCGCCTTGCACCGCCGCTCGCTCGACCAGCCACCATCCCCACTGCCACCACGAGCCTAGCTCGCTGCTTGCTAGCTCGCCGTTGTTGCCATCGCCAGCTTGCCGTCGCCGACACCACCCAGCAGCTTGCCACCGCGAGCCTCGCCGCCCAACTTACTGTCACTGGCTCGCTCGTCCCATCACTATCGTCGTCGCCGCCAAGTAGCAACTCGCCACCGCGGGTCTCGCCTAGCAGCTCGCTGCTCGCCTACTCGCTTGCCTGACGCCGTCGCCGCTTGCTTGGCCGAGCTCGCCGCCATTACCGTTCACCCAGCTCACCAGCCAGCTCGCTCGCTCTCCAGCTAGCCTGGCCGCATGCCTGCTCGCGTGCCCGTGCTAAGTGCCCAGCTATCGCCTGCTCACCTGATTGCCGTCCCAGCTGTGGCCGAGCTCGCCCAGTTGCTCGCCTAGCCATGCCCGTGCCGTCCCAGCCGCTCGCCCGTCGCCTAGCCGAGTGCCCTACCTTGGCCGAGCGCCTCGCCTGTGGCCGGGGGCTATGCTAAGGGCTGTGCCGAGCACCCCGGCCGTGGCCTAGCGCTTTGTAGATCGTTGTGCCCATGCCATGCAAAGCTTGACACTGCTCCGACCGGCCTTTTGCTGGCTTTTGCTTGGTCCCCCTTGGCTTGGACTTAGGTAAGTGGCCATTTAATCCCTACTTAGTACTTTGGGCATTATTATACTTGTTTAGGGGTGATTAGAGTTGGTTTAGTGACTAAGTTAGGGAATGGATTAGTTGATTGGAATGTGCTTGGTTTATACACTAAATGGTGGTGCTTTTGTGGCTTGATTAGTGATCGATTGAGACGACTTCAATGACTGAGTTGTCGTGACGTTTACGGGTGAAATTAATATTTGAATGTCGGGTTGGTGGGCTAAGGTGGTGAGCATGGCTTGAATTGGGATATTATGTGAAATTGATATTTGAATGTGGCCAACTTGAACGTCGGGTTGATGAGCTTATGGCTTGGATTTGGGTATTATGATGTGCTAGATTGGTAATGGTGAAAGTATGGAAAATTGTGTTGTGGTGTATGTGCATGAGAAATGTCCTGAGGCGTGGTTACGCGGGACTAAGCCTGGATTGATCGGAGGGCTGCCAACCTGAGGCGTGCTTACGTGGGTGTGGCTAGAAAGGCAAGAAATGACTTGAAGCGTGGTTACACGAGTATGACTAGAAATGCAAGAAATGACTTGAGGCATAGTTACGCGAGTTGAGAAAAATGTCCTGAGGCGTGATTACGCGGGACTAAGCCCAGATTGATCGGAGGGCTGAGCCTGAGGTGTGTTGACGCGGGCTGTGAGAATGGACTTGAGGCGTGTTGATGCGGGTCGTGGATAGTTGGTTGGACACGAATGCGAAATGTGTTTGGTTAATTGGGTGAATGTACGTGCATATGGCGCTTGAGTGTTTATGTTATGTTCTTGAGCTATTATAACACTATAGTGTTTGACTAACGTGCAGAGGTGACATGTGATGTGAGGCGAGGTAAGTGTGTTTTATGAATTCGATTATGTCGATTGTTAGATTGCATGTTGGGACTCGTCTAGGTACGCATTGGCCTAGAGAGGGTTTAGGTTGTCTGCTTGTTGAGATTTATTGCTGTAATGCAAACCAATTCAGACCCTCGACCCCGACCATGAGCGATCCGCCTGAACGTTTTGGGATCCCGAGGCATACTGAGCACTCGGTGGTGGAGTACCCCATAGGAAACGGAGAGGCTTATGTTAAGCATACTATAGTGGTATGGGTAGACGTGAGTAGACCGGCATTGCAGCCTAATACGTACTGGGCATTCTGTTATCGGAATTTGTACGGCATCTATAGACCGCTTCGGCATTTTGATGTTCCGTTTAATGGGATAGGTGAGTAGGACCTCTCGGCTGTTCTTGCTCCCGACGGTGAGGTCACGAGCCCGGATACCGTTCTCGAAGATTCTGATCCTCATCCTGTGATAGTAGAGTTAGACATGGAATCGAAACCAATGGAAGCTGATCTCGAGGAACCAAAACCTGAGGTAGAGCCGATGGAGTCCGACCCCGAAGAGGAGCTTATGGAGCAGGACCCCGAGGAGGAGCTTGTACAGTCAAAGCCCGAGTCTATCGATTTCGACCCGGATTGGGCATCACAGGGTGATTAGCACTGGGCTAGAGTTTCTTTTGGTGGAGCCCTTTTTGTATTACTAGATAGTCTACCCAACCACATGTCCCTTTTTGATGATGATGGTGGATCTAAACCCTAGGAGCCTAATGTTTGAATGTTTGACCGAATGTTGTAAGTGGCTGTCTTCTAATGTTATGCAATTATTGTTTTGTACTATTATTATCGCTCTGTCATTGTATATTGTCTGGGTTGTTATAGTTCGCTTCCGCTTGCGTATACATGTGGGTGTTTAGTTTGGGTCGGCGACGTGTCCTAGAACGTCGCGTTCAATACGATCGATCGAAGGGGTGTCACGAACCCGTTGAGGTTCGAGGCGTGACACAACCTATATTATTAAAACACTTCTATATTTAATCAAATCTAGGAAAACTTGTTTCTTATGATTTTTTTAAAATTATATTGCCAAAACATTTCCATGCAATACAAAGCTAGTGAATAATTTTTGTAATTTTTTTTTTGAAAATTGAGGCCTTTGTCTGTTTTGCAGAAAATGCGACATTTCTAGAAAATATTTTCCATGAAGTCATTTTTCAAGAAAATAACAAAATTTTCTGGTGTCTGGCTAAAACCTAAAAATGAACTAGAAAATATTTTCGGACATTTGGTATATAAAATCTAATTTGATTTTACTTTGTGCACTCATTTTAATAATTTTAATATTTTTTATTCTTTTTATTTTTATTTTTCCTTTATTTTTGGCCGGTGGCCAGCCACAAGCGAGGCTCGAGCTCACCTAATTCCAGCTAGCCAAGCCTCGCTAGGCTTAGGGGCGAGGCTCCACCTTGCCAGCCTTGGGCGAGGCTCGAGCTCGCCGATCGTCGAGGCCAGATCGGCAAGGTTGAGGCACAATCGACTAGTAAGGCTCGAGGCTTACCAGATCAGCAAGGCTCGAGCGTTGCCTGAGGCCGGCGAACTCAAGCTCACCCGAGGCTAGCGAGCTCGAGGCTCGCCAAATCGGCGAAGCTTGAACCTCGCCAGATTGGTGAGTTCGAGCTTAGGCAAGGTCATCCCTCCCCATTGGCCTGCAGCCGACCACCGGCAAAAAATAAAAAATAAAGAAAAAGAAAGAAAAGAAAAAGAGAAAAAAATAAAAATAATTTTGATTTTTTTAAAATTATATTTTTATAAAGAGGGAGAAAGAGTGTGTGGGCCTAGTGGGTGGGTTGGAAATGGGTTGTAAATGGGTTTGTCTTTAGACCCATTTAAACCCACATATAAGAAAGGTTTAGAATTCAAACCCATTAACAACCCATTTATTAAAACTTCACTAACCCATATGACCCAAATCATTAAATATGGGTCAAAAAATGGGTTTTCAACCCATTTTGACACCTCTACACATCTCACACATTTGTGTAATAATAACAAAACTCTTACAATCAGTAATAGTGATCTTCCTGGAAAAAATTTCACCTCATAGTGGATTTAACTGAAGTTTTGTGCCTATGAGAAGCTCTACAAGAACAAGAACTGCTTCCTAGTGCTTCCCAAGGCATGTGACATTGCTTGGGGCGACGAAGAAAGTTGTTGGAGTTGGATCACCGAGAAAGAAAACTGGTGGTGCCTCTTTCACAAATTTGAACGATTACAAGGAAATTAGAACACTACTCAATGTGGCATCCATATGTTATATCTGGTTGACGTGCGTCAGATCGTGATTTTTGTAAGTACTAAAATTCTCCAAGTTCAGTTTCCACAGCCCTATCAACATACCCGTCCTCGAATTGAAGCGGTTATCTTAGCTCTCAATTCAAGGACGATTCAAGACAAGAGTGAGGTGTCTAGCAAGGATCACCTAGAGAGGGGGTGAATAGGTGATTTGAGTACTTTTTGATCAATTTAAAGCGGAAATAATTGATCAAGGATAAAGTCTAAACAACGTTCATATTTTTAACAATCTTTGAATAGCAAAATAGTAAATGTGCAATGCAATAAATAAAAGGAGTTTAATGGATGAGAAAAATTGCACACAAGATGTATAATGGTTCGGCTTAGATCAAGCCTACGTTCACTCTCCCATGCAGATAGTCTACTGATTAGATTTTACTAATCAAATCAATGAAAAGTTACACCAAGTTGTGCTGCTCAAACCCAAGCACTTCTCTCCGAAGCTGGTGCTACTTATACTAAGCTGATAGATCACACTATCTTACACTTAAGTACACACTTATGACACTGTCGATACCTCTCAAATGATTACACTTTAAAGCTCACAAAAGACAAGTATATAGATTGAAGATTGCTCAGACTTTGGAATTCTAGATTTTGGACCTCATCTCTTGCTACTGCTCTTCGACACGTTGGTCTCCTCTTATACTCCTCTACTTCCAAACTAGCTATTGGATAGTCTATAGAGGATCATCTTCCAATCTACTCGTTGGATAGAATTGTATCAAGAAGATTGTGTAGCCATTGAAAGACAAAATCTGAATCTCCGTTGAATCTGGTCGCCATACAACCAAAGTCTTGGTTTTCATAAGTAGAGCTATTTCGCTTGGAAAGTGATTTGTCTCGAAATTGATTTATCAATCACTTAAGATGTTTTGCATATTAAACAATCTTCAAGATTGAGTCAATCAATTTATTCTAAGTGTGAAATCCAATCCAGATTACTAGTCGTTGTGTACGTTCTGAACTTGTGTTACATTTTGGACTTTGCGTTCTAAACTTGTGTCCGAAGCTCATCATCTCTGGTGTAAAGTTTGAACCTCTTTGAGTATAAAGTTTGAACCTGTTCATCTGCTGTATAAAGTCTAAACCTCTTGAAGTAATTACACAATTTGAAAAAAAAATTGCCATATGCTTCTCTTCCAAGAATAACTTCCTGAATCAAAATACTTCAAGATATTTATTAGACTTACAAGAAACACATGGATAGTTTTGTTAACTTCAAAATCTATTAGGAGGTTTTCCCAACAAAGGGCGCTCTCTCATACTACGTATGAGGTCACATTCGTGGTAAAACTCATCAGACTTGACTGTAAATGGCATCTTCCGATGAGCCTCAAGCTAGACCTATCGGATGGGACCAAACAGATCCACACCGAGGATCTGGAGAAGAAGCCGAAGAAGAAATGGATAAAGCTCTATGCCGGCAAGTTTACGATCGGCCAAAAGACCGTGGGGCTGATTATTTTCGCCCTCCAGGAGACGTGCCAAATTTATAAGTCGGGCATCATCCTCAAGGGCGTTCGTATTCGTCCAAGGATTAAGCAAAAGCATAGCCAGTTTGATGCCGCGGAGCACGGGTTCCTGTAGCTAGATCACATTATCCTTAATTTCAAAAGAGAATTTTTAGATTCATTAAATATGACATTAGCACAATGAGAGAAATCATATCCTTCTATTCTTGAGGTAAGGCATTCCTGTTACGGGGCTATAGAGGATCTCCATCTATGTTGAAAATAACCTAAGCATGGGGATTTATCCTGATTTTATGTTATGTGTACTTACCATCTTGCAATTTTTAATTTGTGAACTCTTGGATTAGCTTGATGTGAGATTTTGAGACCACTGCCAACTATTTTAAAAGCTTAAGCTGTTAGATAAAGGCGTGATTTAATTATTAATTATTCTAAAAATTCTCCTCACGCTTAGTCTGGTCTTTTTTTTCTAGTACTAAATATGGACATATTTAATTGGGGAGGTAAATGGGGCTTGGAAAGAGTTGAACTCAGGACCTCCAGTTTTGATATCATAAAACAACAAAGGTGTTTGATTCTTGATCTCAACGTACAATTGCTGAGATGATTTCTATTATATAAAGATATTACACATGTTACACTTTGTAAGGAAACAATATAACACTGGAAAATAATAAAGGGAAAAGAACAGCAGAAGTGCCAAAACTTGTGTACGGTACTCACTTTAGTACCAAAAGTTTTTTTTGGATCACTTCAGTGCCAAATTTTTTTTAAAACGATCACTTAAGTGCCAACTCCGATCAGTTTGGCCAAAAATCTGAAGTGACATTTTTTTATTAATTTCTGAAGCTAATGTGACTCGTCGGAGGTTTAGTTAGCATGTATAGTCAGTATTTACACATCAAAATGACGTAGTTTGCATGTACACTTGGTTTTTTAAATATTTTTTCTGATTTTTTTTCTTCTCTTTCTTCTTCCTTTACCTTCGGTCACTGCCGGTGACTGGAGGTCGGCCATAGGTCATGGCCAGCCACCTAGCCTTGCCCGGATGAGGCCGCCATCACCTGCCACAGGCGATGCCTGTCCGACCCTTGCCCGAGCCTCGGCAAGGGTCGGCCTCGCCTCGCCTGAGCAAGGGCGAGCCCCGACGAAGGCTCCCCTTACCATATCCAGTGAGGCCGACCGTCGCCCAGGCCGCCGTGGCCTCGGCGATGGCCGGCCTTGCCGGATCTAGCTAAGGGAGCCCTCGTCGGATCTGGCAAGGGGAGCCCTCGTCAAGGTTTGCCCTCGCCTAGGCGAGGGTCGGCCGGGCCTCACTTGTGACGAGTGACGGCGGCCTAGTCTGGGCGAGGCCAGGCGGCTGGCCGTGGCCGTCCTCCAGTCACCAGCGGTGACTGGAGGTAGAAGGAGAAAGAGAAGAAAAAAAGAAAAGAAGGAAAAAAAATCAGAAAAAATATTTAAAAATCCAAATATACACGTGGAAATGCCACGTAGACTTAATTTTTCTTTTAAAAATGCCATGTATTAATTTGGTCGGAATTTCTCGCCGTTGGCATTTAAATGATCGTTTTCCCTCCGATTTGGCAGTTAAGTGAGCTGGCGAAAACTTTTGGCACTAAAGTGAGCATCGTACATAAGTTTTGGCACTTCTGTTGTTCTTCTCCCAATAATAAATGAAGAGATCATTATATTACAAGAGTTGTTAATTACTTGATTCTAGCATCTCGAAGAATCATCTTGTGATTTTAATTGATATCTCCATATTCTTCTTCTTTGATTGATAAATCTATGCTTTTAAACACCCTCAAATTGGGAATAGGAGAATCCCAAATTCCCAATTTGCGACATAAGTTTCCAACTGCATTTTGAGACAATGGTTTTATGAAGAGATCAGCAATTTGATGCACAGACGGAACATACTTAGTCACAAGTGTTCCAAGAGCCACCTTTTTCTTGCACGTAATTATAATCTAATTTGATACGTTTAGTTCTTGCATGAAACAACGGATTAATTGACATATAAAGTGCACTGATATTATCACAAAATAATATTGGTGGATTGGAGAGATGAATACCCAAATCTCTCAAAAGGACTGATATCCATGTAATCTGTGTAACTGTTGATGCTATTGCGTGATACTCTGCCTCGGCACTAGATCAAGCAACCGTTTGTTGCTTCTTAGCACTCCATGATATATAGTTGCTACCTAAGAAGGTACAAAATCAGTAGTCGATCATTAAGTCAAGTGGCAACTTGCCCAATCTGCATCACAAAATGCCTACAAGTCCAAAGTTGACTTGGACAAGATTTGCACACCTCGATCTATTGTGCCACTGACATAACGTAAAATGCGGTTTACAATTTGAATATGACTCATAGTAGGTTGATGCATGGATTGATAGACAAAATTGACAGCATATGAAATATTCGGTCATGTAATTGTGAGATATTAAAGAGCTCCAACGATACTTCGATATAGCGTAGGATCCAAAAATAGTCTTGCATCTGTGCTAGAATGAGAACTAGCGGCCATAGGGATGGAAAGTGGCTTGCAGCCCTCCATATGTGCACGTTTGAGAATTGACAAAGCATATTTTCGTCGGCAGAAATAAAGGCCACCATAGAATATCCCAACCTCCACACCTAGAAAATAGTGTAACAACCTATTACGAATTCGCTACTCAATGTAGAGATGAACCCATCAAGAAATTTTGGATCATCACCTGTAATAATTATGTTATCTACATATAAAAGCAACGCTAGAATGCAATGATATGAATTTTGAATAAATAACGAAGGATATGCAATGCTGCAAAACAAATCGAATGCCAAAAGAAATGAGCTAAAGCAATCAAACCATGCTCTTGGTGCTTGCTTACGGCCACAAAAAGCTCTCTCCAATTTGCAAATATAAGAAGGATGATTTTTGTTCTCAAAACCTGGCAGTTGCTCCATATAAATAGGTTGCGATAGAAAACCATGCAAGAAGGCATTTTTAACATCTAATTGTTTGATGGGTCAACCTTAACTGTAGCAATGGTGAGGACTGTTCTTATACTTCCTGGTTGAACAACTGGCGAGAAAGTCTCAAGAAAATCTACTCTTGCTACTTGAGTATATCCCTTGGTGACCAATTTTGCTTTTAATCTTTCTAATGAACCATCAGCCTTTAATTTAGACTTAAAAATCCATCTACATCCCACAATATTAGTATTTCAAGGATGTGGAACGAGAGTCCAAGTTTTATTTCGATGTAGTGCCTCGAGTTCCTCTTTCATTGCTGCTGACCACCCTGGATGCTTCAAAGCAAAGAGTACATTGTTCGGCTTCTTCGGTATAGAATCCATCATATGTAAATTGGCACATTTCGAATTAGGCTTCACAATACAAGCAGGTGCTTGAGTAATCATTGAATGATTCTGAGTGAGTGAATGTACATCAAAGAATCTTGAAGGATATCCATAGAGGAATCTTCATTTTCCAAATTGCATGGAGAATTAAGCGAAGCACTTGATGAGTCATCAATTTCAACATGATTTTGGTGAACATGTGATTGACCTCCATCAATGTTGTCTTCATGAGAAGTATTATGAGTAGCAGAATTTAATAAGCCATCATGTGATTGATCAGAAAATGCACCTTGTTGCAAATACAAAGGTGAAATTTCCGAGTCTGACGCTATGATGTCATGATTTGGCCAGCTTATAAATTCAAATATCTCCACTTTATCACTTTGATTATGAAAAAATGAGCTAGGCACGATATAAGGAAATAAGGTCTCATAAAAAACGACATGTTGTGATATATAGATTTGACTAGTTGGAGGATAGAGACATCGATATCTCTTATCGCGATCACTATAGTCGAGAAACATGCATGGCAACGACCGAGCATCGAACTTATTTTAGGTGTAGTCCCTAAGATAAGGAAAGCACCTACAACCAAAAACTCGCAAATAATTATAATCTGGTTTTCTGCCAAATAAGAATTCATAAGTTGATTTCATGCCCAATGTCCCATGTTGACAACCGATAAGAAAAGGTTTGATGATGATATGCATAACAAAAGTGTAAGTTTATAAACAAGTGATTGTGTTAAAAAAATTGTCTATGTTAATATTTTTCTACAATTTACTTGACAATTGATCCATAAATTTTCTCGACAATGTAGAATAGAATTAGGTTTCCTAAAAAATTTTCTAATCCATAAAACTAATTTCTACGGAAGTAAATATAACATTAAAAAATAAAACATAGTACCCACAATAAATAAAAACAAAACATGCAACTAGATTCAACATAGAAATAGAAAAAAGGCCACTAATTTTAAATACGCCTTTTTGGTGAAAATTTGGTGGATTTAGTCGTATAGGAGGTGAAAATAGTGCCGCCCATGTGCTAATTATCTTAACTAAGAATTTGCTTTAAGAGTATATATATTGATAAAACGAGGGGGAAAAACTACATCGGAAAAGGTGGAGAAAATTACCAAAAAAGTCTTAAACCTTTTGTAATTGTGCCAGTTTAATCATAAACTTCTTTTTTTTTTGGGCTAATTGAGTTTTAAACCTTTTGCATTTGTTCCAATTCAGTTTATTTGGCCAATTTTGGCCGAAAATTGCTGAAATGATCACTGGCCGTCTTACATGGCGCAACCGATGCTGACGTTGATATTTTTTAATAATTTTTGAATTATTTATTTCTTTTTCCCTTTTCCTTTTCTTTCTCTTTCTTTTTTTTTTCTTCCTTTCCTTCTTCCTTTATCCGATTGCCACCGACCTTGCCCTGCAATGTCAATGGCGAGCCTCGTCATGACCAGGACCTTGCCCAGTGACAACGAGGCATGCCCTTGCCTCTGGTCGATCACCAAGGTCTGGCGATCGACTAGAGAAAGAAAGAAGGGAAGAAAAAATAATTAAATAAAAATTTGGAAAAAATATTAAAATATTATAAAAAATTATCTACGTTAGCGCCGGCCACACCACGTAGGACGGCTGGCATCCATGTTAGCGATTTCTGGCCAAACTTGGCTGGATGGATTGAATTGGCATAAATAAAAAAGGTTTAGGATTCAATTAACAAAAAATAAATTTATAACTGAATTGGCACAATTGCAATAGGTTTAGAACTTTTTTGGTAATTCTTCCAAAAATGTGATTTGTTGTATTCAAAGGAGAACTATTCACAATTCCTTTTTTACTATTATACCGCTCAATCAAAGGATCATATTTTAAAAGCAAGTAGAAAGATTGGTCCTTAGCAGGACCTTAAAAGGCTCAAGTGTAACGACCTAAATTTTTATAAAATTTGAACCTCGAATGAGCATATAAATTAACTTCACTGCAATTCTCTGATAAATAACTAATTTATTCCCAATTGTACAAATAATTTAACCTTAGAAAATATACATCAAAACTTCATGTAGAGAAACCCATCTCCACTTTCGCTGCGCACTCTAATCCGATCCTTACTAGTGATCTTTGGAAGCGTTTATCTAATTCTCCTGAATTCCTAACCTGAAAAATCTGTAAAATATATTGGGGTGAGCCTAAGCTCAGTAAATAAACTCTCTAGGTCTAAAGTAGAAAATCATCTTACCACTTGACCCAGAAGCATCACAACATAATAACGATCAATATTTCATCACAATACATTTATATGAATTACTATAATTCAAGGAATACCTTTTATCATTTATATACACGTAACTGATTCCTTAATCAATCTTGTATTCAAAATGGAATAATTCAAATACTTGAGAAGGACTCGATGCATCATATATAATTCAAATACTTATCATCCAATCCAAATTCGACATGTCAAACATTTCATCTTCTATTAGTATGTATCGTCGTATACATCAAAATCTACATCTCCAACCACATATTCGAATTAGTCATTACTTTTCCTCTTTAGTAGCAAAGATATCAACAAAATAACGTGAACTCAAGAGGAGTACATGATAATTATGTTCGACAAGTGATAAAGTAACTACACTACCTTTTCTATCATGATACGCCAATGAAAGCCATTAACAACATTACATAAGGTCATTCACCCAAATGCAAGCAAATGACATATTATTTCGTAATACCACATCGTATTTCATCAATTTACACACATGAGTTCACATTTGTCACTGGCCAAGGCCATCTCGATTAACAAGGCATCATCATCACCAATTCATGGAGGACGGAATCATTCATACCCTTTGTCTCGCCTCAAGCTATTCATCACGGGCGTCCTCTTTATTAGTGAGGATAAATACACTACTGTACATCTACGTGATTATCGTCATTTCTTAACATCATACATGGCAAAGCCATGTCACACCATGACTACAAGAGCCATGTCATCATAGGGTTTCATATCATCTAAACCTTGTAGAGAACCGTTCCATACGGTAGAACATCTAGCTAACTCTAGAGTCTCATCCATATACTCATACAAGGGAATTCGATTGGTGGCATATATGTCGTGGCAAATGTCTTAATCACTTGACATCATCCATATACATTTCATAACAACATAGCAATCGCCACGCACATCTCATCATTTGCCATTTCTCATGCAATTAATGATAAATAATTAATTGCATGCACTTCATCACATATATCCTCACTCTTTCCATGCTAAGCCATCATCATTTAATTGGAAGCCATAAATAGGTAATCAGTAACTTAGTAACCGATACTCATAAATTGATAACGTTAATATCGACAATTCAAATGATCAACCATGTGAATCAATATCATACTATTTTTCATATAAAATATAGAAGTCAATATCCATTTGTTGTCATTTGTAAGCCATACATTATTCATGGCACAACCACCATCCGGTGTATTTCAACTTCACGTGCAAGTCATAATAACATCACATTTGTCACAAAAGTTTATTTATATTTTCGGTATAAACCGTAGCATTCAAACAATTATTTGTTTTCAACGAATAAGACTTCATTCTCTTTTTACCATACCATCACCATAAAATTTCTGATTCTGTGATCAGCTCACTTTATCAATATTTGCAATTAAGCCCCCAAACTTTGTGAATTTACAATTTTGCCCCTATACTCTCAAAATTTACCATTTCATGAAATTCTGAAGTAAATCAATCATTAAAACATCCTAAGGTTCTGATTCTGTAATAACTTCCAGAATTTCCGGTATTCAAAATTAAGTACCCAAACTTTGTGAAATTACAATTTTACCCCTAAACTTTCAAAATTTGCGATTTAGTCCAATTCGAAATAAATCAACCATCATAACATTCTAAGGTTCTGATTCTGTGGTTAGTCCTCAAAATATCTAACATATGCAAATTCGTCCTCAAACTTTCTAAAAATACGATTTTACCCCTAATGCTTTTAAACTCACTTTCTTGAACAGATTTGATTTCCTTTAATTAATCTTGCTTAATAATTCAAAATTTAATATTAAAACTCATAAAATGACCTTGTTAACAGCACCCTCTTACTTTTGGAAATTTTTGAAATTCGTTCTTAAGTTTGCCGAAAATTACTAATATACCCTTCTCATGCCTAAATTTATCATATTCACATTTTTCTCATTCAAGATGCAACAAAATATACTAACAATCTCTCAAAGGCATTCTAGGCATGTAGAGAACTTTGTAATTCAAGCTCAACAATCACAATAGTGTAACATGCAATTCTTGAAATTCAATCATACATAGAATAAAATCTAGAACACTTGAACAAACAATCAAACAACCAAGTGCAAGAGTACCGAGTAGATCAATCTAACTTAGCACCTAGATTTTTTCACTTACCTTGAATGAACTCTTCAATAAACAAAGCCTTTAATAACCTTGAAATCAAAATAAAACTAAAAATTGATAATTTTCATTCTTTAAAAAACAACATAACTAATTTGATAAAAGAAAAGTAAAGTACTTGAATATACCTTATATGATACAAGCTTGAAAGAGAGAGAAGAATAGAGAATGAGTTTGGAGGATGAAGAAGATGAATTGCACGTAGGAATGAAGAAGAAGAAGAATGCTAGTTTATGCTTCTTGTCTTTCATCCTTATCAAAGAATTATTGAGGCTTGTCTTCCACTTCCATTCTTTTCATTTTTTTATTAAAGAATGATTGAAGTCTTCATTATTAGCTTGAGTAAAAAATAATAATAGAGCATTAGCTAGAGTTATTGGTAGATATAAAGCTACTATGGTTAAAAATAATATGTCATGCATGAAGACATCAAATTATTATGTCATGTATTATGTCATCATGAGCTAAGCAAAAATGGCTTAATAAAAATATAGGGTAAATACTATCTGAAAAAAGGTAAAGAAATCGTATTTGTTTGAAATACCGATTTATTAGAATTATTTTGAGTCCACTAATAATATTAATAAAAGCATAAAACAATGGGAATACTCAAACTCAATAAAATTTTATTTGAAAATTATTCAATACGTATTCAAGAGCGTATCGGTCCCCATTGACAATTTACTAAACTAATCACATTTCCTTCAATAATTCTTACTAACTTAATACCTTAAGTATTATAAACCACGAAGAAAATTACGGATGCCACATCAAGGGGAGACAGAGGAAGAAACTCCTTGGTATGGTGAAGGTATCTCCTTATAAGTTCTCTCAGTATTCTCTCTCTCCAAAGAAGAAAAAGATTTAAAGGGAACTTAAGGGCCTTCTGGGTGGAGAGGATAGATTCCACATCAACTTTTGCTGGCTACCGCTGGGTAGGCAGGTATAATAGCTTCTCGTGCCTAAAGTGACAGAAGGGGAGCTTCAGCTCTTGCTGGGTCGACTTGTGCTTCACACAATGTCTTGTAACCAACTTGTCGACCCAATACCCCTAGTTACAAGACACTGTGCGAAGTAGAAAGATTGCGTGTGATATTCACTCTCAAATTTATCTTAATCGCTGTCGATCATCATAGGCCTTTTCATGCATCATGCATGACACTCATCTCAAGAAGATCATTTTCATGAACAATTAATTTGTCTCTTAAGTTGCCAAAAGGTCGTTTTCTCCTCTAATCAAGGTCAATAAATTTGACAATAAATACGGAGAAACAATTAACATGCAAGTGTAGCTTTCTTTCACGAAAATGTCAAAGTCAAGGCTAGCTTTTGGTATTTTTTTTTTTTTAGGATGCACGTGTGAGCTGTGTTGAAGAAATCTCATATTGGAGAATTAATGTGGTGTAGAGCAATTAATATATGCTAGTTGGCTCATAATTCACTGGCTTAAGCTTTTGAGTAAAGGTGGATCCAACTGAATATATTAATAGACTAGGACTTAGGCTCCTTCTTAATGATCCACCCGCCCGAAAGGTATCAGGCTTCTGCTATGTTTCCGTAACAAATTGATATTAAAGCTGATGGTATGTTTCGATATTTGGTGAATGAAGTTAGGCGTAACTTCTGGGCGGTGGGCATTGTAATGTAACAATGGAGGCCTGGTGGCAGACTTCACATGTTGATGCAGAAGGATACTCAAATTAAGGGAGAGCTCACACGTGAGGGGGAGATTATTAGGATGAACGTGTGAGCTGTGTTAAAAAAATCCCACATCGAATAATTAATGTGGTGTAGAGTAGTTAAAATATCCTAGTTGACTCATAACTCACCGACTTAAGCTTTTGAATGAAGGTAGATCCAATTAGACATATAAACAGGCTCGAACTTAGGCTCCTTCTTGATGATCCTCCTGCCCGAAAGGTATCGGGCTTTTGCTATGTTTCCGTAACATTTTTTTATAACATGTGCTGTTTTTTCGCTCATATATAGCTGTTAGAGCCAGAGTTTTATGTAAGAAATCTACAGCAAAGAGGTGACTTTTTGCAATTTGGTCCCTTGAAATGGAGTTTTCCGGGTGTACCTATTTCCACTTGGCCTCTACTCATTGGTGGATGTGCAAGGGAACTTGGAAAAATCACGAGTGGACCAATATAATTGAATAGGTTTCAGGGTAGATATTAGATGTACAAGATAAGTTCGGCATTCCAAAGTTTGACAAACAATTATCTTTGGTGCATTCTATGCACTCTAAATTTTATTTCTAAATCCGTATGAAAAAGCTTGTAGTAATCTAATTTCACTTCGTTTTATGCCATTCGTTTGCTTCATGAAATCAGCTACCGATCAATCAAAGAAGAATTTGCTACATTTCATTTGAAGAATACATTGCATTGAAGGTCATAATGTGACTCTCATTTTTAGACACATTGTAAAGTTTCTACTCATATGAAATGGAAGTTTGAGGTAATTATGCGTAGCCCTTTTCCTCGGGATAATGGTTTCAAAAAGTTGTCAAATTGCAAAAGATGAAAAATCTTCAAACGTAAAGTGCACGGTCTGCTAGGAGTTGAACATTGCTAACCTAAATACGATATTCAAAAGTGTGATGACTTCCATAATGACAACCAGTACCGAAAGACTTAGCTAGACAATCCTTTTCGAATGTCAACTGTGATAATTAATTCAACCTCATTCCAAGTTATGTTTCGGCCCACATTTGCTGTCAAGTGTCACCTCAAGGTTCATCTTCAGTGATACAAATTTGGGTGGACCTTCCTCAGCTTAGTAAGCTGCATCTTTACGTGCGTGTTACACGTTCTCTTTGTCATTTTGTGCCTCCTTTTATTCGTATTTGTTGACAGACAAGGACTCGCATGTTTCCTTCAAAATGGGGTTGAATGGTTAGACAATTTGGTGGCATTAGAAGTCAAGCTTTAAGGTCCAGTGTGAGTACGTACGTCGTGTCCTTTTCAACAAGCAAATGCTCCATGTGACTTTGTCGTCCATTGTGCTTGAACACCGTGCATCTGTCACTGGTCTTTTTCAGCCTTTAATTTGCATAGATTTCATCATTCCAGATCTGCATAATCTTATCTGATTTGGCGGTGCAGTCAATGAGCTCTAACCTAGGGGTCCATTTCTGCTGAGGTGAAGACTTTCAGTCTTAGCTATTATGTTCGCAGTTGACTAATATTTTCTATTTACTGGATAAACATTGAAGAAGTTACTTGTATACATATAAGTCATATGTTGTGAAACTTTAGTAACTCAAAAGAACGTTGGTAGACAATTAGAAAAATTAGTAAATTAGATAAAAGTTAGTTGTAACTCAAATTAGAGTTAGTAACTCAAAATTCATTGGTAACTTGATCGAAGAAAAGTTGGTAAGTCACTCAAATAAAGATTGTTACTTTCACAAAATAATTGGTAAATTTAAGGCATTGGTTGGTAAGAAATCTAAATAAAAGTCGGTAAAAAATAAGTTGTTTTTGCTGTAGTAATTAAAAAATAAATAGATATTGATAACTAACTCAAATAAAAGTTCATAATGAAAAACTAGTTGGCAAATTAATAGGAAAAAAGTCAGTAATCACTCATTTTAAATAAGGATGGTAATTTTCCAAAAGAGATTGTAAATTTAACCCATTGGAAAGTAAGACAAATAATGAAGCTAACTCAATAGAATAGTTAGTAAAAAAAAAAAAACAGACGTTGGTAACTTAAATAGAGTTGGTAAGTAAAAGCTAGTGGATAACTTAATCGAATAAAAGTTGGTAAAGCACACAACTAAATGTTGATAATTTCACATAATTGTATTAGTAAATTTAATACGTTGGTAAATAAGTAAATAAAAGTTAGCAAAAGGTAAGAAATGTTGATAATTTAGGGTGCATTCGTTTCGTGGAAATATGAAAAAAGATCACTTATATTGTTTAGAAAAATAAATAAACGGAAAATTTTTTCGTTATCCACAAAAATAGTTAGACATAAATTGTTATTGATGATAAAAAAATTTTCCTTAAATTAATTTTTCTAAGCGATATAAACAATTATATTTTGAAATATTTTCCAAATCACTCATTTTCCGCGAAATGAACTCACCCTTAAGGAAAACTAACTCCTTTAGCTTTCATTTTGGTGGTTTACCTTTAGGTAGGTCGCAACACTTTCACTTCAATTTTAGGCCATTCGTTTGCTTCATGAAATCAACAATGAATCAATCGAAGTAGAATTTGCTACATTTCACTTGAGGGATACATTGCAGTGAAGGTCATAATGTGGCTCTCATTTAAGGAGAAAATTACCAAATAAGTCATAAACCTATTACAATTGTGCCAATTCAATTCAAAACTTTTTTTTTTGCCAATTCAATTCTAAACTTTTTTCATTTATACCAATTCAGTACATCCGACTAATTTTGGTCGGAAATTACTGACATGGATGGCACCTGCCCTACGTGGCGCGGCCAGCTTGACGTGGATAATTTTTAACAATGTTTTTTTCGATTTTTTTAAATTATTTTTTTATTTTCTTTCTCTTTCTTTTTTTCTTCCTTCTTTTTCTGGGTGGTTGCCGAATCTTGGCAACCGGTTAAAGGCAAAAGATGACCTCACCGGCCACTGGAGAGGGCAAGTCTCGCCATGGCTAGGTGATGCTCGCCCTCGCTAGTGGCCGGCCGCGACACGTAAGACGGAAAAAAAAGAAAAAATAAAAAAAATTCAAAGAAATATTAAAAAATTGCCAACGTTAGTGCCATCCGCACCATTTAGGACGGCCGGTGTCAATGTTAGTGATTTTTGGCTAAAATTGGTCAGATGGACTGAATTGACACAAATGTAAAAGGTTTAAGACTCAATTGGAAAAAAAAAAGTTTAGGACTAAATTGATACAATTGTAATAGGTTTAGGATTTTTTGGTAATTCTCCCCTCATTTAAGACACATTATTAAATTTCCACTCATATAAAATGGAAGGTTAACTCTCTGTGATAAATATACTTATGAGGTAACTATGTGTAGCCGAACTTTAGTTCCTTAGGCTTGGCCCTTTTTGGCTTTTCGAGATAATGGCTTCGAATAATTATCAAATTGCAAAAGTCAGAAAAATCTTCAAACTTAAGTGCATGGTTTGCAAAGAGTTCAACATTGTTAACCTACATAGAATATTAAAAAATATGATGACATCCACGATGACGACGCGTACTGAAAGATTTAGCTAGACAATCCTTTTCAAATTCCAAATCTGATAATTAATTCAGCCTCGTTTCAAGTTATATTTTGGCCCACATTTGCTGTCACCTCGTGGTTCATCTTCAGTGATACAAATGTGGGTGGACCTTCCTCAGCTTATTAACCCGTGTCCATACGTTCGGGGCACAGATTTGCTTTGTCATTTTGTGCCGCTTTTTGTTTGCATTTGTTTTTTTTTTTTTGGTAAAGGTAAGTGTAATTTGTTTGCATTTGTTGACAGACAAGGATGCTCATGTTTCCTCCTCGGTGGGGTTTTTTTTTGTTTTTGGTCAGATCTCCTAGGTGGGGTTGAGTGGTTGATTAATTTGGTGGCATCGGAAGTCAAGCTTTAAGGGGTCCACGTGACTAGGCACCTTGTTTCCTTTTCAACACAACTTTGTCTTCGCATGTGCATGAACGCCATGCATTTATCGCTAGTCTTTTTCAGCAATTAAATTGCGTAGATTTCATCATTTCAGATCTGCACAGACTTATATGATTTTGCATCGTGAAGACTCTAAATAGGGAACACGAACATATTTTCAAGATAGCGATACTGATGATTGTTTTACTTAACATAGATAAAACGATGAAACAATGATGATTGTGGTGGATCAATAGAGTTCGTTACTATATATATATAATTTGTGCATAATGAGCCATGAATTTTAGCGGATCATGTGGCTCATGCCACCAATTTTCAGGTAAGTAATTTTTTTGCAAAAGTTATCGGGTCCTCATGATAAAATCCATCTTCAATTGCAACTATATCTTGAAAAGCACTTTTGGTGATAAATTTTGATTTTTGAGTTGGAGGGGTTGCCTGTGGCCTAATAACCACCTCATTGGAAATTATTTTTATGTTCTTACCTGAAGAGGCAAGTGGTGGTGGGTTTATACTTACTTTTATTGATTGCGATAGAGCTTCGTATTTGAGTTTTTGTAGAGTATGGACGGCAAGTTTTAGGGTTTCTTCCGGAAGCATTGATGCCAATTGTAATAATACCGGAGGTAGGGTGGATGATTCTGTTTGAGTGATAGAAAGTGGTGGTTTTTCTTCAGCTATGTCAGCCCGGGTTTGTGATCGAGTTTTTGGTTTCTGCGATTGGGTGAAGGATTCAGCAATTGCTTTTATCCTTTTGGGGGGTTTTTTGGTGGCATGATTGAGCTTGTAATTGTCTCCCCTGTAAAACTTCTCTTGCCAGATAATCTGGTAAAGAATTTGAGAATCCATTTATAAATTCAATATCAAAATCGAAAACTGATAATATGGCTTGCCATATGGCAAAAATCTGTTTTGATGCAATATTTAGTACATCTTTTTGTAATACTTCTTTGGCCGATTTCCAATCAAATTCATAAAAGAATTTTTGGTTTAATAAATCTCCTTGAAATTTAAATTTTTATAATACTATTTCTGATATTTCTTTTTTAATTGTCGAGTAGTTTTGTTGAGTTTGGTTCCAATGTTTAGAAACAAACCGGACAATCTATCTTTCATTATTTTTGACCTTTTTGAGTATTCCTTCGTAGCCTATTTCTGATGCATCCGTTTCCACTATTTTGAAAACAGTTGGATCAACTAAGTGAAGACATGGTATTTTTTTGACATGAGTTTTAATTTGTTTTACAATATCAGTATGGGCTGATGTCCAAGGTGGAGGCTTCTTTTGTAACCTTTGATGCAAGGTTTACAAAGTATGTTACTATTTGGAAAGAAATCTGAAATATATAATTAAGACTTCCCAAAAATCTTTGTAATTGGGTTTTGTCTTTGATTTCATCAGAAAATTTTCTGCAAATAAGATTGATCTTTCAATTGGGATCATTGTCCCTGAAAAATGCAATGTCCAAGAAATTTAACTTTTGTTTGAAAAAGTGATATATATATAGAGAGAGAGAGATCCTAGCGATCGATTATTATTAGTAATCTCTTTTGGAAACGGACAATAAAGAGTAAAACTGCGTTCAATAATTCTTTTATTTATTTATTTAATAATTTTCTTGGGGGCCACATCAGGGACCTTCTTTACGTCTTGATAATTATCTCGTTGCGATGGGACATAAAGACTATACATTGATCTCGAGAGCATTAATTGAGTATTTCAAGAGGCTCGCACATCACTCAAATAAATGTTGATAATTTCATATAATAGTTCTAAAATTTAAGACGTTTGTAAGAAGGCACATAAAAGTCGGTAAAAGATATAAGAATTTTTTTGGTTAGTGATTAGGGAAGTTTGTAATTTTGAAATAAATGTTGGAAACTAAGTCAAATAAGAGTAGGTATATGCAAAGCTAGTCAGTAACTTAATAGGAGAAATGTTGGTAATTACTGTAATTAAGATTAACAATTTCTAAAAAGAGTTAGTAAATGTGAAAATTGGTAAGTAAGGCAAACAAGAGTTGGTAAACGATAAGAAAAGTTGGCAAATTGGATATACCAAATAAACGTCGGAATAACCCAAATTAGAGTTGGCAACCCAAAACTAGTTGATAAATTGTTCGAAGAAAGGTTGGTCAGTCACCCAATATAAACAGTGGTAATTTTATATTATAATTGGTAAATTTACTATTGGAAAGAGGGGTAAATAAAAGTTGGCAAAAGATAGAACATTTTTTTTCTGATTAGAGATAAGGGAAGTTGGTGATTTAAAGAATATCAAATAAATGTCGTAACTAATTCAAATAAGAGTTGGTAGCGCAAAACTAATTAGTGACTCAATAAAAAATAATTGGTAATCACTCTAATTAATCTTGGTAATTCTGAAAAGGAGTCGGTAAATTAAACGGATTGATAGCAAAGAGGTAACTTTCCCCAATTTGCTCCCTCGAAATGGAGTTTTCTGGGTGCCCCTTTTTCCACTTGGCCTCTACTCACTGGTGGATGTGCAAGGGAACTTGGAAAAATTACCGGTGGATCAATATAATCGAATAGGTTTCAAGATAGATATTAAATGTACAAGACAGGTTCGGCATTCCAAAGTTTGACAATCAATTATCTTTGGTGCATTCTATAAACTCTAGATTTTATTTCTAAATCCGTGTGTAAAAGTTTTCTGTAATTTATTTTCATTTGGACTGCTTCATGTAATCAGCTACCGATCAATTGAAGAAGAATTTGCTACATTTCATTTGAAGAATACATTGCATTGAAGGTGATAATGTGACTCGTTTTTAGACAAATTATAAAGTTTCCACTTATATAAAATGGAAGTGTGATGTAATTATGCGTAGCGGAACTTCAACTCTTTGCACGTTTGCCCTTTTTGCTTGCGATAATGGTTTAAAAAAACTACGAAATTGCAAAAGTTGAAGTATCTTCAAACTTAAGTGCATGGTTAGCTGAACATTGTTAAAATCCACAATGACGACCAGTACCGAAAGACTTACCTAGACAATCCTTTCGTATGCCAACTGTGATAATTAATTAATTTGGTGTCATCGAAAGTCAAGCTTTAAGGGGTACATGTTAGTACGGGCATTGTTTCCTTTTCAAATGCAAATGCTCAATGTGACTTTGGCCCCGTTTGGTTCAGCTTTGGGAAGGGGCTTTCGGCCTCGAAAGCCCCTTCCCAAAATGCTGAACCGTTTGGTTGAGCTTTCCGAGCCCGGAAAGCCGAAAGCCAGTATTTGAAATGCCGTTGGAATGCCGAAAGCCCAAAGCGGGTCCGGACCAGCTTTGGGCTTTCAGCATTTGTGGAATGCTGAAGCCTATTTTTCCCTTCCCAAATTGCCCTAACTCAAATTTCAATTTTCCGGTTTTGCCCCGTTATTGTTCATCATCTTCTTGGTCGGCGAGGTTGGCCGGCAAGGTCGCCTGGGGTCGGGTGACCGCCCAGGCGCCGTTGCCTGGGTCGGCGGTCGCCTGGAGTCGCGCGACCCAAGTGACTGTCGCTTGGGTCGCGAGACCTCAGGCGACGGCCGCCTGGGTCGCGAGGCGACGGCCGCCTGAGGTCTCGCGACCCAGGCGGCGGTCGCCTGAGGTCGCGCGACCCAGGCGGCCGTCGCCTCGCGACCCAGGCGGCCGTCGCCTGAGGTCATGCGACCCAGGCGACGGCACCTGGGTGGTCGCCGGACCCCAGGCGACTGTCACCTGGGTTGGGCAACCTCGCCAACATTCGCCGGCCCTTCGCCGGCCAGATCCACCCTCGCCGGCCCCTCGCCGGTCACCCTCGCCGGCCACCTTGGCCGTCGAAGAAGATGAACAATAGTAGGGGCAAAACCAGAGAATTAAAAATAAAAATTGCTAAAGCACTTTGCAAAAAAAAAATTACCAAACACCACTTAGGCCAAAGTAACTTCACAAAATTTTTTTTACCAAACACCACTTACATTTCCCCAAATGGCTTTCACCTAAAGGTATTTGCATTCCGCCAAGTTACATTTGAAAAGCCGAACCAAACGGGCCCTTCGTCTTCGCATGTGCACGAACACCATGCATATATCGCTAGTCTTTTCAGCCATTTAATTGTGTAGATTTCATCGTTCCCATCTGCGTAGTCTTATCTTATTTCGTGGTGCAGGCAATGAACTCTAACCTAGGACCAATGTCTGCTGAGTTGGAAGGCTTTTAGTTGGCGTACACATACATAGATTCAAGATGACGATAGTGATGCTTATTTTACTTAGTATAGATAGAAGGAAGTAATGATGTTTGTGGTGGATAGAGAGCTGTTCATGTATATGTATATATAGCTAGAAGCATCGCCATCATGGCAATCAATTACCATCAGTAATCTCATTTGGAGATAGCCGAGAAAGAGTAATTGGGTTCTCAATTTTAGTGAAACTTTTTTTTTCCCCATTTTGCGTCGGATAAGGTGTTTAAGCAATATTCTTTCTCGCCTATCTCCAAGTGAGATTACTGATGGTGGCATTAAAAGTCAAGCTTTAAGGTCCAGTGTGAGTACGTACGTCGTGTCCTTTTCAACAAGCAAATGCTCCATGTGACTTTGTCGTCCATTGTGCATGAACACCGTGCATCTGTCACTGGTCTTTTTCAGCCTTTAATTTGCATAGATTTCATCATTCCGGATCTGCATAATCTTATCTGATTTGGCGGTGCAGTCAATGAGCTCTAACCTAGGGTCCATTTCTGCTGAGGTGAAGACTTTCAGTCTTAGCTATTATGTTCGCAGATGACTAATATTTTCTATTTACTGGATAAACATTGAAGAAGTTACTTGTATACATATAAGTCATATGTTGTGAAACTTTAGTAACTCAAAAGAACGTTGGTAGACAATTAGAAAAATTAGTAAATTAGATAAAAGTTAGTTGTAACTCAAATTAGAGTTAGTAACTCAAAATTCATTGGTAACTTGATCGAAGAAAAGTTGGTAAGTCACTCAAATAAAGATTGTTAATTTCACAAAATAATTGGTAAATTTAAGGCATTGGTTGGTAAGAAATCTAAATAAAAGTCGGTAAAAAATAAGTTGTTTTTGCTGTAGTAATTAAAAAATAAATAGATATTGATAACTAACTCAAATAAAAGTTCATAATGAAAAACTAGTTGGCAAATTAATAGGAGAAAAGTCAGTAATCACTCATTTTAAATAAGGATGGTAATTTTCCAAAAGAGATTGTAAATTTAACCCATTGGAAAGTAAGACAAATAATGAAGCTAACTCAATAGAATAGTTAGTAAAAAAAAAAGACGTTGGTAACTTAAATAGAGTTGGTAAGTGAAAGCTAGTGGATAACTTAATCGAATAAAAGTTGGTAAAGCACACAACTAAATGTTGATAATTTCACATAATTGTATTAGTAAATTTAATACGTTGGTAAAGAAGTAAATAAAAGTTAGCAAAAGGTAAGAAATGTTGATAATTTAGGGTGCATTCGTTTCGTGGAAAAATGAAAAAAGATCACTTATATTGTTTAGAAAAATAAATAAATGGAAAATTTTTTCGTTATCCACAAAAATAGTTAAGCATAAATTGTTATTGATGATAAAAAATTTTCCTTTAACTAATTTTTCTAAGCGATATAAACAATTATATTTTGAAAAATATTTTCAAAATTACTCATTTTCCGCAAAACGAACTCACCCTTAAGGGAAACTAACTCCTTTAGTTTTCATTTTGGTGGTTTACCTTTAGGTAGGTCGCAACACTTTCACTTCAATTTTATGCCATTCGTTTGCTTCATGAAATCAACAATGAATCAATCGAAGTAGAATTTGCTACATTTCACTTGAGGGATACATTGCAGTGAAGGTCATAATGTGACTCTCATTTAAGGGGAAAATTACCAAATAAGTCATAAACCTATTATAATTGTGCCAATTCAATTCTAAACATTTTTTTTGCCAATTGAGTTATAAAATTTTTGCATTTATACCAATTTAGTCCGTCCGACTAATTTTGGTCGGAAATTACTGACATGGATGGCACCTGCCCTACGTGGCGCGGCCAGCTTGACGTGGATAATTTTTAACAATATTTTTTTCAATCGCCATCCGCACCATTTAGGACGGCCGGTGTCAATGTTAGTGATTTTTGGCTAAAATTGGTCAGATGGACTGAATTGACACAAATGTAAAAGGTTTAAGACTCAATTGGAAAAAAAAAAGGTTTATGACTGACTTGATACAATTGTAATAGGTTTAGGATTTTTTGGTAATTCTCCCCTCATTTAAGACACATTATTAAATTTCCACTCATATAAAATGGAAGGTTAGCTCTCTGTGATAAATATACTTATGAGGTAACTATGTGTAGCCGAACTTTAGTTCCTTAGGCTTGGCCCTTTTTGGTTTTTCGAGATAATGGCTTCGAATAATTATCAAATTGCAAAAGTCAGAAAAATCTTCAAACTTAAGTGCATGGTTTGCAAAGAGTTCAACATTGTTAACCTAAATAGAATATTAAAAAATATGATGACATCCACGATGACGACGCGTACTGAAAGATTTAGCTAGACAATCCTTTTCAAATTCCAAATCTGATAATTAATTCAGCCTCGTTTCAAGTTATATTTTGGCCCACATTTGCTGTCACCTCGTGGTTCATCTTCAGTGATACAAATGTGGGTGGACCTTCCTCAGCTTATTAACCCGTGTCCGTACGTTCGGGGCACAGATTTGCTTTGTCATTTTGTGCCGCTTTTTGTTTGCATTTGTTGACAGACAAGGATGCTCATGTTTCCTCCTCGGTGGGGTTTTTTTTGTTTTTGGTCAGATCTCCTAGGTGGGGTTGAGTGGTTGATTAATTTGGTGGCATCGGAAGTCAAGCTTTAAGGGGTCCACGTGACTAGGCACCTTGTTTCCTTTTCAACACAACTTTGTCTTCGCATGTGCATGAACGCCATGCATTTATCGCTAGTCTTTTTCAGCAATTAAATTGCGTAGATTTCGTCATTTCAGATCTGCATAGACTTATATGATTTTGCGTCGTGAAGACTCTAAATAGGGAACACGAACATATTTTCAAGATAGCGATACTGATGATTGTTTTACTTAACATAGATAAAACGATGAAACAATGATGATTGTGGTGGATCAATAGAGTTCGTTACTATATATATATAATTTGTGCATAATGAGCCATGAATTTTAGCGGATCATGCGGCTCATGCCACCAATTTTCAGGTAAGTAATTTTTTTGCAAAAGTTATCGGGTCCTCATGATAAAATCCATCTTCAATTGCAACTATATCTTGAAAAGCACTTTTGGTGATAAATTTTGATTTTTGAGTTGGAGGGGTTGCCTGTGGCCTAATAACCACCTCATTGGAAATTATTTTTATGTTCTTACCTGAAGAGGCAAGTGGTGGTGGGTTTATACTTACTTTTATTGATTGCGATAGAGCTTCGTATTTGAGTTTTTGTAGAGTATGGACGGCAAGTTTTAGGGTTTCTTCCGGAAGCATTGATGCCAATTGTAATAATACCGGAGGTAGGGTGGATGATTCTGTTTGAGTGATAGAAAGTGATGGTTTTTCTTCAGCTATGTCAGCCCGGGTTTGTGATCGAGTTTTTGGTTTCTGCGATTGGGTGAAGGATTCAGCAATTGCTTTTATCCTTTTGGGGGGTTTTTTGGTGGCATGATTGAGCTTGTAATTGTCTCCCCTGTAAAACTTCTCTTGCCAGATAATCTGGTAAAGAATTTGAGAATCCATTTATAAATTCAATATCAAAATCGAAAACTGATAATATGGCTTGCCATATGGCAAAAATCTGTTTTGATGCAATATTTAGTACATCTTTTTGTAATACTTCTTTGGCCGATTTCCAATCAAATTCATAAAAGAATTTTTGGTTTAATAAATCTCCTTGAAATTTAAATTTTTATAATACTATTTCTGATATTTCTTTTTTAATTGTAGAGTAGTTTTGTTGAGTTTGGTTCCAATGTTTAGAAACAAACCGGACAATCTATCTTTCATTATTTTTGACCTTTTTGAGTATTCCTTCGTAGCCTATTTCTGATGCATCCGTTTCCACTATTTTGAAAACAGTTGGATCAACTAAGTGAAGACATGGTATTTTTTTGACATGAGTTTTAATTTGTTTTACAATATCAGTATGGGTTGATGTCCAAGGTGGAGGCTTCTTTTGTAACCTTTGATGCAAGGTTTACAAAGTATGTTAATATTTGGAAAGAAATCTGAAATATATAATTAAGACTTCCCAAAAATCTTTGTAATTGGGTTTTGTCTTTGATTTCATCAGAAAATTTTCTGCAAATAAGATTGATCTTTCAATTGGGATCATTGTCCCTGAAAAATGCAATGTCCAAGAAATTTAACTTTTGTTTGAAAAAGTGATATATATATATAGAGAGAGAGATCCTAGCGATCGATTATTATTAGTAATCTCTTTTGGAAACGGACAATAAAGAGTAAAACTGCGTTCAATAATTCTTTTATTTATTTATTTAATAATTTTCTTGGGGGCCACATCAGGGACCTTCTTTACGTCTTGATAATTATCTCGTTGCGATGGGACATAAAGACTATACATTGATCTCGAGAGCATTAATTGAGTATTTCAAGAGGCTCGCACATCACTCAAATAAATGTTGATAATTTCATATAATAGTTCTAAAATTTAAGACGTTTGTAAGAAGGCACATAAAAGTCGGTAAAAGATATAAGAATTTTTTTGGTTAGTGATTAGGGAAGTTTGTAATTTTGAAATAAATGTTGGAAACTAAGTCAAATAAGAGTAGGTATATGCAAAGCTAGTCAGTAACTTAATAGGAGAAATGTTGGTAATTACTGTAATTAAGATTAACAATTTCTAAAAAGAGTTAGTAAATGTGAAAATTGATAAGTAAGGCAAACAAGAGTTGGTAAACGATAAGAAAAGTTGGCAAATTGAATATACCAAATAAACGTCGGAATAACCCAAATTAGAGTTGGCAACCCAAAACTAGTTGATAAATTGTTCGAAGAAAGGTTGGTCAGTCACCCAATATAAACAGTGGTAATTTTATATTATAATTGGTAAATTTACTATTGGAAAGAGGGGTAAATAAAAGTTGGTAAAAGATAGAACATTTTTTTTCTGATTAGAGATAAGGGAAGTTGGTGATTTAAAGAATATCAAATAAATGTCGTAACTAATTCAAATAAGAGTTGGTAGCGCAAAACTAATTAGTGACTCAATAAAAAATAATTGGTAATCACTCTAATTAATCTTGGTAATTCTGAAAAGGAGTCGGTAAATTAAACGGATTGATAGCAAAGAGGTAACTTTCCCCAATTTGCTCCCTCGAAATGGAGTTTTCTGGGTGCCCCTTTTTCCACTTGGCCTCTACTCACTGGTGGATGTGCAAGGGAACTTGGAAAAATTACCGGTGGATCAATATAATCGAATAGGTTTCAAGATAGATATTAAATGTACAAGACAGGTTCGGCATTCCAAAGTTTGACAATCAATTATCTTTGGTGCATTCTATAAACTCTAGATTTTATTTCTAAATCCGTGTGTAAAAGTTTTCTGTAATTTATTTTCATTTGGACTGCTTCATGTAATCAGCTACCGATCAATTGAAGAAGAATTTGCTACATTTCATTTGAAGAATACATTGCATTGAAGGTGATAATGTGACTCTTTTTTAGACACATTATAAAGTTTCCACTTATATAAAATGGAAGTGTGATGTAATTATGCGTAGCGGAACTTCAACTCTTTGCACGTTTGCCCTTTTTGCTTGCGATAATGGTTTAAAAAAACTACGAAATTGCAAAAGTTGAAGTATCTTCAAACTTAAGTGCGTGGTTAGCTGAACATTGTTAAAATCCACAATGACGACCAGTACCGAAAGACTTACCTAGACAATCCTTTCGAATGCCAACTGTGATAATTAATTAATTTGGTGTCATCGAAAGTCAAGCTTTAAGGGGTACATGTCAGTACGGGCATTGTTTCCTTTTCAAATGCAAATGCTCAATGTGACTTCGTCTTCGCATGTGCACGAACACCATGCATATATCGCTAGTCTTTTCAGCCATTTAATTGTATAGATTTCATCGTTCCCATCTGCGTAGTCTTATCTGATTTCGTGGTGCAGGCAATGAGCTCTAACCTAGGACCAATGTCTGCTGAGTTGGAAGGCTTTTAGTTGGCGAACACATACATAGATTCAAGATGATGATAGTGATGCTTATTTTACTTAGTATAGATAGAAGGAAGTAATGATGTTTGTGGTGGATTGAGAGCTGTTCATGTATATGTATATATAGCTAGAAGCATCGCCATCATGGCAATCAATTACCATCAGTAATCTCATTTGGAGATAGCCGAGAAAGAGTAATTGGGTTCTCAATTTTAGTGAAACTTTTTTTTTTCCCATTTTGCGTCGGGTAAGGTGTTTAAGCAATATTCTTTGAAAACCCCATGGGTTAGGAATAAGGCGCTCACCCTCCAGCCTAATTATTGAATTGTATAGTCATGGATTCGGATTTCATCTAAGGCAATGCCATACGTCTCAATAATTATCCAGTTGCGATGGAACAAGAAGGCTATACATGTTGAGGTTGATGTCTTGTATTCTGTTATCCAAGAGATTATAAGGGTGTTCCAAAAGGCCCCCTAACGACTGGACAGCAAGGGAGTCCCGCTCTGTGGGCAATTTTATAATTTGTGCCATGCAAGGTTTCTCTATATATATTTAGGGCAAAACAGGTCTCTAAAAAAAAATAGAGAGCAGGGTGTGAGAAAGAGTGGCTGTACACTTTTCTACGTTATTAGTGAAACAGATCTCATCTCCCGATGGACGTAGGTTGGTGGAACATCTCCCCTATCGAATCACGTAAATTCTTGTATTATGCGAATTTCCATTACTTTCTTGCATTGTTGATAGATCGAATTTAGATATTCAACAATATATTGATCATAAAAGGATTAATCAAGTACTTTAAGGGGCTCGGACACCAAATCGCTGTAAAAATGAAAGTATCGAGATGAAAAGGAAAAGTCAGTAGTCAATAGCTTTTCTATTGGTCTTCATATAATAGAAATCTTCATTCTAAAATATACGAATCTCAAGTACATGGTTTGCCCCTTTTCTTTATGTTGCTCGGAAATTTATCAAACTGCAAAAGTTGAAAAATCTTCAAACTTAAGTGCATGGTTTGCAAAGAGCTGAACGTTGTTAACCTAAATACAATATTCAAAAGTGTGATGACATCCACAATGACAACCGGTATTGAAAGACTTAGCTAGACGAACCTTTTCAAATGCCAAAGGTGATAACGAATTCTACCTTGCTCCAAGCTATAGTTTGGCCCACATTTGATGTCACCTTGTCGCAACCCTCCTAAAGGTGCATCATACCAATTTGCAACTTAAGTTTAAGTTCTTAACATGCAAATCATTTTCATTTTTGGTGACGCCACTAATCTTGATTAGAATCGACTTGGAAGATTTTCTTTACTTCTACGGACTAGAGATTATGGATATGGGGACTTGATTACTCTAAATTATTCTAACGCCCGTTCGGTACCTTTTCTCTTTTTGAAAAATGTTTTGTAGGCAATTTGGATTGATTTTAAACTTAGTCACTAACATGTGAAGTGATCATGCAGGTACGCAACCATTAATGTAACACCCAATAATCAAAGCAATAAATAAATTGCTAAGATATGGAATAATTTACTTACCTCGAAGCAAATCAATCTATCACCAATAATAATTAGAAACACATATTCACCCTAAATATGATTTCTAATTATCAAACAATTTCAATAAATTCTTTTTGCATTTTCTTTTATTAAAATGGAAACTAACTATATACAATGCATAATACTAATTTAACATGACATGTGACATGTAATTTATCTAAGTATTCTACAAATGTTCGTGGACCTTCCTCAGCTTATTAAGACAAGGACACATGTGGATGTATCAACCCATCTTTCCTCCAAAATGGGATTAAATGGGTTAATTAATTCGGTGGCATTAAAAAGTTAAGCTTTAAGGGGTGCATGTGAGTACGTACGTCGTGTCGTTGTCAACATGCAAATGCTTCGTGGGACTTTGTCTTCACGTGTGCAAGAACATAACGTATCTATTACCAGTCTTTGTGTCACACCACGGACCCCACCGAGCCCACGACATCCCTCCATAGTCGTATTTCGAACGCGATGTCTCAGGATGCGTCGCCGACCCAAACGAAACACCCACAAGAATACGCAAGCGGAAGCGAATTTAAAACAACCAGACAATTAAACAATGACAGAGGGATAATAATTGTACAAACCACTAATAGCATAACATTAGAAGACCGTCACTTACAAAATTCGATCGTACAATTCAGGCGTTAGGCTCCTAGGGTTAAGATCCACCATCATCATCTAAAAGGGACAGGAGGCAAGGTAGACTACAGCATATACAAAAAAGGCCCTATCAAAAGCTCCTACACCCAGTACCCAAATACCCCTACGGTACCCAATCCGAATTAGACCCTGAAGACTCGGACCCCGTGTCCAAGTTGATCTCGATCGGCTGCTCCTCAATACCCAGCTCTTCCTCGGGCTCCGACTCCATAGGCTCTGGCATAGGCTTGGGTTCTTCTTCAAGCTCTGACTCCATAGGTTCCGATACAAGCTTGGGTTCCTCTTCAGGCTCGGATTCCATGGGCTTGAGGCTAAGGTTCTTTGGTGGATCGTCGGGCCGTCATCTCGCCATCGGGAGTAAACTTGTCCCAGGGCTCCTAATTCACAGCACCCTCACTCCCATGCTATAGCCCTTCAAAACCACGGATTGGCTCGATAGTCTCCAACCCGACACGATGAGGCCAGGCCAAGTAAGCGCGACGCTCCAAATCCTCTAGGCCTACATCTACCCATATTGTAGTGAGGTGCCTAATGTAGGTCTAATGTGGATCTACCGGGCACTCGGTCTCCTCATGCACCATATGCATGGGGACCACAAAATGCCTAGCTGGCGGCATGCTCAAGGACGGGGATCTGAAATGGTTTGCATTACAGCAATGAGATTACATCTCAATAAGTAGACAACCTAAACCCCACCTAGTCCAATGCGTACCCAGACAAGTCTTAACATGCAATCTAACTAGTAACGTACATAATTCACATACACGCACTTACCTCGCCTCAATCCACACGTCACCTCCGCATGTTAGTCACACTATAATTTAATAGCTCAAGAACATGACATAAACACTCGAGCACCATATACACGTACAATCACCTAATTCAATCAAGCACATATCGTATACGTGTCCAGCCAACTTTCCATGACTCGTGTCAACACGCCTCAGGTCCAGCCCTCCGGTCAATTTGGGCTCAGTCCCGCGTACCACGCCTCAGGACATTTTCACTGCCTGCGTAAACACGCCTCAAGCCTAACTTTCTTTCCAAGGACCCGCGTAAACACGCTTCAGGTCAATTCTTGCCTTTTTAGCCACACCCACGTAACCACGCCTCAGGTGGGCAGCCCTCCGATCAATCCGGGCTTAGTCCTGCGTAACCACACCTCAGGACATTCTCATGCACATGCACCACAACACAATTTGCCATACTAACATGCCACTACATCACAATTCAAACCACAAGCTCATCACATTAGCCTACCGACCCGACATTCAAGTCGGCCACATTTGACATCCATTCCACTCACAAACGCCACGACAATTTAATCATCTAATCCACCACAATTAACCACACAATCACCACAATTTAATCTACCACTTATCACATAATCCAAACACTAAACAGATTCTAGCCAACTAGTCCACTTCCTAATTTAGTCACTAATCTAGTCATAATTAACCCCTAAACAAGTCTAAAAAATACCCAATGTACTAAGTAGGGATTAGAAAGTCACTTACTTAGGTTTGGCCCGGGGAAAATTGGCTAGGGCCCGAAATGGCCCAGTTAGGGTAGTGGCGGCTCGACGCGAGCGAGGGCGCAATGGCCGGCCAGGCTAGGCCCGACACTTGGCCATGGCCTGGGACACTCAGCCATGGGCAGGGCACCTGGCTAAGCGTTGGGCAAATGGCTAGGCGAGCGAGCAGGCGAGAGGGTGCGCGGCTGGGATGGCTCGAGCACGGCAGGGCAAGCGATTGGGCAAGCTCGGCCATGGCCTGGGCAGCGGCCAGGCGATGTGCAATGGCCGGGGCACGCTCAGGCATGGCCTGGGCAAGCTCGGCGACTGCCCGAGCCAGTGGCCAGGCGTGCGATGATGGTGGCGACGGTGACGGCAGCGATGGCGAGCTAGCAATGGCTACAGCGGCAACGGCGAGCTGGTGACGGCGACATGCGACGGCGGTGGCAACGGGTGAGCAGGCAGCAGCAAGACTCGCGGGCGAGAGACGAGCGGCTATTGGCGAGCGAGCTGGCTGGCGTGCTGGGCGAATGGCGACGGCGGCGAGCTCAGCCAGGCGACGGTAGTGAGTTCGGCTTGGCAAACGGCGACGGCGGTGGACGAGCTGGTGACGACAGTGGATGAGCTGGCGACGACAATGACGGTGTCAAGCGAGCAGCAAGTTGAGCTCGCGGCGATGAGCTGCTGGGCGAGACTTGCGACGACGAGCTGCTACTGGGCGGTGATAACAACGGCAACGACGGGGACGACGAGGCTCGTGGTGGCGTCGTGGGCGGTCGGGCAGCATCGGGCGAGCGGCTGGGCGTGACGCGAGCAAGGTACTGCGTGCGCGGAGGAGATGGGGAGGACGAAAGGGGTCAGGGGGGTCGGACGGCGCGACTGGGGCGGACGGTGCGGCGGTCGGGTGAGCGGCGGCGTGAGGCGGACGGCAAGGGGCGATTGGTAAAGCGAGTAGAAGCAAAAGTAAGAGCAGTCGTGGGCGAAGGAAGAAGAAAGCCATAGAAGAAGAAGAGAGCAAAAAAAGTAGAGAGAGGAAAAGAAAAGGAGGAGAGAGAGAGAGGGGACGTTGCATGGGGAGAGGACGTGCGTAGCTGGGGGCAGACGTGTGTGTAGCTGGGCGCGGTAGAGAGAGAGAGGAAAGTCAATGCGATGATTACGATCCAACGGCCCACGTTCAAACCCAAAATCGATCTAACGATCCATGAAAACTCTAATAATAAATTAGGAAAAAGGCCGGACACACTAAATAAAATACACTAAGAGGAAGGTCTACTAGTCAAAATCTGCACCCGGTCCAAATTTCACTTTTCCACTATTCCTAGCAATATCGACGCTGGCCACAATAATATCGACACCTTTCAATTAAATTCGTCCTAGAACTCTAAGAAATTCGATACCAAAGTTCAGGCTCTAAATAACGGCCAAATTCGATCGAATGCAATTATAGCGAAATCTCAAATTTAAAAATAATCCAAGAGTGATTAGTTTTGGGCGAGATTCAACTATAAGCGCACTAACGAAATACACGTTTTATAAATCCCACAATAGGTCGAAATTCGGAATATCACCCTTTGTCGGCCATTAAATGTAAGCCGCGAAAAACGGCACCAAGATCTCCATAGTTAGAATCTAGAACATAATAATTGAGAAAAAAGGATTTGCACATCTAATTAAGGATTTATCATTATTGATGCAGAATAGCGACGATACTCAGCGCAAGTGATTCTCCTCTATTGCCATCTCTATCACTGATTCAATGAGACTGCCTCTCATAAATAACGTTTAGTAACTACTCAGAAGGGCTAAGGTGCAAATCAGGAGAGACAAAGATAAGGCTTGTGGCAAGTATACTATCCCACACACAAATGGCTCTACAGGCCTTCATAAAAGGGATTGCCTTTTAGCTACCAAGCCTCTCTTCGAATTTTGATTTGTACCTTAGAACTGCTTTATAGTAGCAGAATTCTGATGCACAGGTTCCATACCATGGCAAGTGCAGAGCATACTACCAGGACTAATCAGCGCACATACATTTGTTTCGAGAATCATGCCAGGCAAAAAGGTAGAAGTGAAGATTTAGGGACTCATAATACTCACACAAATTTTTATTTCTTGAGGCTTTCTCAGAGCAGATCGTGCCTTCGAATTTTACAAGCGTGGCCTTTTATAGGCACGGATACAAACGTGTTTACAAACGACTTAGCAAACGATCAATTATTGGTGAGGTTCTGGAAGCCACCAATAATTTAACACTCTACTACTGACTTCATAGACTTTTTGGGCGACACACGACTATATAGACTTTTACAGATGACTTTAATAATTGATAGGTGATTGACAGACACAGAACAAGCTTTCGGACGACATTTTTCTTCTTTGCTACAGTGCACTACAGTACTGTACAGTGTCAAACAGTACTTGAATAGTGCACTACCGTGCATGAACAATACATTGCTATAGTAACTTTTCCGACAATGAGCTGGTTTTTCAAACATGTTGAACTGAATTTTCCAGCATGCATGACACGGCTTCAAAGGTCATATTTGTGAATAGGTTCTTCAGTGTTGTCATCATTAGAGCTATCTGAACTATCTCCGTCCTTTTTGTCTCTTGTAATTTCTGAGGATTCGTTTAATTTCCTCGAACTCTAGTCTCGCATCTTCATGAAGTTCGGAAGACTTTAGTTTTTTCCGTGAAGACTCTGGAATGTCTAAAGAACTTGAGGCGATATCAGCGGATCTTAAAGGCATATGTGGCTGGGGAAAATTCTCTAATTGCAGTGATAGATTATCTTTGCCATCGCCTAAGCTAAGTGCTAGTTGTAGCTCATTATAATCATACAGGTCCTGCGATAATGGTCCTCCCCATGGATCTTGCGACTGTGGGGCTTAGGATGAGGATGAGGCCTATTGAGATGAGGCAGCTTTATCCAAAGCAGCAGCTGCATCCATATCTGCTTGTATATCTATGCCATAATATTGTCCTAATGCTATATCAAGTATCACCTGATAGTGGTGACTAGCTGGATGATCCCAGGACACACTACTAGAATTGGCTGGCCATACTTCTGGTGGGATTATATGGTTGGATTGACATAGAATTCTCTCGAGTTCTTTATATTCCTGAGGAAGTGTCAAGATTTTGCATGGAAGGGTTTTGTAGAACTTTTCTAGGACTAGCTGAGGTTTGAAGGTAGTTACTTCTACATCAGAGGGAGTTTTACACACGTCTCCATTTGGACGAATAAAAATCCATGGCCTACTAAACAGAACTATTGTATGCAACTTTGGATTGGGTCTACAGGCTCTGAGCTGTTCCTGAAACATGCATTTCCAAGCTTCTAATGGTTTGAACCAATTTAGCATGTTAGCCAAATGAATAAACGTCTTTTCTCCGGAGAGAATTCTGCCAATGATGAAAATAATTTTGATTATTGGAAATTCAATGGCTATGGTATAAAGATTGAACAAACACCAAAAGAACCATTTGAATTTCTCTGGGAATTCGTCTTCAAGATTGAGGGAGATAGGATGAATGAATGGATATTCTGGATACAACCCATTGGGTCTGAGGCTTAATCCTCTGAACCTGCTGAAAATCAGCAGTTGATATTTCCACAATAATGCTGGGAGATTTTCAAAAAGAGTGTTGTCTTGGATGTTTCAAGGGATTTCTAGTGGGTATTGTCTGCTTGGCCAAGTAGGCTTCATCTTGGTGGGTTTGAATCCACCAAATGGATTTCGCGATACATACATATTTATAGATGAAACTGGTACAGCAAATTCTTTTGGCCTGGATAAGAAATCGGCAAGCACATTCTTTCTTCATGCTATGTGATTGGTTTCAAAGGAATATTTTGAGAACCATTCTACCCATCTGAGGAGTTGAGGATGAGGAATTTGCTTTTGTTTGAACTTGAGCATCTGGGAGAATGAGGACATATCTAGTTCTACTAGAAAATGATGTCCTATAAGGTGAAATTCAAACTTCTTGATGCCATATTTTACCGCCAAGATTTCCTTGAAGGTTGAGTGATAATGCATTTTACTGGGCGTAAATCTTCCACTTTTGTGTCCACGGATTTTACGCTTGCCATCAATTTCTTTGAATAAGGCAGCATCCCAATATTCATTGCTGGCATCTATTTGTAGAACTCTCTTCCTTGTAGAAGGGATTTGTAAGGGAGGAAGATGCAGGATGACTTCCTTAAGGCGTTTGACTAATTTAGTCTGCTGAGGTCCCCATGAAGGGGCATCTTTTTTAGCATCTGCTGCATTGAATTCATCAGGTTGGTGATTTTTGGAACAAAGTCTCTGAGATAATTGACTATCCCATGAAACTGTTGAACCTGTTTGAGAGAAAGATTCTCATAAGGAAATTTCTACAATTCTTCCGCAATATGAGGACCAGGATAATATGTCCCGTCCTTAAGATGCATTCCGAGGAATTTGATCTCCCGTTGGGCAATAATCATCTTTTTCTAAGATAACATGATGCCATATTTCTAGACCAGTTCAGCAAATTGGCTTAACAATTTACAATGAGAATCCTCATCTAGGCTGTAGAGAAGGATATCATCAATATAAATTTGAGTGTTAGCCAAAATAGTCTGGAAGATTCTACGCATGGCCTTCTGAAATAATGAAAGAGCTATTTTAAGACCAAAAGGGAGCATCGTTCATTGGAAGTGCTGATTAGGGCTGCAAAATCCAGTTTTATGCTTGTCATCTGAATGAATCCCTAATTGCTAGAATCCAGCTTTGAGGTCAAATTTGGAATAGACCTTAGTTAGAGTAAGGCTAGAGAATAACGAATTCCGGTGCGGTGATGAGAACTTATCATCTTGGAGGAATTAGTTGAGTGGCTGGTCATTGATGACCAACCTCATTTTTCCTTTGTTCTACTCAAAACGCTTATTCACGTAGAATGCTTCACAAGACCACTGAGAATCAGAGGACTTGATTAATTTATGATGTAGTAAGTCTGAGCATTCCTTTTGAGTTAAGATCAAATGATTTGGATTCATTCCCGAATGAGTTGCTTTGGTGAGATTGATATATTCATTTTTCTTGAAGGGAAAATGGATGAAAATGTCAAAAATTTTCCACAAAGGTTTTGAACATTTTAGGACAAAGTCTGAATGGGATTCTGCACATGCTCCAAGAAGGGTTTGGATACTAGGATCTAATATATGCATCCGGATGGCAAAAAATCATTGAATATCCACAAACTCTTTGAATTGTCCTTTGAACCGAAGTCTATTAGACAAGATTCTAAGTTTGGGAATCTGGATTAGAATATCTCATCTGATGATGATATCTTTGTATGGTGAACTAGAGCCAAGGATTTTAGTGGTGAGGGTACACTGTGGGAAGAACTGAAGAGTGATAGGTTTGCTTCAGACTCTTGTAGCAAAAGTATCTCCAGAAGCAGAATTAAAATACCAGGTGTATGAAGTCTAGTATTCTTCTAGAAGAATTTTTGTGTCAAGAATCGAAGTACTGGCTCTAATATCTACAATGGCTATTAGAGAGATGGGTTTAGCATATTTTGAAAGATAGATTTTTATTGGAAAATATGGCAGAATGGAAGGAGTGTATGCACAAAGGTCATGGATCGTGGGAGGTTTTGAATTTTTGGAAGAAAATGAATAAACTCCCTTTTTCTATTTTATCAAGTGAGTCTTTAGAGTCACTGGACTGGGACCATGTGTGGATGGCACATATGGTATGCGCTGTTGGTTCATCTTCTAAGGAGAAGATAGACTCAACATCATCATCTTGGAGAGAGATTCCAGTTTCTTTTTCAAGCTTCTGGATTAAATGAGAATTTTTTTTCTTGGCCATTGGACAATTTTTTGCAAAGTGACCTTTTTAATTGCAGATATAACACCTGTCGAATTTTCTGCGTCTTCCTGACTGGTCACGTTTAGGGCGCCTTCTTCTTAAGAATCGCCATTTGTATTTTCTTCTTAGGCCGAAGGAGAAACGTTTGAAGTGCTTTTTCTTTTTACACTGACTTCCACAAGAAGGGTCATCACATGACTCTTTATTTGCACACTTGATTCTTAACTTTGGCCTTCAGCAAGCTCAGTCGAGTTCTCTATTGCTTTTAAGATAACTTTTCAATGCCTTTCGGCGCATAAAGAGGTCATCAAGGGCCAAATGTATCTCCTGCTGCAATTCTTCTATCGAGACATCAGCAATTCTTTGCTGCTTATTCTAAAGGAATCTTTCAATAACTTGGCTGATATCCTTTGGGATAGAAGACAGAAATACTTGCTTCAGGTTTGGATATGCTCTAAGGGCATATAATAATTTGAGCATTTCCTAGAAATGCTTATTCAAATGTTTTCGATGCAAGGAGTAGCATTTTCTGTCAAAGAACTCCCTTCTTTTTAGCTCAAGAAGGTCTTGTGGCTTACCAAGAAAGAACTTATGGATTACGCGAATTATCTGATGAAAATCTGTTTGAAGTAAGAACGTCATCTGATCTTGATCAGATATAGTTTTCCACCAATCCTTGAGGCTACCAATAAATCTGCTGACAAATTCAATCAGTATATCATACCGACTTTCAACAATAAGGGCTCTGGTGCTGAGCCAAGCATGAAACTCCTATAATCTTTCTGGCCATTTTGTATATGGAATATCATTAAGAGTGAAATAGTCTTTGGAGGTTGAAGACTCAGAACGAGAGTTCTGGATGTTTACTACTTCTGGCTCTGATGTTTGTGATTCCATATCTGCCTCAAGGGGATCGTCCATTAGAATAACAAGTTTGGGGAAATTTGACATTTTAGGGTCAGAAAGTAAGGTTTCTTCTAAAAAAAAGGAGGCTGTTTCAGAGCTAGAAGGGGTATTTTGCTGGGATGGATCAATTGTAGCAATAACTGGTAGCTTTTGTTGGCATTGGTCTCGCAAAAAAGGCCTCTAATGGATTTGAAACCATGTTGGAAGAAGGAGGTTCCTGAGAAGGTTCAGGAATGTCTAACTTCTTCTCCTGCTACATCTTCTTTTGTTTTTCCATTTCGCGAATACGATTTCGAAGTGTAACAATATCACTCCAACCTTCTCTTGGAGGAGAGGTTTCCATCCGGGTTGGATACAAGTGTTGAGAAAATGGATCTGGCGCAAGAACAAGTTTTCCTTCCTGGAGGAGTTTAATTTGTCTACGTAGCTTTTCCATTTCAGCAGTCTGGTCTTCCAAATAATTATGGGAAATATATTTACCGGATTCCATCTGCTGCAATTTTTTCTAGAACATCTCAAGAATTTTATTTGTGACCAAAGCCGTTTGATCAACCTTTTGGTCGATATGATCGAGATGAGCTTGGACAATCGAAAGTTTTGTATCAATTGTCTTGAGAACATTATTTTGTGCCCGAGCATTTTCTGACTGCCAATTTAGAACAGTTTTGGCGACAGTGACTTTCTTTTATCTTTCATGATCATCGATATCCGTTGGGTTTGGAATTTAGGGCATATGTCGGAATCGATAATGTGCGTTTGTAAATTTTTCTCTAATGCCGGGAAAGGGGCACTAAAATTGGTTCTTTCCAAGGGAGGAAAGTGTGAGGGTTGGAACATGCAGACAATTGGGAGTGCTGGTGGTGGTTTAGGTTTTAAAATACATGAAAGCTAGGGTGCTTCGGGCAATGCAAGGGATAGGAATTTTTCCTAATCCATTTTTGGATGGGTTTATAAAGGTTAAACAATTGGCTTTTGTGGTTGAGCTTTTCTGGGTGGTGATTGTGGTGGTAAAGGAGGCTTACAAGGTTCAGGTAGTGAAGGAGGAGTTTGTGGCCAAGGTGGTCCATACGATACCATAAATTGGTATCTTCCTCCATCCTCACCAAGGGATCCCACGGTAGGATCCCCATCAAGATATCTTTGGTAGAGATTATCTTTGGACCGTTTCTTTTTCTTTTTGGATGGTCTATCATCTTCTTCATCATTAGGAGGGCCTGTACAAAGGGAACATTGACAATCAAAATTCCAGAAACAGTGACTTGTTCGAGGATCCTTATAATAATCAATGGCTCATCCCTCTTGATCAAAAGACGCGACCATAGTCTTTCGATCTGAGTTGCCTTCCTCAATTGGAGCATCGACATGATAGGGTTGTATCATAAAAATAGTAGGAAAAATAGAAGAAAAAGCTTCCTCCTTTTCCTTACTAAATTTAATGACATCGGTACCATCTTTCTTTTTTGTGAACTGGGACTCCATAGACTGGATAAGCCTAGAGTTCTGGTAGAGCTTTTCATAATTAGTTACACAAGTGTCAGGGAGTAACTTAACTAGTTGATCTCGAGGAATCTGTCTGGGTACATGGATGCAGGAAGTGTGATCATTGTCCACTGAGATAAAAAGAGCGTCCTTTGTGCTTAGGAAGTTGAGATCAATAGCATGGTTCTGGACCCGATATACCATTTGGTAGTGTAAAGTTGCAGCAATAGAATCAGGAGTTTGAGGGGCTCCGGTGAGCTGTAGCTAAACTTTAAGAGCATAAAGGAGTCTTGGGTTCGTAAAGGCCATGTTGAAATTTGGAAACAGTGTAACAAACACTGTTCTAGCATTTAGAGTAGTTTATATCGTACCAATTGTTGAGAAAAACTCCTATTTATTTTGAAATTGACAAAACCTTTCATGTTATTGTAAATCTTATACTTATTCTGAACTATTTTATTCTAGATATGTATATATATTCTGGAAACTCAGAAGGAAGTTTTTCAGACTTTACAAGCTGGCAAAATAAGAAGTTCTTCAGACGCAGATGCTGAAATTATTCGGACGCAGATGCAGAAGTTCTTCAAACGCAGATGCAGACGCTGAAATTATTCAGACGCAGATGCAAACGCAGAAATTCTTCAGACGTAGAACTCAAAACGAAAAATAACAGCTAGTGATCTGCCATGAATTTCACAGAAGGAAAGCTTTGATTGTCTCAATCTCAATCAAATTGATTGACAATCAAACATTTCAACAAGTATGCATTACAACAGATAAAGCTCTACTTATGGAAACTAAGATTCTGATTGTATGGGCGACCAGAATCAGCGGGATTCAGAATCTGTCATCTAACGGCTACTCAATCCTTTTTATATAAATTTATCCAAGGTGAAGATTGGAAGATGATCCTCTGAAAGCTGTCCAATGGCTAGGTTGGAAGTAGAGGAGTATTTAAGGAGATCAACGAGCAGTAGAAGATAGAACAGAATCAAGAATCGACAAGTCCAAAGTCTGAGCATACTCCGATCATTTCTCTTGTCTTTCCGAGCCAAAAATTAAGATTTTGAGGGATACTTTATAAGAGTGATTGTGTAAGATAGAGAGTCCTATCATACACAAGAGTGCTGTCACTCAAAAACTGTAATTCCTCTTGATTACATAGTGACATCCAGCCGGTAGGCTGTCAGCGTGAGAGAGTGGACGTAGGCTTGCTATAAGCCGAACCACTATAAACTTGTGTGCAGTTTTTCTATCCCTTATCTCTTGATTTACATATTGCACATCAAGAGCACTGTCCATATAAACTGTCTTGAATCTAAATTTTATTCAGACTCAACTTTGTTTTTTCATTTCCGCATAAATTGATAAAAATTGTTTAAGATCACCTATTCACCCCCTCTAGGTGATCCTTGCTAGCTACATCAATTGGTATCAAAGCAGGTTGCTCATTTATTGAAGTGTTTTACTTCTGAGCTAATGATCTATATAGCTAGCTTGAGTACTCTAGGTCTCATTGAAGGACAAAGCAACAACAGACCACCATATTTCAATGGCAAGGAATATAGTGTCTGGAAGAATAAGATAAAGGCATTCATAAAGTCAATTGATCACATGCAATGGGATGTCATCATCAGAGGAGTCAAGCCAAAATCTTCTGATTCAAAAGATAAGACAGATACAAGCAAAGCAGCAGATCCTCCATTATCTCAAATTGAGATATCCAAAAGAGAAGCCTTAGATTCCAAAGTAATTTATTCTTTCTATTGTGCCTTATCACCTATTGAATATAAAAAAATTGCTGCTTGTGAATTAACTAAGAAAATATGGGGTACTCTCCACACTACTTATGAAGGAACAGATCGAGCCAAGGAAACTCAAATCAATCTTTTGCTTGGTCAATATGAATCCTTCAAAATGAAGTATGGAGAATCAATTGCTGATATGTATGACATGTTTATTGACATAGTAAACGGTCTTGCATATCAAGGACAACCAGTCCCAGATGCAATGAAAGTCAACAAACTACTGAGAGGACTGACAAAGCAGTGGGATAATATCAAAACATCTCTTCGAGAGACACAAAGGATCAAGCCTCTATCAGTAAATGAGTTAATTGGAACTTTTCAATTATATGAGACTAAGCAACGGAATGAGGAGAATAAATCCAAAGGTAATAAGTCAATTGCATTAAAAACTAACATTGATTCTGATGCAGATTCTGAAGATAAAGATGTTGACGATGAAGAGCTAGCTCTCTTCGTAAAGAAGTATAAGAAGATGAAAATCAAAGAAAGAAACCTCAAAGGGAAGAAGCCTTTTGAGAAGAGAAGTCTCTGGATGAAACAAAGGAAGTAATATGCTTTCACTATAGGAAACGTTGACATATCAAGCCAAATTGTCCACTTCTGAAAAAGAAGACCAAATTTGAAAAAGCAAAGAAGGCCTTAAAAGCAGAAACCTGAAGTGATACAGAGTGCGAAGACAATGATGAAGATATCTCAAATTTCTATCTAATGGCTGAGTCAGACTCAGACTTAGATTCAGATTCTGATCCTAAAGTGAAAATTGAGGTAAAGCATTCTGAAATACCTATTGAAGTATCAAATTATATTGATGAATTATGCTTTAAATTTAAGACCGCTCTTAAAAGAATCTCTTCTTTGAAAAAAGAAAATTCATTACTGAGGCAATAGGATGTTTTACAAAAAGAAAAAATCGATTTCCTTCAAAAAGAATTTCATCAAGTCAAGGAAAGTCGAGATTTTCTTTCCAAAGAAAATGCTATTTTGAAAAAGGTAGTTTCAGAAATTACTTCCAAGTTTTTAAAAGGTTTAGAAACCTTGAAGCATATCCTTTCTATCTAAATTCCTTACTATAACAAATCTGGTCTCGGATTTGTGAAGGAAAGTGATAGCTTAATTGATTTTTCAAAGGTCAATGAGAGATTAAGATAAAGATCTCTTTAACAAGCTTATAAAAATCATTTCAAAAGGAATTTTGTCAAACCTGTTGGCCAAAGTGCTCTTAAGTGCTTAAAATGTGGAGATCCACAACATTTTGAGAATGAATGTCCTAAGGTCTAGAGACCTATTCGAAGAGACTTTATTAAGACAGCCTATACTAATGCTCAAGGACCCAAATAAATTTGGGTACCAAAGAAAACTTGAGATGTTGTAACTTTTGCAGGTTACCACAAAGAGAAAAAGAAAGTGGTACCTAGACAGTGGATGTTCTAGAGACATAACAGGAGATCCAAGCATATTCATTGAACTACAAAGCCTGAATGGTGGAAAAGTTTCCTTTGGAGGAAATAACAAAGGAAAAATAGTTGGCAAAGGAACGGTTGAAATTAGAGGATTCACAATCAATGATGTCTCATTGGTAAAAGGACTCAACTACAACTTGATAAGTATAAGCCAACTGTGTGATATAGGTTTCAGAATCAATTTTCAAGAAGATACATGCTCAGGAACAAGCAAAGATTCTTCTTAAACATTCACAGGAAGAAGACATGGTAATATTTATCTTCTAGATGTCAATCCAAACTCCATTCATTGCTTGATCTCAATCAAAGAAGATGAAGATCTATGGCACAGAAGATTGGGGCATATCAATATGAAACAAATCTCAAAGATCTCAAACAAGAAATTGGTTCGAGGCCTGCCAGATTTGAAATACAAAAAAACAGAGTTATGCAATGCCTGCACTCTAAGAAAACAAGTAAGAAGCTCTTTTAAGTCTATATATCATGTTTCCACTAATCGTGCTTTGCAGTTTCTTCATATGGATCTATTTGGACCAATAAGAACATAAAGTATTGATGGTAAGAAATATTATTTAGTTATTGTTGATGACTTCACAAGATTTACTTGGGTGTTCTTTTTTCCTCATAAAAATGAAGCATTTTCATATTTTTCAAAATTTACAAAAAGAGTTTAAAATGAAAAGGGCTATACCATTTCTTACATTAAAACTGATCATGGGAGAGAATTTGAAAATCAAATTTTTTCAGATTTTTGTGAGGAAAATAGCTTTCAACACAATTTTTCTACTCCTTATACACGAGAACAAATGATGTTGTGGAGAGGAAAAATCGTTCTTTGCAAAAAATGACAAGAACTCTGTTGATTGAAAGTGAGATTCCTTTTCATTTCTGGGCAAATGGAGTTTTTACAGCATGTTATATCATTAACAGAGCTTTTCTCAGACCCATTCTTGAGAAAACCTCCTATGAGTTTTACAAAGGTAGAAAGCCCAATATTTCATATTTTCGTGTGTTTGGTCATAAATGCTTTATTCTTAAAAATCCAAATGACCGCACTGGTAAGTTTGATGAGAAAGCAGATGAGAATTTTTCCTTAGGTATTCTACTACAAGTAAAGCATATAGAGTCTTCAACAAGAATTCTCAGATTGTGAAAGAAACAATGAATGTAAGGTTTGATGAAAATATTCAAACTCACAAAGATGAATCTGAACTATCTTCCAACATTCAAGAGTTATCAGAAGCTCAACAAGAATCTCCAAAGATCGTCGAATCCGTAGAAGAAGGAAAAGAAAATACAATCCAGACTCAATCAGAACCTTTAGAGTTTGATGATATTCAGAAAAAAAAAATTTGATAGAAACTGAAAACATAAATCCAGTCATTCGAAGGACCTCATCATTGGAGAAATAGAAGATGGTATAAAGACTAGATCTAAACATAAGGAGAACATTAGTAATTTGGCGTTGATATCAGAAATAGAACTAAAAGAAGTTGATGAAGCATTATCAGATGAAAGCTGGATCGAAGCTATGTAGGAGGAACTTCAGCAGTTCAGAATCAATAAAGTATAGGAGCTTGTGCCAAGACCCAAAAATCATCCAGTAATTGGAACAAAATGGATATTCAGAAATAAACTGGATGACAAAGGGAAAGTCACAAGAAACAAAATAAGACTGGTAGCAAAAGGCTATTCTCAAGAAGAAAGTATAGATTATGATGAAACATATGCACCAGTTGCAAGGTTAGAAGCCATTAGGCTACTACTAGCTTATACTTATTTCCATAACTTTAAATATTTTCAGATGGATGTGAAAAGTGCCTTCCTGAATGGATATATCATAGAAGAAGTATATGTGAAATAACCACTTGGCTTTGAAGAACCAAGGAAGACTGATCATGTCTATAAACTCAAAAAGGCCCTTTATGGTCTGAAACAAGCACCCCGTGCTTGGTATGAGAGGTTAACTAACTTCCTTCTGCAAAATGATTTCACCAAAGGTAAGGTTGATACAACGTTATTCATTAAGAGAAAAGTTAAGGATTTTTTACTTGTTCAAATTATGTTGATGATATCATCTTTGGTTCCTCTAACGAACTGCTTTGCAAGGAATTTTCTAAGAATATGCAGAATGAGTTTGAAATGAGTATGATAGGTGAATTGACATTCTTTCTTGGCTTACAAGTGAAACAAACCAAAGATGGTACATTCATTTGACAAGAGAAGTATGTAAAGGAGATTTTCAAGAAGTTTGGATTGCAAAATTGCAAGAAAACAGACATTCTCATGTCTCAATCATTCAAGCTGGATAAAGATAAAAATGGTAAAAAGGTTGATCAGAAGGTATATAGAAGCATGATAGGTTCATTATTATATCTTACTGCATCTACACTTGACATACTATTTAGTGTCTGTATGTGTGCAAGATTTCAATCAGACCCAAAGGAATCACATTTTTCTACAGTAAAAAGGATAATCAAATAGATTGGAACTTATCCAATATTAGGTCTTTGGTATTCCAAAGATTCAGATTTTACTCTTACTGGTTATTCTGATGTCGATTTAGCTGGATGTAAAGTGGACAGAAAAAGTACTACAGTACATGTCAACTGCTTGGGAATATGTTGGTATCCTGGTACTCAAAGAAGCAAAATACAGTTTCACTTTCTATAGCAAAAGCAGAATATGTAGCTTTGGGAAGTTACTGTACACAAATTCCGTGGATGAAGTATCAATTGCGAGACTTTGCTATTAAAGAATCAAGTGTTGCAATCAAATGTGATAACACAAGTGCTATTAATTTGACCAAGAACCCAATTCTTCATTCTCATGCTAAGCATATTAAAATCAAGCATTATTTCATCCGAGATCATGTTCAAATTGGTGATGTGAATATTCAATTCATTGATTTCAAGAATCAATTAGCTGATATATTCACAAAACCTCTTGATAAGTCTTCATTTGAGTACATTAGAAACAAACTGTGCATTACTTATCCATTTTCTTGAAGTATTTGATAGACAGGAATTTTTCGGACTCAAATGTTCTCAGTTTGAATATCCTTTTCAAACTCACAAAGAAAGGTACGTCCTTAATTCAAATTTTGGCGGTTATATTTTTGGCATTTCTGGCAGGATATTTTCATATTTGTTACTTTCGGAAGCAAATCAGGTATGTATTCCAATTTATCTAATTATTTGTGCTTAAAATATTGTTATGATATTGTCATGATTGTCTGTGCTTCAAAAAGTATATTTCCTTCCTACATATTTGGGTTCACTTATTATATTTTCTAAAAGTGATTTTTCTTTCCAAACCTGTCCTCCTCTTTTATAAACCTCTTTTTCTCTTTTCAAAACCCTATCGGTATGAACTTTTTCTCTCCAAATCTTCTCAATACTCAGAGTCGTCTACTCCTTTTCCTTCTCCAAAGATCGAATCTTTCTGCTCTAAAAGTGATCAAAATGCCTTTCAAGAGACGATCTTCATGTATTCTCAACCAAGATTCCAAGTCTTCAGCACCGGCAGAGTATATGGAAATTTCAACCACAGAATCCGACCGACATCAAGTTCTTTTAGAAACGACACCACCACAACAATCGTCACCACCCAAAACCACCGGTAAAATAGATTTTCGCTTCAGTAGCATCAAATTTATATGGAATGCTTATCAAAGGTTAAAAAGAAGTAATGCTTCTGCATCGGTTCTTCGTAACTATCTGAAAAACAACGGCTTTCTCTCTTAAGCAAGTCTTATGCAAAGTTATTCTCAGTTTTGCACTAAAACTAATGAAGATCAGGCCAGCACAACTCCAAAAGAGCCTACTTCTAGAAAGGGCAAGGAGAAAGTCGAAGAATCATCCATTCCCTTTGACAAGAAATTCGTTCAAATAAGCCCTAAGACCACCCGTGCATCCAAATTTGTGGTTCCTGATGATGATACTCGATTCTTTAATATTTTTGAAATGAAGGTTGGCATTACATCTGGTATGCCAGGTACTGGAGGTCTATTCAGAAGTAGTGAGCACAATATCTACTATAAGTTGTTACTTGCTCGAGGGTCATGAACCATCGGACTGTGGATTTCGACTACCTTGAAAAAGGCTGGCATCTCAGTGAAGCATCTATTTGAGAAATTAGTGATTTATTAATTTTTTCTGCAATCTGCCAATGTATATTATGAACTGACTGCCTACTTTTATTCTAATCTTTCCATTTTGTCACCCAACTAGATTCAATTCACTGTTGGTGACAAAAACTTCGATCTAAAAGCGGATGAGCTGGCTTTGGTAATTGGAGCAAAAAATTCCAAATTTACACCATTGGAAGTGAGCCTAGAAGATTCTTCCAAAGAGGCTTCAGAGAATCCAAATTTTGCTCAAGGATCTAAATGACATCTTTCCTATTCTGATTTGACCAGAAGATCTGTGATCTTACATAAGATTATCATCAACTATTTGAAGCCCAAAGCAGCCTCCAAAACTGACTTATCCAAGTCAGAAATCAAGCTTATTTAGGCAATCCTGAAAGGTCAATCTTTCTCTCTTCCTCATATCATTATTTTCCATATGTACAGAACATTACAAAAGGACAAGCGACAACTCCATATGGTGCTCTCATCTCACGAATTTTTATGTTCTTAAAGATATCTATTCCTGCTAAGATGTGCAAAAACCTTGTACCTTGTATGTATGTTGGAGAAAGAATGCTTACAAAGATGAAGCAGTTTGATGATATAAGGGAAAGAGTAAGCATAGCAAGAGGAAAGGATGCTCAATCTTCAAAGGCACAATCTGTTGGGAAGACAAGTGATAAAGAGAAAGGGCAAAGAAAAAGTACAGGATCAGCAAGCAAGCATATGGAGTTGAATTTTATTCAAGCACTGTCTATATAAACTATCTTGAATATGAATTTTATTCAGACTCAACTGTGATTTTTCATTTCCGCATAAATTGATAAAAATTATTTAAGATCACCTATTTATCCCCCTCTAGGTGATCCTTGCTAGCTACATCACCAATACAGGCATGTTGGTAATCCAAAAAAACGAGTGTCTAAAAGGGCCATGCAAGCAATAATGGGTAATCCTTTTCAGCCATGGAAAGAGAAAGCAAGACGGATAGCACCAAAGTGGAAATGCGTATATCCTTGCTATACCCACTGACGTGGAAAGTCAGAAGGTATCTAGAGAAGGTACGAAATGTTCTTGCTGAGTAGCAGGAATAGGATGCTGGTCTAACCGGGATGATTAAACATATTATTTGTGTATCAGGATTAGAGGAGAGACTTGAGCATTATTTATAGAGTTTTAAGCCATCGGCCAAGCTTTACTTTGCCCATACAAGCCAGTCTCATATTAGACTAATTAAGAATTTTTATATCTCACCTTATTAGACCAATTCCGTATAACGGTAAATTACAATATCAATTAATGTAGCCCATATCAGAAAAACTCTTACATTAAATTGTATAGATTTCATTGTTTTAGATCTGCGTAGTCTTATTTTATTTTGCGGTGCAAGCAATGAGCTCTAACTTAGGATCAATGTCTATTGAAGTGACGACTTTTAGTTGGCGAACACCTACATATCTTTAAGATGATGATAATGATGCTTGATTTACTTAGTATAGATAGATGGATGAAACACAGATGTTGATGGTGGATTGATAGAGTTGTTCTGTATATATATATCTAGAAGCATCAACATCATGGTTATAAATTATTAGGTTAATACCACGAAAAACTCCAAACTAGTACACGTGTGACAAATTTACCCTAGACTAATTTTTTGATTATCAAAAATCCCAAATTGATACACATGAACACCTCAAAGCTTGACTTTTTAGTTTGGGGTAAATTTCAAGACAATTGTCCTTATCAGTCCATCTATACATAAGCATGTGACCTTTGGTACCTTGAAGGTACTTCATCACTTTCTTTGCAGCTCTCTAGTGGTTCATACCTGGATTACTCTGATATCTCCCTAACATTCCCATAGCAAAAGCAATGTCAGGTTAATGCAAACCTGAGCATACATTAAGCTTCCGACAGCATAAGCATAGGGGATGTTCTTTATTTGTTCCCTTTCTAGGTCGTTCTTCGAGCACTAATTCAAATTGAGCTTGTCACACTTCACAATAGGTATTATACTTGGTGAACAATCTTTCATCCGAAATCTCTCTAAGACTTTAGTGATATAGATTTCTTGAGATAGTCCTAAAATGCCTCGAGGACTATCCATATGGATCTTAATGCCAATGACATAAGATGCCTCACCCATATCCTTTAAGTCAAAACTTCTAGAGAGAAATTATTTCATCTCATGTAGCAACCCTTATCATTGGTTGCAAGTAGAATATCATCCACATACAACACAAGGAAACAAATTTTGCTCCCATTAACCTTATGGTATATACATTGATCCATGACATTCTCTACAAAACCGAATGAAGAGATGACATCATGGAACCTTAAGTACCATTAGCGGGATGCTTGTTTCAAGCCGTATATAGATTTCTTAAGTTTGTACACCAAATGCTCACCTTTACTAGAGGAGAATCCTTTTGGTTATTTCATGTAAACCTCCTCCTCTAGTTCTCCATTGAGGAACGCCGTTTTCACATCCATTTGATGCAATTCCATATCAAAATAGGCAACCAACGCCAAAATGATACAAAGAGAATCTTTCTTAGATACAGGAGAAAAGGTCTCCGTGTAATCAATCCCTTCCTTTTGAGTGAATCATTTGGCAACGAGTCTAGTTTTATATCTATCAATATTGCCCAATGAGTACTTCTTGGTTTTGAAGACCCATTTACAACCAATGGCCCTCGCACCATTGGACAACTCAACCAAATCCTAAACTTCATTTGATACCATAGAACTCATCTCTTACTTCATGGCACTGTACCACAAATTGGATTCATCACTACTCATGGCTTGTGAAAACGTTTCATGATCATTCTTAGCTCCAATATTATAGTCAGATTCTTGCAAATACACTATATAATCACTAGGAATTGTTGATTTCTTCATTCTAGTAGATCTTCTTAATGTTGCATTAATATTCTCCTAAGGAGCATGTTGTTCAACTGGTTGTTCAATAGTTTCTAGTAATTGTTGAACAATTAGATCTACCGGATTAATATCAGTAGGTTGTGGAACCTTAATGATTGGTTGTTGAACAACCGGCGGAATTGAATGGGCATTATGAACAACAATTAATCTATTACTTGAGGTGGAAGGTTAAGTATCTGAATGATCTTTCTTAAAAACAAGGTTCATAAATTGATCGCTCCCGGTAATCAAGTCATTTTCAAGAAACTTAGCGTTTCTCGATTCCACAATCCTAGTGGTGTGAGATGGACAACAAAATATGTACCCCATGGACTTTTCGGCATATCCAATGAAATTCCCACTTTTAGTCCTTGGGTCTAACTTCCTTTCCTGTGGATTGTAGAGTCTCACTTCAGACGGGCATCCCCAAATGTGTACATGTCGCAAACTCGATTTTCAACCTTTGAATAACTCAAAAGGCATCTTTGGGACAGCTTTGGTCTGAACTCGATTCAATATGTACACTGCCCTCTTAAGAGCTTCAGTCCACAAAGACTTAGGAAGTTTGGAGCTGCCTAGCATACTCCGCACCATGTCCAATAAAGTTTGGTTTCTTCTTTCTGCTACACCATTATGGTTTGGAGAACCGGGCACAGTGTATTAGGCAACTATCCTATGATCTTGAAGAAACTTTGCAAACGGACCATGTGCTTGTCCATCTTCAGTGTATCTACCAAAGTATTCCCCACATCTATCTGATCTCACAATCTTAATTTGCTCACCGCATTGTTTCTCTACTTCAGCCTTAAATACAATAAAGGCATCTAATGCTTCATGCTTATTATGAAGCAAGTAGAGATACATATATCATGAGTAATCATCTATGAAAGAGATGAAATACTTCTAACCATACGAGTCCATATCTGGACTATAAACGTATGTATGCATGATTTCTAATATTTCAGTACTCCTCTTGGCACCTTTCTTTATCTTGTCGGTTTGCTTTCCCTTTATGCAATCTACGTAAGTGTCATAATCAGCAAAATCCAAATTAATGAGTACTCCATTATTTACTAATCACTTAATTTATCTATGGAGATATGTCCCGATCTCTAGTGCCACATAGAAAAATATTCATTCACAATACATTGCTTTATACTAGCATTATCATGAACATGCATCGCATTATAGAAGGCATTGTCTTGTAAATTGATTTGGAAAAGACTATCAGACAAAATACTACTCCCAATAATTTCAGATTTAAATGATAAACTGAAGTTTGAATCTAAAAAGTTAAAGGAGTAACCTAATGGTAATAGACTTCAAACTGAAATCACATTCCTAGAAAAACTAGGAATATAAAAGGCCCCTTCAAAATTCAAAACAAAACAACTATCGAAAACTAATCTGCATGTCCCAATAGCTTCCACATTTGAATGCATCTTGTTTCCTAAATAGATGCTTAGTTCACTTCCCACTGGTTTCTTGTGGTTTTGAAAACCTCGCAAGGAATTCAAAATATGGATTGTAGATCCAAAATCAATCTACTAAGTGTTGTGACTCACACCAGTTATACTAGACTCATAATAGACACAAGAGGTTGGATTACCTTTCTTCTCGAGCCAAGCCTTAAATTTGACACAATCTTTCTTCAAATGCCCGTTCCTTTCACAGAAGAAGCATTTGGATTCCTTTTTAATGTCATCTTGGGGAGGTATTTTACCCTTTCCCTTTTACTTGCATCACTCCTTATGCTTTCCTTGTGTTGCCAAATGAACACTCTCTGCCGATTCCATAAGCAACATTTCTTCCTCTTGAACACACATGGTCATCAGTTCATTAATTGACTATTTATTCTTATGTGTGTTATAAGAGATCTTGAAATGTGCATACTGTTGTGGAAGAGTATTCAGAATATAACATATAAGAAAAGACTCAGAATTCTCAACCTCAAGGTTCTTCAGCTGAGCCACAATGTCCATCATCTTCATGATATGCTCACGCACACCTCTAAAACTAGTGAGCTTCAAAGATGAAAACTTTATAATTAGGGTCATGGCATGTGCCTTTTCTGAAGTATCAAACTGCGCATTACTGGCTTCCAACAAAACCTTAGCATTTCTATGTTGAGCGACTAAACCACGGATAATAGGAGATATTTTAGTCTTTATGAATATCAAACTAAAGCGGTTGGACTGCTTTCATAGTTCATAAAGGGCTATCTCAGCTACAGTGCTCATATTAGAGGGAGCATGTAGTTCATCTTTCCTTAAAGCATAGTCAATATCCATGCACCCCAATTCAAGAAGGATTAACTCATTCCAAATTTTATAGTTTTCACCATTTAGCTCGGGAACATCATTCTTAAATTTAGAGAAATTCACAGGTTGTAAAATTGCATATCAAACATACATGCTTATGTCACAAAATTTGAGGTAAATCAAACATGAATCACATAGCATAAAAACTGTCTGTAGGCTAAATTTCTAATTTAAATAAATTCATAATTACTTTATGATGAAATTGTCAGATTATATTCCTTTTCTTAATCCCTATGGGCAAATTAAGAAAAATCATCTACATTTCATCCTAATTAATCATATTAATATAATGAAAATTAATGTGGGATAAAATTCATCATATTAATGTGATTAATTACAATCAATGTCCATTTCTAAATGTGATCTGGAGGCTCTTAATATATAATTTAAGATAATTAGAGATGATGTGGCTAATCTCCAATTAAACAAAAATCATATATGGATCACTAGACATTTAATTTCATGTATAAAATATTCACAAAAATGCATGAAGGGCAAAATCGTAAATTAATGAGCAAGGGCAAAATAGTAAATTGATGCATCAAGGGGTAAAGTTGTAAATACAACGGCCAAGGGGCAAAACTATAAATTCAGTGGCCAAAGGCAGAACCATAAATTAGTAAAGGGGTATGTATGGTCGCGTCAGGCACGTGGACCACACGCGCGCGGGCGCATGCTGTGTACGTACCTGGGCCTCTGCGGGCGTGTAGGTCACAGGCGCAAGGCGCGTAGCTTGCACGCGCCTTCTTCATTGAGCGAGTGCATGTGATGCACACGCCTTCCCCTTCGTGTAGTCCTTCATCACACGCAAAAGCGCCTTTTTCTTTTTCGTTGCATGTTCCACCACTTGGGTCTCCTCCGATAGCCCACCTTCGACCAAATTAAGTCATGGGTTTTGGAGACCACGCCGGCACAATCGCGTAGGCCCAAGAATTGGCAAAAATGGCCAAGAAATTGGCTGAAATCGAACAAAGTTCCGTCGGACACGCAAAGCCCAACTCGCAACTTTCGCCACTTAATTAGCCTCTAGCAATCACCCAAATGCCAAATTGACTTTGGGATTTTTTTGCCCATGGCGGTGCGACCATACTGGTTCGAAGCCAAGCGGTGGGGCGTCGAAATTTGGCTGGAATCGGCAATTTCTTCCTCGGCCCCAAATTGTTCGATTTTCAATTCAATCAAAAAACAACACAAACACATCAAGGTAGAGATTTATATTTGCTTTGATACCAAATGTTAGAAAATTATAAAGATTGAATACCCGATTATACATGGACGAACAAAACTCATGCATAATAAGGTCTGAATGTGAAAACGTGAAGATTCTTTACTAACCTCCAGCCATTAATGAAATTCGATTAATAATTTGAATTGTCGAGCATTGAACAATCGGTGAAGTGTATCTCTAGCCAATTGCCGTCTCAAACATCGATGGTGTGTTTTCTAGTTATGAGAGGGTTTAACTTAAAAGTTTTTTTATTTCATTCGTACCCCTTCATACGACTTCTTCCATCAAGAAGTTGTGCTTTTTAGGCGATCACAATATAATGGGCAGTTTTCACGCAACTTAACGTGGACAGTAAACGTTAATGAAATTAACTAAATATGAGAATAATAGACCGAATGTGGAATCACATTATTGATATTATAACAAATCTTTTATAGAGGAGTCACAACACCAATTGCAAAGAGCTTTCACAATGGAATGATTAATGCTTTTTAGGTTGCCGAAAATGCAACAGGATCAAAGTACATTGTCTACTCTATGTGCATCTTCTTCTTCAAGGTGTGCTATATAACAGTTACTTGGCTCGAGTTTTGCATAGACATGCATGTGTATGCACATATTTTCGAATTGTTAGTATTCCATTAACATGAGATGTCATATAAGAGAAAATGATGAGATTTTTAAAATGACAATTAGACCCATCAAAATAGTGGTTTGGGTCGGGTAAAAATGATCTTACCCAAATTAACTCATTTAACTCGTTTTGACCCATTTTCATGCAATGCAAATCTAGTAACCTATATCTGGCATGACCTATATTGTTAAAACACTTCCATATTTAATTAAATCTATTAAAATTCATATCCAAACTCAGGTGAGAGCGCAGAGGAGTAAGCGCGAGATCAAGCGAGGATGACAGAGAGCGAAGAGAGAGTCATAGAGGTAGGTTGAATCTAAATAAAATGTGAACCCATTTAACATTCCTATTATTTTGGATATTACCATTCTAAGCCCATTTATAACTCATTTACTAAATATAACTAACTCGTGTAGTAACTTTACCCATCAAATATAGGTTAAGAGATGAGCCTATACCCATTTTGACAGGTCTAAAGGCCATGCTTTTTTCACTCCCATTATGGATAAAATACTCTATATCACAATATTTTGACAATATTAGCCTATGTGGATCCCACCTTTTTAAGCACCCTTTGGTTACTATTTTACTAAAGTATTTTCCTTTTTTGTTTGGAATGTGGTTTCCCATTTGTTTTCTTCACTCTCTTTTCTCGTGGGTTCTATTTTCCTTTTTCTTCTTTATGTCTCTCTCCGTTCCTACTTAACTCTGATCATGGTTTTAGCTTTGGTGGTATCTGACTAATCAGAGACCTCTCTCAGCGATGGAATCAACAACACTCTCTCATTCAACAGAAAAAGAACACAAAAACCCTAAAATTTCTCTGTCAGTGAATCTCCACAAAATCATCATCCTTGTCATCAGTTTCAATAGTGCAAGCTTGAGTGCTTCCATTGGTATACCGATCGACCTCGATCTTAGGCAGCTTACAGACCTCGCCTCTCTCCTTGACCTTCCTTATCTTCATCGCCAAGAACGCATGCCTCTCCTTATCGCCTCCGTCCTCTCCCTCTCCACCCTCAGCTTCTTCCTCATCACGATCAGCTCCTTTGCTAGTGACTCGTCCAGCTACTCCACCTCCGCCGAAGGAGTCGCGGCAGCGTGGGATGGTGGTGGCGGTGCTCCTTGTCCAATTTGAAGAGGATCGGTGAGACCTCAATTCCAATCCTCTCAAGCTTTGGCTTTGGTTGTCGGTTTTGGCTAGTTACCGATAGCAAGAATAGTTGGAGAGTTCCTCAGCTGGAAAGGCTTCTAGCCAAAGCTAGGATAAGGACAACAGGAGTGCCGTAACTTTCGTACGGCGCTTACTTGAGTGCCATAACTTTTTTTTTTGCTCACTTAAGTACCACATTGAAGTAAAATTGATCATTTGAGTGCCATTTTCAGTAAATCATCCTACGTGGATTTTTTTTAATTAATTGTCCATGTTAGCGCCGTCGATGCCACGTCGGATTTTCCGGTGAGGCAAATCGTCGATGGCATTTAAGTGATCGATTTTTCAAATTTGTGACCCTTAAGTGAGCGCCGTACAAAAGTTATGGCACTTCTAGTGTACTTATACCAAAACTGCTTATACAAGTGTCAATTGAAGAAGTGATTATTTAAATATTTGGAAAAATTATCAATTTAATCCTAAACCTATTGTACGGATGTCAATTAAGTTTTAACTTTCCAATTTTGTCAATATAGTCCTACACATTTGCACAATATTTAAATGTAGTCTTTCCTGCCAATTGCCGTTGCAAATTGCGACCTGGATATCAACAAATTGCCAACGTCAGCATGCCACTTAGGACAACCAGTGATGGCTAAACACCATGTCACCAATTTTTTGTGGCAATTGGTAGGAAAGTCTACATTAAAATATTGCCCAAAATTTTAATACTACATTGACAAAATTGAAAAGTAAGGTTGATTAAGTGGAATAATTAGTTTTTGACAAGAAAATTATGACAATTATAATTGCATTATAAGACAATCCAATCAAACCATTGGCAAAAACATATTTATTGTTAATTCTAAATGCATCAGAATTTCCAATGAAAAGAAAATAAAGGTAAGAAATAATCTTCAATCTGGGACCTGCAAGAGATATTATGGTCAATTAAGGTAATATGGGACGTTGGAAGTAAAAAAATGGATGGAAAAAGGCCTTTATGTGTTTATCATTTTCACATAATTGCTCATTTAAATCTACTTATTTATACTTGAGTTGATGCGAGCAAAGTAAGAAGAGAGTATGATGGGTTTCTAGAGTCAAGGGGGTGGTTGGAAAAAAGAAGAGGCGAATGATATAATTTATAATTAATACTACTTATGTATTACTACATAATAATTTTTTCGATGATATTTTAATTTTGATCTTTGTTGAAAATTAAATTTAAAATATTTTAGATTTTAAAAGCAATAGGCCTCATTTATGGGAAGTGCCTAGTTTTAAATATATGGTCCCCACTTCTATTAATATGTCTCATAAAGAATTAATTAAACCAAGGCATTTATCTATGTGAGAACCTTATGGTAAAATTCAAAGGGATAATTGCATTGATTGGCCTTCCCCAACTTTTTCACTTCTAAATAAAAATGTTTGGGATAAGGACAACAGAGTGCCACAACTTTCGAATGGCACTCACTTGAGTGCCACATCGGAGTAAAATCGATTATTTGAGTGTCATTCCTAGCTAATTGTCCTACGTGGAATTTTTTTTTATTAATTTTCCATTCCGACGTGGATTTTTTTTATTTTTGAATTTTTTTATTAAATATCCACGTCACACTGGCAATGCCACATAGTACGACCGGCGTCCACGTCGAATTTTCCGAAGAGGCAAATCGCCAATGGCACTTAAGTGATCGTTTTTTTCAAATTTGTGGCATTCAAGTGAGTAAAAAAAAAGTTATGGCACTCAAGTGAACGTCATACAAAAGTTATGGCACATCTAGTGTACTTATCCCGACAGGAGCTTGTCATCCACTTCGGCTGAAGGTTAGAGCGCTTGCATCTTCTTCTCGTAATTATGATCATGAACAACCTGACTGCCAACATCGTCATCGTCATCGTTAATGTTTTTAACCTCCTTGGTCTTGTCGAAATTGCCTTCCTTCTCATCCTTTGCATCGAAGCTCTGACCATTACTACTGTTACCTTGAGAATCGCCAAAAGAATGGCCTCTGTACATAGGCGAGGCTAGGAAAGTGTCTCGTCGCCAGTCATTATCACCACTATCTTCTCTTCATACACCTTCACAGCCTTATTACGAGAAGAAGGAAAGTGAGACCCGCAAGAAAAGAGAGAATAAAACAACGAAACACCACGGACCATAAAAAAGATACTTGAAAATAGTAAGACCCACAAAGATTAATATTGTTAAAACACTAGGAGTGTTTTAGCCATAGTGAAAATGGAAAAAGCGCGGCCCAGGTCTAATGACAATACTCTATATTTTTATACACGAATATCATACATTTAGATGGCTTAACTATGTGGTAGAAAAGGATGCTATAATGTTAGCTTTCCCAAGCACATAAAATATAAATTACGTACAACAATGTAAGTTATATTCGAAATAAATCTACTCAAAAAGTAAAAGAAAAAATTATAAGATATAAATGATCTATGTTTTAACTGAATTGAAATTTAATCTATTTTGTCTCAATATTTTATTGCAAGTATGAGACAAATAGCAATATATTTGTACTATTAAAGTAATGAGAGTTATTTATTCCGTTTCAATATAATCAGAAGTAAAGGGAAAAAAAATAATGAATCATGTTGCAAATTAGCTATAATTTATATAACGTTTTTTTAAATTTCTTAAACTAAAGGAATTTATTTGTACAATGTAAGTTTTCTACTACACTAAAACAAATTACCCAAATAAAATCAGTTACTCTTTAATTAATAATAAAAAATTCATTAATAACACAGAAATATATAGTTAGAGAAGGATTTGAATGTTTTATTTTTTTTCTGTTTTAGCTTTTTCAATTAATGATTCGACTCTAAGATATAAAAATTAAGTGCAAAGTATTTGTGGAGTGAAAAAATTTATACTTAAAATCATAAAATGGTAATTTTTAACTAAATGAATTAGTGCGATAGACGTAAAGAAATAGACTATATTTGAAATTCTAAATGTTATATTTCTAAATGACTGATATTTATTGTCTTTTCTAAGCGAGACTTATTCAAGTGAAATAGGTTATAATTTCTTTTTTAAATCTGACACATAATATTTTAAATTTAATGAATTTCCTCAAATTCACTATAGTAATTTTTTCTTCAAAAATGGAATACAGCGTCGAAGAATTATTTAAAGATATATTTATCTATTTTTCCAAGTTTAAACTTAAATAATTGAATTGTAGATTAAAAAGATAAATTTTGCATTACTAAAATTAAAGACCACTAACTTTGTCTTCATCCATATTTTCAAAATGTTGAATTAAATGAATTACTTCAATCAATATGGTTTTCTTGATGCGCTGAATCTAATTACTTAAACAAAATAAGTCATAATTTAGATTACATATGATTTTAGTATGTTCTAATTTTTTTTCTTTTTATTAAGACATGGGAGTGTCTTTGTTTTTTCCATTGTAATTTTTGCACAAGCAAAAGTCAATATTTGAGAGTATATTTAAAGATATTTTCTCTTTATCTATTTTTTCAATTTTAAACTCAAAAATTTGAATTTTAAATAAAAAAGACAAACTGTATGGCAAAAAGTATTGCTCATGAACTTTGTTCTTATTATCGACCAAAAAAAAAAACTTTGTTCTTATTCATTGTTAAATGAATCTCTCTATCATGTAAATTTTTGTATGAACTATATTGAATTATTAGAATAAAATAAGTTGGGCCTGCCTTGGATCTTTGGTGTTGATTCCAGTTGAACCTCACCAAGACAGTGGTTTTTAACCTGCAAGGGCCATCTGCGCTTTTCCTCTAGCGAGGTGAGCTGCAGACTGCATTTCTTATTTTAACGTGTTAGTACCCGCACGCCCTGCACTGGCCCTGGCTCTACCTTCTTCTTGCTTAGCGTCTGAGGAATGTCGAGGTCTGCACGAGGTCTCAGATGAAGTAGTTTAATGTCATACTTAGGACAGTAATTTAAAATAGCAATAGTGTAATTATTAAGAATGTTGTATGTTCGACTTTTGTTATATATTTTTTTACTGATTTTCTTTATTTTTTATTTAAGAATTTTAAGTTATTTTATTTTATTCTTTTCTTGGTTAAAGAGATTTTGTTGAATAAAAAAGTGATATCATTCAACAATGCTGCACGCAATTAAATCTGCAATATGAAATCAGAACAGGAAATAGGGTACCAAATCTGCATTAATTTAAGAAAGGGGTATCGCGACCCTCCCGAAGGCCGTTTTCGGGGAACGGGTTTAGAGGTATTTACTCAAAAGATTATCCAAATGATTCATCAAAAAGGTCATGCACCACATGACAATCCAAGGTGTTCATAGATTAAGAGTGTGGGCCCTCCCAAGCCCATACCTCACACAACTTTAAATTACATTTCTTAGTTCTTAACAACCTAGATATTTATAGGAGTTACCATTAACCATTTGGGATCGGCTAGAAACCAATCGAGACATGAGAGTGTTATCTTCATTCCTACACAACCAAAGATTCTAAGCATAGGGACTTGATTATGCTAATATCTATTAGCGCCCTTTCGGTACCATTAACTAGTTGGTTGTTTACCTAAGTAATCATGCAATCTAGATTTTCAATTATGGTCTTAAAAGTATCAAAACCACTAAATGTGCATGCAAATGTTCTTATAGGGTTCATTGAGGTTCTAAACTAATCCTATCCTATTCTAGAAAGAAAATTAACACACTCTCAGCTCCGGCTATAATTATACATAATAGATTGTCGCCTTACCTTATAAACCTCCCATTGTTATGGCTAATTTCTCTTTACTCATTGGTCAGACAGTTTGCGTGTAATTTGCTTAGACATTGCTTTTGGCAGTTTCACAGCGATTTAGTTGGCCGAATCTCGAAAGCAAGAAAAGGAAGAGAAAAGAAACACAATGTTACCTGAAAAACATATTCGCTCTATGAAAAGGGATGATGTTTTTAGCAAGAATATTGGTTAGTAGATTGCTCCATTCATCTATTTCGAGAAATATGAGCTAGAACTATCCCCGGACAAGTTTACCACTACAAGCAAAGCAAGGCCTTTTTTCTCAATGCATAATGACTGGCTTTTCAGCCCGTGCTAAGCAGGGAGAAATGCCCATAAATATCTCGTGTTTTAGTAAACACATAGACAATATTATTTCAAAAAGATACGATCCAAAAGGTGATTATTTGAGTACTTCTATTCATTCAAAGGATATATATCTTTCATTGTAATTTATGATAGAACGGCCTATTCAAATGCTTAATGCTTGGTAAATCACTTAGCAATATGGATTTATTAAGAAAGTACTCAAAGGATGCAATAGTTGTTAAGAGGTTACCACTAGATATGGATCCCACCAATAAGTGCAATGATCAACACACATCACCATATGATTTCTCTGGTCAACTATTCAATCCGTCTTCTTGTCATTTCTTTTAATGACTCTGTCCTCTCATTCTCGGTAATTAAATCTGCTTTTACCTAGGATTTCCTTTATCTTTATCTTTTACCCTCTTCCTATTAACCTCGTGAAATGTTGTAAGAGTTGTTTTCCCTTTCTTCTTGGAAATTTAGTCTTAGGTAATGCATAAAGTTACTTTTGTTCTTCCTCCCCTTTATTGCTCTATGAGGTGAAAACTCCTGAAAGTTTCCAGTTCGCTAACCATCCACTATTCTGCTTTAACTATTTATCTTTCTCTAAATTTACTTGGACGTGATTTTAATAGCTCAAATGAGTTGTTGCAGCTTTTCTTGTATAAAATTTTGGTTTCTTTTTTTTTTAATTTAAACAAATGATGAGTTATGTGACTATCTGGATAACTTCGTTTTCTGATTTTCTTTTTATTTGCATGCACATTCTAAATTTTGAAGTTCTATAAAGGAGAGTTCGCCGCAAATTCTTTAGATGTGACTTTTAAATATTTTTGTTGCCTCTATTTTTCATATGTAGCTTTTCAAAGTAGATTTCCAAAGAAAAAAAATAAGAAAAGGAAGAAGGTGGAGGACAGGTATTATGGGAGTATTTAGTCCTGAAAGAATCTCATCCCGATTTATGGTCCTGACTTCACGATGAATAAAGGCATTTATTTTTCTAATTTCGGGAGTTCTTTACACTTAAGCTTGACTAGAAAAGGTCACTACTATGAAAAAAGAAAAGAAAGAGAGCTGGAATTACACATTCATTCCCTTTTTTTTAACTGTGAGAGGTCCACTTGTCAACTTCTCAATGGACTTCTACCAAATGCACCAAAATACTTATATAGTCATTAGGGTTGTATACAGAAATAGCAAAAATCTTTGAAAAATAATCTTGAAATATTCTCAAGCATTATCTTATAATACGGCATACTTTGATTAAATGAGATTAGCAATCAATTGCACCTTTGTATTGACGGGTTTAGCTTCCACTTTTGATGCAATTCCAAACAAAGAAAACAAATTGGAGAAGAGACTTGATCGATGATTATTAAAAGTATTAGTAAATAAATCATTATTGAGTAGAAAAGTTGATGATCTGAACAAACATTGGATGACGGAAAGTGTGAATCTCACTACAAACATTGGATGACGGAAAGTGTGAATCTCACCTAGTAGCGACGGCTAACCCGTTTCGGTTACCGACGAGCCACTGAAGGGCTTCTTCTTCCTCTTTCGCGAGGATGAAAACCGAGTTTCGGCGGGAAACGAGTCCAGGACTCACACGTCGCAGTCGTCGTCTTCGTCCTCGGTGTACTACTCGACGGAGATGGCGTCGGACTTGCTGCTCCCCCCGGCGGTTGGCGGTGGCGTCGTCGTCGTAGCTGCAGCTACCACAGTTGTAGTTGCCGCGCTTGGCGGTGGCGTCGTCGTCGTCGGAGGAGGAGAGGGTAGCGGGGGAGTCGGAGGGGGGGAGGTGGGGCTGGTGGAGGCGGCGGTGCATGGCGGAGGAGCGGCAAAGGAGGCTAGAGAGAGAGAGAGAAAGAGGGAGATAAGTTAGAGAGAGAGAGAGAGAGAGAGAGAGAGAGAGGGAAAGCTGTGGTGGTGAGGAAATAAAAAGACCGAGCAAAGGGGAGACAATGGCGCAAGGGAATAGAGCGCGGGTTTCTGAAAATTTGCGACGGATTTATTTTCCGTCGCAAATTTGCGACGGATTTTTTTTTCCGTCGCAAATTTGCAACGGATTTATTTTTATCCGCCGCAAATTTGCGACGGATTTATTTTTTCCGTCGCAAATTTGCGTCCGATTTTTTTCCGTGCAAATTTTGAGATGGATTTTTTTTCGTCGCAAAATTTTGCGACGGATTTGTTTTTCCATTGCAAAATTCGTCGCAAAATTTGCGACGGATTTTTTTTTCCGTCGCAAATTTTTTTTTTCCGTCGCAAATTTGCGACGGATTTATTTTTCCGTCGCAAATTTGCGTCCGATTTTTTTCCGGTGCAAATTTTGCGACGTATTTTTTTTTGATTTCTTTTGCGTCGCAAATTTGCGTTGGATTTTTTTCCGGTTCAAATTTGCGACGGATTTTTTTTCCGTCGCAAATTTGCGATGGATTTTTTTTTTCCGTCGCAAATTTGCGACGGAGTTTTTTTCCGTCGCAAATTTGCGACGGAATTTTTTCCGTCACAAAATTCGTCGCAAATTTGGTTCCGATTTTATTTCCGTCGCAAATTTGGGACGGATTTATTTTCCGTCGCAAATTTGAGACGGATTTTTTTTCCGTCGCAAAAATTTGCGACGGATTTTTCTTCCGTCGCAAATTTGCGACAGATTTTTTTTCCGTCGCAAATTTCCGTGGCAAAATCCATGTTTTTTTGTAGTGTCTCTTCAATATGGATGATGGATGTAATAATTGCTATAAGCATTCTCTTAACTTTAACCTACCTTATTCAAATGCTATTCCAATCTTTGAATGGGATATCTAAGTTCTCTAGTAAACCACTTGGTGGCTTAGGAGAATCTGGTTCTTTACTTGTAATTTTTTTTTAAATTCAATCTGGAGATTAATTGTTTTTAGATATGTTAATTTTTTTTTACTTATATATCTAAAAATGAATAAAAAAAATTTAATCATGGGATACTCATGTTCTCAGTTCGATCGGTTTTGCCTTTTTTTTTCTTTTTCTTTTTTAAAGGAAGCAACCTACTGCAGTGACAAAAAAAAATAATAATGGGGTTAAAAGTGTCTGATCAAAAGGAGTTTCCTACAGTGGATAAATCTAGCTCTTGTATTTTGTCGAAAATGGAGGATCTTGATCTGACGAAGAAGTTGGCTTCGATACTCTTCAGTTTTTAAGCACTAGATATACAAAGGCAAAACCGGGTCCTAAGCAGATTTTGAGCATTCAAAGAACCGCGGCTGAATGCAGAAGATCACGACCTGACTACAGGTTTAAGGAGTTCAAGCGAACACAAAGATATACGGTTTTCCTGTCAGATTAGTAAAGGGGCTAAATATTATCATTAGAACATTCCGTTCACAAAGATTGAGTGAACGGAGACAAAATTCAGGACAGATTTGCTTATGCTGCTAATGCAAGTAACATTTAGAAGTAATCTATCAAGCCGAAATACGACACGAGGAGCTAACACATGTGACATATGGTTCACTGAGAGTCGGGGCATGATGAGTCAGTCCTGTCTCACCAGCAGCTCCGCAATTGCTGGGTCATTCGGTATTTGGAAGTGATCAGTCAAGCCGAAATGAGCCATGAGGAGCCAGACGTGAGTCAGGAACTGGCCTCCTTGTCGTAGTTGCCGGGCGTGTTGAAGTCCCCTGCACTTGATGGCCGCATAAGCCAGCATCTCCATCCACACAGAACTTATGATATCCCATTTCCCCTCTTGATTGGTGAGCCGCGATGCGAGGAGGCATCCCTCGTACAGCGTGAACTTGCTCTTATCTCCTTTTGCCACCATTGGATCTAGTTGCGTGTTAACGTCCTCGCGCAGCACAGCGCAAGCTCTGGCTATTTTGGATCCGCTCTCTTCAGCCAAATGGGTTTCCGGCCTCTCGGTTATCATTGACCTCTCTTTCAAGATATTCATCACCCCCGCATATATGTCTCGGAATTTGATGCGTCCAACTCCAACCGGCAAGAGAAAAGGGTACTTGACCAAAAGATACAACATATACCGAGACAATTCCTTGCTCATTTTGGAATTCGATCTGCTGTTATCATCAACACCGCTTTCTAGGTTGCCAGGGTTTTCCAGTTTCCTCGGATCTTTTGGGTGGCATAAGAGTTCGGTTGCAATGTGCCAGACAAGGATCCTCTGGTCGAACTCTAACTCGATGCTCGATTTGATAGAGTTTAATAAACTATACTTTTTGAGTAGGCGGGTCCATCCGGAGTCGTCTTTCTTCTCGCTTGTTGCCTGGGACTCGAAATACTTTCTGAGTTGGTAGGTCCATCCGGACTCGTCTTTCTTCTCACTTGTTGCCTGGGACTTGAAATACTCCATGACTCTTTCTTTTAGAAAGTCGCTCACTTTCACATCACCCTCGCACAAGAACTTCAGAACCACCTGGTCAACGTGCAGCAACTTTAGGATTCGATGGCATGCAAGGCGTTTCTCCTCGAGGGCAAAGCTTATTAGGTTGTACTGCGGCATAGAGCCCGACCACCTGCGCCTGTTATACAGTGGTTTCAACCGTTCGACAAAATCCAGGATGGCGGGCCTATGGTTCATCAGCCAACAAGCAGCTTCATCAGAGATGAGAAGAACGAACAACGCATAAATCTCCAGGAAAATGGCAACACCGAGCAACAAAAAGGTCACATAGACATTAATATCGGAATAATTGTCCTTCCCTGACAAGGAAAAAAGCACCAAGGCTGCAACGGTGGATAGTATACTCACGGTGCGGAGAGCGAAGCCCCATCGATTGTGGATCACCATAGCCTTAGTGTAGAGCAAATCGAACATGAGTCCCAGTTCTATCTCGATAACTCTGAATACCACGTGAAAATGTTTGTCCTTGAGTATTAACAGGCTAGTGTCGCGGTCCTGGAAGCTAAGCACGAGATCTGCGAAAAGGCGCTGGAAAATGTTGATCAGGTCTTTGGCTACTGCCAACTCGGCCCGGTTGCGCTCACTCATAGCTTTAGGTAAAAGATTTCTGTCCCCGAAAAGGCGCCGGAAAAAGTCAAACATGCCTCTGGTTGTGGCTAACAAAGACTGGCCGCAATTACTCTTTTCCGTGCCCTGTTTGAGCTTCTTCTTCAAATCATCGGATAAGAGCAATTCATCAGAAGAAAAAAGATCTCTGTCCACGTTCACTCTCCTTACGTCCATCACCTCGTGTGGCGTGATGTCATAGCCCTCGGCCATCTTCAACTTATATTCCTCTAGGATCTGCGAGTAATGGAGAGCTGGGTCGGGGATTGAGTCCCTGAACTGGTTGCTGCTTGCAGCCCAGAGGACGTAAACCCTCTCAGCGCACTTTATGAAGCCGGAGACAATCATGAGAAGCGAAAGCTTCCAGAGGTCGGAGCCTGTCAACACCTGGAAGAAGATGTACAGCGTCATGGCTGTCTGGATGGCAAGTGTGATACCATGCCTCAACCAGAGCTCGTTGTCCTCGAGGGCGTAGGCTGTGATGGTATCAGGACCGCCAAGGTGCAGCAGCAGGAACGGTGCCCAAAACGCGGCCATCTGGGCGTTTGGGTCCAGCCCCTTGGCAGTGTCATGCTGCATTTGCTTGAGTTGGGTCGTGATCTTGCCGAGTGCGTAGATTGCAGCCGAGTCTGCCATCAAGTAGCACAGCCAGACCAACATCCTCAGCCATACACTGGGCCGGTACTTCCGGTGATGGCCGAGGACGATGAGCAGCACTTGAATGGTGAGGCTGAGGAGGACCAGGGCTCGCAGTTCCCATTCCTCCCATAGTTCCTTTAGATGGTTAGGCATTCCTCCGTCTATCGGTTTTTACTGGTAAGAAGAAAGCTGAAAATGGTATGCTTTATTAGACATATGTGATACTAGCCGAGACAAAAAAAAAAAATTGGTGACCCAAATTTGAAATTCATTTGATACGATCTTGCATCCAAATATAATGGTGGCAAAAGTAGCTGATTTTTCTGAGGTTCCAGTACCGCCTCCTCTCCTAGAGAAAATTTTTGTTGGGGCTGTGAGAGAGTGTAGGAGGAAGAGAGGAGATCGAAGTGAGAAGAAGTTACCTTTTGCGGTGGGAAGAATGTATACGCGAAAGGGATAGCACCATTTTAGAAAGTCCTATATAGATACTTGAACTTGCAAGTGGAGAGACACATGTATATAAAGAGCATGAATGACCCACTGTCAAGCAATATGGGATATTTTAGCAGACTATTTGCAGTTTAAGGCAAAAAAGCATTGTTATTTTTCAGTTACGACCAAAGAAAGTGGAACATCCTAAAGGCCCATATGGGATGAGAGATGCTCTATTGGGTGATTTAGAAAAAATACCCATCCCAAATTATCATCACCTGTGCAGTTACTGTGTTCCGTTTGGAGTATATTCGCTGATGAACAAGTCCACAGTGATCAAGCCGGTTCTTCAAAATCATACATTCCGATTGGACAGGGAACTTGTTCTACTTGAAAAGTGTGAAGTCATTACAAAAAGGTTATTTTTTGTTTGTCTCCCCAAACCTTTTCGCTGTCAATGAGTGTCTGGAGTTTTCAAGCACCTAAGTAGTTTTATCTATGCGTCGAAGTACTATCCTCTGCACCCTATGAATTGAGCTCTTGGAATCTTCAGCACTCCAAATTCGAAAACATATGCACAAGATTATCATTTATTTATTACTGTAGATTGCGGAAAAAGAGTACTCTGATTTACGTGGAGGATGATACGGAAGCAGACCAAGTCATTAACTGTTCTTTAATTGGTCATCTGCCTACCTTCGCCGCGGAATTTTATTATTCTGTGCTAAAAAAAATTTGGTTTTTTTTCCATGTCCGTACATTTCCATAAGTATTGGTAAGTATTGATAGTCAAGAGCTGACTTTTTGCAACTTTCTCCCTCCAAATGGAGTTTTCTTCTCAAGGTTGCACCTTTTCCCGGTTAGCCGCTGCTCATTACTATAGATATAAGATAAGTTCTGTGTTGCGGAGCAACACCAAGAGATACACAAATCGAAGCACAAATAGCAAGGATGAAAGCAAAATCGAACCGCACGAGACACAAGATATACGTGGAAAACCCAAAACGGGAAAAAACCACGGGGAGAGAGAGGGATTTCACTATCTTCAACAACGATTACAATCGAAAGGCTCAAAAAATCACTTGGTGAGCTACAAGATCTAATGATCAAACAAGAAGATAGAAAGAACAAATAAGGGAGAGAATATGGAGGCTAGGGATTTTAGAGATGGGTTGCGCAAGATATCTCTTTTATAGTTCCCCTTCAGAAAACCCCTAAAATAAATGTGCATGGTCCAAAATACCTTTGTCATCAATTTGAAAGTCAAAACCCAATAAATCTCCACCTTAACTTCAAATCTCCGGAAGAGCATTATATCAAATGCCACAAGACCTCTCTCCCTCACCACCAAAAGTGACCACACAAGGTTACCCCAAAATAGCGAAATTGACGACACACACCCCTAAGCCAATGTGAGCATACTCAGTGTAGGAAACAAGGGATGAAACACCACCAACTCCGCCTAGGCAACTCAAATGTTGAAAACGCCAATTAAGTCCAAGCAATGCCTGAACTTTGTCAAAGGAACTGGTTTGATCAATATATCTGCTAGGTTATCCACCGTGGATACTTTCTTCACCGTAATCGTACCCTTAGCAACCTCATCACGCACAAAGTGATACCGGATGTCGACATTTTTTGTTCTCTCATGACGCATCGCATTCTTGGTCAACTGGATTGTACTTTGATTATCACAAAAGATAATGGAGGCTCCCTCTTGCTTCACTCCAAGTTTTGTAACCAAACGCTTCAACCAAAGAACTTCCTTTGCTGCTTCCATCGTTGCCATGTACTCTACTTCGATGATAGACAAGGCAACCGTATCTTGTAAGGTTGCTCTCCAACTAACTGCGGAACCACCAAGCATATAAACATAACCTGTTGTCGCGACCTCCCCAAATCGGGCCCACCGCCTATGAGGTTTGGCTAATGGATTACTAAGTTAGACTTAGCTCGAGTTCTCCCAAACTCATACCAATTCGCGACTTAAGTTTAAGTTATTAACATACAAGTCAATTTTACCTAGGAGTTGCCACTAATCAATTTTTGGTGGGTCGATTAGACACCCAAGTAAAGTATGGGAGAAGTGCTTCACTTCTACGAACTAGAGATTCGATAGGTGCGGGGACTTGATTACACTAATTGACCAATTAGTGCCGTTTCGGTACCTAATCTTGTTCAATTACCGCCTAACGTGTTCACACTAACTGGGAGTCTCAAAATTCCGTTCTTAACTAAGCTAAGGGAAGCAACAATTAATATATAAACCTAGACATGCATAATCAACTACATACAGGGTTAAATTAAATGTGCAATTCAAAATGTGTGAACCGAGCAACGTGTGATCTAACATGACACTGATCATATAATAGGACAAGAAAACCCAATTTCAAAACCCAAATAAAACTTCTGATGATTTTTTTTTGAGAAAAAAGAAAAAGAAGAGAAAAAAAAATTTAATTATTTTTTTGGAATTTTTTTGAATTTTTTTTTGAAAATTTTTTCTGAAAATGGTTTTGAAATTTTTTTGAAAGTTTTTTTTTGAAAAATTTTTTTAGAAAAAAAAATAAAAAATTTTAAAAAATAATTTAAAAAAAGATAACAGTAAAATAAAATAAAATAAAATTCGAGCCTTCTTTTTTTAAATAAAATTTGTATATATATTTTTTTAAAATTTTTTTATATTAAAATAATACAATATTAAAATAAAAAGAAATCGAATCCGGGTCGGATCTCCACATCCGACCCAGACCGGGACTGACCCGGGCACGCCGGCCCGGGTCCGCAGATGGACCGGGCTCATTTGTTGAGCCCGGTCTAATTCTTCGAAATTACTATAAAAAGGGGCCGAGCCTGAATTTTTTTTTTTTAAAATAAAAGCCCAGCCCACTATAAATAAAAAAACTAACCTTCAGCCCAAATCCCAACTTCGGCCCAACCGCGAAAGGCCCAAAATCACATAAAAACCTAATAAACCTAAAGCTCGGCCCAACACTTAATCCTACCTGGTCAGACCCGCGACCCGACACGGACGTGAGAAACCCTACCCGGTTCACCCGCATGTCCGACCCGGTTCGCGACCCGACTCGCAGCCGCCACACCGCGCCCCGAGACTCTCCTGTGCACCGGTCGCTGCTCTGACGGTCAACGCACGTCCGGCCACCACTCCGACGAGGAGCGTACGCTCGGCCTCACGGCTGGGCCCTTTTTGGCCGCCGCCCGTGTGCATCGCCACCCCGACGAGGAGTGGCGAGTGTCCTCCACCCGCGATGGCTATGCGGGCCGCCGCCACGAGCCGCTCCCCTCCGCGTCGCCACCGCGGCGACCGGTGACTGAAACCGAACCGACCGATCCCCGATGAGGGGATGGTTGGCCGCGAACCGGCTGAGCCCCGACAAGGGACTGGCCGAAACGAGCTCCCTGCTCGTGCATCGCCCCCCTTTTTGCGGACCATCATCGTTCGCCAACGGTAAGCCGGCTCGATCAACTGCAAGGAGGCGGACTGATCTCCTGTCCTAGTTCGATAATGCATTGCGTACGGAGGAAAACAACGCACAGATCTCACTCAGGCAAAATATCAAACATCTGGAGTGCACGACGAAAACAGGAAATTCCGGACTCGATCGAGACTCAAACGTGTCCGAGGTTCACACACAACAATGTGCGGACGAGCAGGACCGAGCCTGAGGTGTCACTAGCCGGAACTCGCGCGAGCCAGACGACCGCGAGCTTCGGCCAGTGAACCCAAGGAACAGGGGAACGAGCAAGAAAACAGGGGAAGGGGGTCGCCGTTGTGGCACTCCCTATCCGGCTTGGGGGGCAGCGAACTTGATGGATCGAACTACGTCTGGTCGCCTTGCACGCCCCCAAGCCGGAGTCCTCGGAAAACTACCCCGAATCAAAACGAACAAGAAAACCCGACAAAGTTTGGGGCCGGGACCTACCGCGGAAATCGTCGGAGCTTCGCCAGCCGCGGTTGAGGCACGACGGTCGCCAACGGGAGCCCGTTCGGCCCCGAATCTCTCTCGTGAACGCTCTTGGCCTTACTCTCTCCCTCGGATCTCTCTCCCTCTCTCCAGAATTCTCTGATCTCCTCCGCGTCTCTCTCTCCCCTTCGGATTTAAGGGCAGCCGGTCACGCGGGGCTAGCCGGCAGGCGCATGGCCCCTGCCACCGCCAGCCTGTCGTGGCCGGCCGACGGCCGACCCGGGGATCGCGCTGCCCCCTGCTCCAGCTATGGCGTCTGCCACTATTCTGACCTTCTTTCCCCCCGTACGCTCAGATATGTTGATTGGGGGGGAAGAAGGTGAACAGGCGCGGGCTGGGCTGAGGGAAGGAGGGCCGACCCGCGCGGAAAAAGAAAGAAGAAAAAAAAGAGAGGAGGGGGAAAAAGAAAATAAAAGGGAAAAGGAAAATAAAAATAAAAATGGGCCGCACTAAAAATAAAAAAGAAGAGGAAAAGAGAAAAATGGGCCGACGAACCCGGCCCGGGATTGCTCTTTTCTTTTTTTTTTCTTTATATACATATATATATTTTAGTGGGTTAAAAATTAAACCCTAAAATTTTTATGCGATAAAACCCTAAATAATCTGGGCAAAATTTAGGTGTCAACAGCTGCCCCTCTTTGAAGGAGAGCTCGGAGAGGTTTTTTTCAAAGATAAGAGACACTTAAATTTTGTCCGTGGAGGGCATGAGAAGATGCATGAGAGATGATTTAACAGGCCTGTGATTGAATGAAGAGGGAGCCATACCGTGTAAGAACGGGCTTTTGGTTACATGAAATCCTGTTATGTAAAAAAGGGACTTTGGGCTGCGAGAGCTCGCCAGGTCGATAGGGTGCCCCGGGCTGCCAAAGCTCGCCTGACAAGGAGAGAGGAAGACTCTGGGCTGCGAAAGCTCGCTAGATCGATGAGGTGCTCCGGGCTGCGAAAGCTCGCCGGGCAAGGAGAAAGGTAGACTCTGGACTACGAAAACTCGCCAGATCGATGAGGTACTCTAGGCTGCGAAAGCTCGTCGGACAAGGAGAGAGGAAGACTCTGAGCTGCGAAAGCTCGCCAGGTAGATGAGGTGCTCCGGGCTGCGAAAGCTCGCCGAGCAAGGAAAGAGGAAGACTCTGGGCTACGAAAGCTCGCCAGGTCGATGAGGTGCTCCGAGCTGCAAAAGCTCGCCAGGCAAGGAAAAAGGAAAACTCTGGGCTACGAAAGCTCGCCAGGTCAATTGGGTGCTCTGGGCTGTAAAAGCTCGCCAGGCAAAGAGAGAGGAAGACTCTGGGCTACGAAAGCTCGCTGGGTCAATTGGGTGCTCCGGGCTGCAAAAGCTCGTCGGGCAAAGAGAAAAACTCTGGGCTGTAAAAACTTACCGTACAATTTCAAGGTTGTAAACCTATCAATCAAGAAGGTTCCGAAATGGCCGCTGCACATCTAATGGAACATGTTATAATAGATGCCCTAGTAGGGAAAGCATATCAGGCGAGATTGATATCATTCAGACGTCATGAAGGACACTATCAAAAGAATAGCATCACCGACAAAGCATTGATTGCATGGGCAAATCATACCAGTTTCAATTGTTTAGAAAACATTTAGCATCATTCAATATCACAAAATTGCCATTGGGCTTGGGAAATGCCATTGATCATCAAATTCTCTTAGGAGATAAACCTTTGTCAGAAAGACCCTAGCTCATGCAAAGGGTTTGTTAGGTATGCCAAACAAGAGTTGCTTAGTCAAAAAGGGCTTCTCGCAAGCTCTCAAAGAAGGCTGTTTGCTCCCATCCATTGATGTGGGGGATAGGCATGTTCTCTCTTTATGCCTTACACTATCAGTGCCAAAGGCTTCGAGGATCATTCGCAATAAGTACACATTGAACAATCGGAGAGGTCTTTTAAGGACTACAATGTAGGCTCGGTCCTGGTTTTAACAACGAATTAGCATTATCGGCCAAGAAATGAAATAATTATGGGACAGTATCTTCGCCAGGTTTGCAAGTCAAGAAACCTTAAGAGAAAATAAGACAACCTTGCCCCCACTTCTTCAAACGATGGCTTCTATGTAAAGTCCCCATTTTCACTTGACTCATCTCAATCAGAAGAGACTTCGGGAAAGGGTTGTAACGTTGATTTGGGTAAAGGCTCGAAAGGCTCAGAAATTTTCAAAGGGGTTCAAAAGTTGATGGTCACCGTGGCATTATTACCATATCATCTCATTTCTTTGAGGACACATGATTTCTGAGATCCAGTTTATCTCGAAAGTCCATCAACTGATCATTTCAATACAAGAGCTTCACTCTTCTCTTTAATGACATTTGCATTTGCAATGATTTTCTTTCGTGCAAGCTTTTTCTTTCGACTTCTTCCTTCCTTTTTTTCTTTTTTTTTTCCTTTTTCTTTCTTTTTTTTAACAGTAGGCATTGGCCTTGCTTTTACTAAGCACACTGCTTTTTTATGCCCTCTAATTTCACTCGACTTCTTCTCTTTTGACTATTTTGGGTTCCTAGGGCTTTCGAGATTTTTCCGCATGTTGTCCCACAAACACTAGTTGCTTTGGTAAATCATGTGCCTTGCCCCAGTGTAGGGAGACAATCGCCACTCGGGTTCTAGAAATGAATATTCAGGCTCAACTTGGTTAAACAAACGGTATGAGTGTTTGGATAGAGAAATGAATGCTCTTCTTCATTTTGAGATGTTTCAAACTTCCGTAGGGACTCACTTGAAGTCACCACAAAGAGATTAATGTAAGCGAGGGCAACAAGGTCTTTCTCATCTTTTTCTCCAAAGAATATCAATCAAAACCTCCAAATTTACCTCGCTATGGGGTGGTTCTTAACAGAGGTATTTTATAGAAATTCTTCCCATGTAAAGGCTCAAAGGGGCTTAACAATGATTACCTGTAGTGCGCAGGATGAACAGAAGAAATGTCTCTTTTTATTTTGATCCATGTACTATTTGCGAATGAATCTCTCATCCTAAAGCACGATTTTCTCTTTTTCGCTCCTCTCAAAGTGTTTACAGGTTGTGTTTAGGAATGGTTTTCCTTTCTTCATCTTAAGTGCTTGTCGCTTGGCATGATTAACGTATTTCCTCTTGTTTTGCAAAGATGACTTGAGTTGATTGATCTCCACAGGGAATTTTGATTCAAAATGAACATTCCACCAAGGATCAAGATAATTATCAAAAGTTTGTTTGCACGGTTTCGACTGCTGTGCCCCCCCCTTTTTTTATTTCAAAACAAATTTTCCATTCTACTTTCTTTTGGTATTGAGAAAAAGGGTACTTACCTGTGGCATGGTGACTTGGTAACCCCTTAATTAGCTCGCTGGATGCTTGCCAAGATGGTTCAGTCGTTTGATGATCAATTTGTGGGTTGTTTGGGGCCTACAAAGTAAACATGTATGCATGTATGCATGATATGCATGATATGAATACCCTACAGTGATTCGAATTGCATCGAAAATGGCTCTCGGGCCTTGGATTTCATTCAAGGAAAATACTTTTTCACCGAATCGGCATTTACAGGCTTTGGCAACTCTTGGCCATCCATTTCTACAAGAATTGAAGCGCCCCCATGTAGAACCTTTCTAACGACATATGGACCGTCGTAATTTGGGGCGAACTTCCCACCTAATTGGGGTGTGATGGACAGCACTTTCCTTAGTACGAGATCTCTGGCTTCAAAATGTCGAGGCCGGACTTTGCGATTGAAGGATTTGGCAACTCGCTTTTGGTAGCACTGACCATGGCATAAAGCTTTCAACCTCTTCTCATCGATCATGTTCAATTGATCCCATCTCTATTGAGCCCACTCCTCCTCAGAGAGCTTAGTTTGCGAGAGAATCCTTAATGAAGGGATTTCGACTTCTACGAGTAAGACCACTTCCATACCATAAACGAGTGAGAAAGGAGTTGCCCCTGTCGAAGTGCGGATCGAAGTTCGGTATGCCATCAACGCGTAAGGCAACTGTTCATGCCAGTCTCGATAGTCATCAGTAGTTTTTGATAAGATCTTCTTTATGTTTTTATTGGCTGCCTCCATAGCTCCATTCATTTGTGGACGATAAGGTGAGGAGTTCAAGTGACGAATATGAAATTCGTCAAGTAAGCCATCTACAATCTTGTTGTTCAGATTTGAACCATTGTCAGTGATGATCACCTCTGGGACTCCATAGCGAGCGATGATGTCATGGCGAATAAACTTGACCACATTCTTGGCGGTGACATTAGCATATGAGCTTGCCTCGATCTACTTGGTAAAGTAATCGATGGCCACCAAGATGAAACGATGTCCATTGGAAGCCTTGGGATTAATTGGCCCAATCATATCGATCCCCCACATTGAGAAGGACCATGGCTCGGACATTTGACGCAATTCATTTGGCGGTACGTTGATTTTGTCTGCATAGATTTGACACCGATGGCAATAACGAACATGCCGAATGCAGTCGGTCTCCATATCCATCCAGAAATAACCCAATCTCATGATTTTTCTGGCCAAGAGATGACCGTTCATGTGCGAACCGCATTCTCCTTCGTGAATTTCCCTCATCAATTGATTAGCTTCCTTGGCATCGACGCATTTCAACAAAACTAAGTCAAAAGACCTCTTGTAAAGAGCATTGCCACTGATGAAGAACTTCGATGCTAGCTTCCTTACGTATTTCTGATCCGTTAGTTCACTTCCAGGAGGATATTCGCCTCTCTGAAGATAGTTCATGATGTCGTGATACCATGACTTTTCGTCAGGTTCATCTGCGATCGCCGAATAGTAAGCCGAATGTGTCAGTATTTCAATTTTCAGTGGCTTAATGTCTAACCCCCTCCATGACCTGTAACATCGAGCGTAGCGTTGCCAGGGCGTCGGCAAACTGATTTCGCGATCGGGGTAAATATTCAAAAGAAATTTCCTCAAATTCCTTTATTAACTCCTCAAGGAATTCATGGTAAGGAATCAACTTGGAGTCGCGGGTTCGCCATTGGCCCTATATCTGAAGAATGATGAGGGCGGAATCGCCGTAAACCTGCAGCTTCTTAACCTTCATGTTGACGGCCAATTGCAATCCCAATATGCAAGCCTCGTATTCTGAGATATTGTTGGTGCAGGGGAATACCAACTTGGCGGCCACAGGGTAATGTTGACCCGTTGGGGAGATAAGAACTGCCTTAGTCCCAGAACCAGTCAGGTTAACGGCGCTGTCGAAGTACATAGTCCACTTATCAGCCACTATCTCTAACACACGCCCCTCTATAGGATCTGACTGATGATGGTCTTCTGACCTTTCGACGTTTTCTGCCAACATGTCAGCTATAGCTCTTCTCTTGACAGATTTTTGCGTCATGTTGTAGACGTCGAGTTCGGACACCAGCACCTGCCACTTTGCTAACTTTCCAACTAACGCAGGTTTTTCCAGCAAATATTTGATGGGATCATTATCAGTTACAAGCAGAATCCGATGATGAAGTGTGTATTGGCGTAAGCAGTGTAATACCCACACTAAAGCCACAGACATTTTTTCAACTTCGGGGTAATTTATTTCGGACGAGGTAAACTTCTTACTAAGGTAGTATATCGCATATTCTCTATCATCGCTTGGTCTCTTCTAAGCTAGCAGGGCCCCCAACAACTCCTCATGAATAGTTAGGTAGAGTATTAATGGCACTCTAGGGACAGGTGGCACCAGGACTGGCGGATGAGAAAGATATTGTTTTAGTCTCTCAAATGCCTCTTGACAATCAGTATCCCACTTAACTTTGATGTTCTTCTTCAGGAGCTTGAAAAAGGGTTTAGCCGTCTCAGACAATTGAGAAATAAATCTCGCGACATAGTTCAGTCTCCCCAGCAAACTCCGAACTTCTCTAACGGTAGAAGGAGGCTTTAAATCACAAATGGCTTTAACCTTCGATGGGTCAATTTCAATGCCTCGACTACTGACCATGAACCCCAATAATTTCCCAGACTTTGCCCCAAACACACATTTGGCGGGGTTAAGTCTTAACTTGAACTTTCGAAGTCGGTCAAACAACTTTCGCAACACCTCGATGTGGTCCTCTTCGTGTTTGGATTTGGCAATCATATCGTCTACGTAAATTCCACCTCCTTATGCATCATATCATGAAACAGGGTGATCATTGCTCTTTGGTACGTTGCCCCGGCGTTCTTCGAGCCGAAGGGCATTACCTTGTAACAAAAGGTCCCCCAAGGAGTAATGAAGAAGGTTTTACTTTTATCTTCTTCTTTCATCCGAATTTGATTATAGCCAGAAAATCCATCCATAAAGGAAAATAACTCCAACCCCGTGGTGCTGTCGACCAATACATCGATGTGAGGCAGCGGAAAGTCATCTTTCGGACTTGCTCGATTCAGATTGCGGTAGTCAATAAAAACCCTAACCCGACCATCCTTCTTCATGACAGGGACTACGTTGGCGATCCAATCAGAATAGTGTGACACTTCTATAAAGCCCACCTTCAACAACTTCATGACTTCTTCGATCTTCTTGGATAATTCGGGCTTTGTTATTCTAAGCTTTTGTTTTTTCGGCGGGATACTCGAATCAGTTGGTAGAGCGTGCTCTACAATTTTTTTATCCAACCCTGGCATATCCGTATATGACCATGCGAACACATCTTGGTATTCTTTTAAAAGGTCGACCATCCTTCTAATGTTAATTTCAGAAAGGCCATCTCCAATCTTGATTTCCCTAATATTCTCTGAGTCACCCAGATTTATTGTGATTGTAGGCTCTGCGGTCAACGGCTTAGACTCTTCATGCCGAATCCAACCTTGTTCGATGCTTTTCCGATCACAGTCATCCTTGTCATCCTCGGTCCCAGAGGAATTTTCGTCGAGCGAATCCGACTCACATATACCCCTATCATGATTATGTGAAATGTTATGCTTGAGATGCCATAAAAAAAGTTAGTGATTAAATTGGCAAATATTATTGCAACTGATGATATGCATGCGTTTTGAAGTTGTTTTGAAAGAGTTTTTGAAAACAAAGGATCCGTCCTCATATCCTTGGATGCCTCTATTTGCAAATGATTTCGCAAACCAGGAAGCGTGCGGAAGTCCAGGCCTCAAAGCATCATCATCGGTCTGGTTTGGGTACTTCCACACGTCCCTAATAAAACATGATCATGATTTCATTAATAGGATAGAGCTGTTTACATGACTCGAGGTCCTAGACCGACGGCTCACAGTCCGAGACTTTGATTACAAAGAGAAACAACCCTAGACCTAAACAGACGTCCCATGGAAGGGATGAACACAGACTTAAACAAGACAAAACAGGAAAGAAAAGCAGCATCCTTACTCAAAAGGGGTGGCGGTGGCTACAAAAGGCTCGGCCTCTTCATTTTCTGTGACAGCACAAGCAAACTCCCCCTCGAATAAATCAACTAGACTAAGAACGGGCTCCTTCTCCTCCTGCAGCAGCTTGGGTGGACCCGGGAATATTTCTTTCAGTTGCGAAAGAAATAAGCCCTTCGGACCTTCTCCTAACCCAAATAAACTCTCCCGACTTCCGTAACTCCCATGATTAGCTAGGCCTTCGTAGTCACCACGGTCTTCATTGCTTCCTCGGCCTCCTCGACCACGATGGCCCCCGTGCCGACCTCGACTTTCGACGCTACCTCATCTTCCATGGTTACCTCGGCCACCAAAATCGCCTCCATGATAACCTAGGCCTGTCCTTTTGCACCATTTGGAGACCTGAAGGGGTTCTTTAATACCCTGGACATGCAGTCCCAGGCCGGTTTCGGGGACATCACCATTTTCGAGCAACATCTTGCTCGACATGATCGAAGGCTTAGCCATTTCCAAGTCTCGCATGATGGTTCCAACGGGTACATGGACCATCGAGATCAACTCTAAAGTTTGATAACTTGATTCAGCCCTGATCTCAGGTTCCACGTATGGGATCGCAGTGTCGTGAAAGACCTTGAAGTCAGTTTCTCCATGAACAGTTATCAGCTTCCCATCAATAATGAATTTGACCTTTTGGTGCAGGCTTGAGGGTACGGCTCCGGCGGTATGTATCCAAGGTCGTCCCAGTAGAAAATTGAAGGCACTAGGGATATCGAGGACTTGGAAGCTAACTAGAAAAAGGACTGGACCAATTAATAATTCGAGCTCAACCTCACCAATTACTTCCTTCTTCATACCGTCAAAAGCACGAAAGGTAGATTTAGATACTAGCATTTTCTCTTCATCCACCCCCAGACAACGAAGGGTGGCAAGTGGGCAAATGTTTAATGCCGATCCATTGTCGATCAGCATTCTCACCACCATTCTATCACAACACTTTACCGAGATAAGTAGGGCCGTAGTATGATTACGACCTGCTGGAGGAAAATCTTTATCGGCAAAAGAAATTTAATCTTTTAGCAAGATAGACCCAATAAACTCCTCCAATTGTGTGTCATCGATGGTTTCGGGGACGTGCACTTCATTCAGAACCTTGAGTAGTGCATTTTTATGCTTCTCGGATGATTTAAAGAGATCCAAAAGAGAGATCTGGGCAGGCATCTTTCTCAACTGGTTCACAATGTTGAATTCACTCGTCTTTATAATCGCTAAGAATTGCTTCGCTTCCTCATCTGAGACGGCTTTCTTCTCAATTACCCCTGCAGGTGCATAGCAACGGCCTGAACGTATGATGGCGTCAATTTCATTCATCTCATAACTCCAAGGAACTGCCTTGGGGTCATAACTCGAGGTCTTGTCTACTATTATATCTTTTTCTTCCTCAGGCGAGAGTTCAATCACCACTGGCTCCATGACGCAATCATCAATCTCTAGGGTAGCGAACTCTTCAGCAACCAGGTCAACGACTACATGCTCGTCATCTCCCCCGTCCGGCATCCATAAATCCTCTTCGACAGATAAGTCAATTACCACAGGGGTAATCATGCCAACTATCTCCTCGAGTTCAAGTGGGTCGTCCATACCTCTCCATCCATCGGGAACAACATCCTTAGGATCGATGAAGAAACTGGGTGGCAGTGAATACTTCACAAGATAGTCGAATTTGCCGCTAGGTTGACCTAGTGTGTCGACCACTTCCCCATTCTCACGAGCGAGCTTTATGAACTCATGATTCCAATCTGCATTGCTAGCTTGAGACCCAAGATCCCCATGCAAACTTTCTCCTTCACTGCTGGTCACAATTAGGCTTTCTGACCTACCCTCGTTAGGTAGCTTGTTAGCTTCTATAGGCTTAGCAATTGTCTCTTCCGACTCCTTCTCGCGAAACGAGTTAGCAACAGCCGTCAAGGCCGTCATACTATCTTCCTTCGTACTGTAGATTACCCCCATGTCCACCATTCGGGTGATACATTTCAATTTTTCTTCCATCAGAATATCCTCCCCATCTTCAAAGTGTCCAGCTGACACTAGTAATTTATAAAGTCTATGAGCGTCCACATTAAAGGTCTGCTTACTCTCGTCACCCTTCTCAATAACCACATTGACATCCTCAGCATGATTAGGCAATGGGTTTTGTTGAACATTAGGGATCGGTTCCTTAAAGGATAAAATGCCTTTGTCGAGTAGATTCTGAACCTTGATCTTAAGAATGAAGCAATCATCCACATCATAACCCTCTTCGCCTCTATGGAACTCACAGGATTTCGACAAATCAAATCCGGGGAACCTTGGAGGGTTATCTCGAGGCACTTCTTTAGCTATCATCCCCCTCCTCAACAGCATGGGCAACAACTTGGATAGTAGCCTAGGTAGGGGAGTGAACTGCCTCGGTGCTCTCCTTTTAAATTCATGATTCTGATATGCCCTCTCTCGAAATACAGACGAGCCCTGGGAGGATGAGGCGGAGGGCCTTGTCACGACCGGCGCTTGTACATACGCGATCTCCACGTCCTTTTTCTTTCTATTCAGGACCTTTTAACTAATCCCTTCGCTTAATCTACCATCATGCATGGCCCCCTCTATCCTCTCCCTGACATCTACCAGCTGGGAGAAGGTCAAGCATCCAGAACCCACCAACTTTAAATAGAAATCACTAGGTAGGGCCTTGAGGAAAAGATCGAGCAGCTCCTTTTCATTGAGCGGAGGTCGAACTTGAGCGGCGAGAGTACGCCATCTTTGAGAGAAGGCTCTGAAAGACTCACTCCTCCTCGTTTCAGTTCGAGTCAGCACTTCACGCGTGGGAGCTATCTCGGTATTGTATTTATACTGCAAGACGAACGCCTCAGCTAACTCCTCCCACTTCTCGAACTTCTCGGGCTCTGTCAATATGTACCATTGCAATGCAGGTCCCGTCAGACTTTCTTGGAAGGTCTAAACCATTAATGGGACATTCTGAGCATACCTCGCCATCCTGTTCAAATAGTGTTTTAAGTGGATCTTTGGGTCTCCAGTCCTATCATACTTAGTGAAGTCAGGAATCTTAAACTTCTCAGGAAAGCTCTTTTGTGCGTATCGAGACAGGTCCTCGATCATGTGCTCTTCGTATCCTCGTAGCGCACGGAGTTTTTCCTCTATCTTTGCGAATCTTTTGTTGTGTTCTTCCTCCAAACGGGCGGTAACGGCTTCTGAGATGGGGTCTAGTTCGACCACTACGGGTGTAGAACCTAACGCCTCCTCAGCAACATTCCTTCTCGCAGGCCCTTCCACGGGCTCGGGAATAGCTTAGGGTGCGACTTGACCAGCGTTTGGCGCTGCTAACGCGGCCCTCATATCGTCGGCGAATCGAGTGAGCTGAGCCGCAAGATCATTGATCTTGTCGTCGAGAACGGCGAAACGGGCGTTCTGCTCCTTGATATTCATCTACGTGGCCCTTGATCGTGTCCGGATCAGCGATTGCCTGAAAGCTATAGCTTTGCTTTGGTGGAGGAAGGGAGCGTTGGCAGGCTGTCGAACTTGGTGTAGACACTGCTATCTCCGAAATGTCTCTTTCTCCGACCTCTTGATCTCTCAACTCCTCTCTTCGTGCATTAGGTGGACTCAGACGATTTGCGAACGCCTGTAAAATGAGTATACGTGAGCACACAATTCAAATAGGAGGTTAGCCCATGGCAATGGTCTAGGCGTTTTATGTCCCTCGAGAGAAAGTTTTTTTTTTAAACATCGAGATTTTGGAGTTTTTAGACGATAAATGCAATGGAAACTCCTTAGCATTGAAATCCAATTCTCTTGGCATCGAACAAAAAAGGTACATGACGATTTCTAAGCCTCGAAATTAGAAAGAAAGAAATTACCTGAACATTGAGACTAAGGAAGTACATGAAATTGCTGAAATATAAGAAGAACGAAATTCCATAAACATTGAGACTAGAAAAGCAATAGAACCTCCTAAATAAGAAACTAGAGTGACAAATTTAGTGAAAGTGCCATCTCGAACTTCTCAGGGCAACTCATTTTATATGCGATGGGGAACCTGTGGCTTTGTGGAGCCGCTTGTTCTCTTGAGTTAACTTCGAGATGCGAGTTCTGTCCATTTCCACCCTCTTTTCAAGATGCTCAATTTGCGCTTTCTGGGTGGGCTTGTCCGTTACTTTTGGGACTAGTGGTCGTAGAATGGTCGGAATTCGGTGGTTGCGGATGTAGAATGTGGAGACGTGGTGAATCTCTTCTTCCCCATTCAGCTTCTTAGGCACGACGATTCTTTCAGAACGGCATTCGCTCCATGCGATCTCAATGGCACGGACTTCGTCGAAGTAGTCGTAGTCCATGCGGGTGAAGCGAGCTTGGAACATCTCCGTCTTGAGAGGTGGCGGAATCTCTTGTAGAGCTTGGTATTGGCGGGTCACCCTGTACGAGTAATAGGAAGTGGCACCAGAGAGACCAAGCAGCGGGATCGGGCTGGCAAACTTGTGAGCGAAGCGAGCTTCCTCGACCTGGAGCCATTTAGCATGCCATAGAAATGCCTTGGGTTCGGGGTTTTTTAGGAAATTTATCCAACGGGAATATTCTTTATCAGGGGAATGCTTCTCTAAGACTTGGAACCTCTGTATTGGGTGCCTAAACTCATCTACTTGAAACAATTACATAAGGTGCCCGAATCCCCTTATGTGAGAAAGAAACCATATTTGCAAAATTTCCGGGGAAGATCGCATGATTTTTTCTCCGTTTTGTTTAAATTGATTAAGGGACAACAATGTTTCGGCTAAAATCATGTTAACATAGTTTAACCCAGCACACATGTATTTGACCACCCAAGCAATTGAAGGATTTATGGCATTCTTACGATGAGGAAAAATGATCAATCCGACAAATGCTAAAATGAAAATCCTACTCTTTTGAGCCATCAGTTGATTTGAAAAGCACTCGGCCAAAAATGAGAATGGGCATACGTAACAATTAGCTTTAACAACCTTCCTTACCACCTCGGCCCTAACTCTCAAGAATTGTGACAACTCGGACATTGAGTCTATACCTATGGGTGGCTTGACAAGCTCAGTTCCAAGAGGCATTCCAATGGCAATGCTATATTCTTCCAAGGTCGGGGCTAGCTCGAACTCACCAAATATGAAGGTCGATGTTTGAGGGCACCAAAAGTGCGGTATTGCTTGCATAACTCCGGAATGAATGTTGATCTTGAGTAATGAGAGGAGACGGCCAATCCTTGCCTCAACCTGTCTTTGGCCATTTTGATCCAACTGATCCCACCATGCTATGAGTTCTTTCTTGGGAGTGGAAATGAATTGGACATCGGCTCTCCCCATCGCATATAAATTGAGACTAACGATCGACCTAATTTGCCATGGACCAACAAAAGGAAATAAATGAATTGCATAATAGGAGAAATAAAGGCTTACTCTATCGAGAATAATGGCAAACACAAAGACATACACATGAAAAGTGAGGCTCGCTTTCTATCTAAACAGTTTAACAAGGTGAATCTAAGAGGGTGATCTGACCGTCGCAGTCTCGCGTTTGGTGTCAAGTTTTCTTAACTCCGGCTTAGTCGAAAGAGATATCCTATAGTCACGCGGTCTCGCGGATAAGGATAAACACTTAAGACACCAAGAAAGAACTTTCGGGGAGAAGAAAGGCAACCTCTACATCGCGGTCTCGCGGTCGAGGTTGTATCTTTCTTAACACCATCCTAAAGCATCCTATCACGGCCCAGGTCCGGCAGCATGGTTGTGTATGCAATAGTATAGTGCTAAAACATCTAACGCATGCACAACATATATAAGCACACAATGCTTCAAGCGTCCGAAAAAAATAAACATTCATTCCCCAAACCCCCAAACCTGCAATATAAGGGATTAATGGTAAAAACATTCATGCTAGGGATGTATTTGAATAAGATAAACGGCCTAAGTCCACTAAGAATTTTGTTCGATGTCCCCAGTGGAGTTGTTAAGCTGTTGCGACCTCCCCAAACCGGTCCCGCTACCTATGAGGTTTGGCTAATGGATTACTAAGTTAGACTTAGCTCGAGTTCTCCCAAACTCATACCAATTCGCGACTTAAGTTTAACTTATTAACATGCAAGTCAATTTCACCTAGGAGTCGCCACTAATCGATTTTTGATGGGTCGATTAGACACCCAAGTAAAGCATGGGAGAAGTGCTTCACTTCTACGAACCAGAGATTCGATAGGTGCGGGGACTTGATTACACTAATTGACCAATTAGTGCCCTTTCGGTACCTAATCTTTGTTCAATTACCGCCTAACGTGTTCACACTAACTGGGAGTCTCAAAATTCCGTTCCTAACTAAGCTAAGGGAAGCATCAATTAATATCTAAAACTAGACATACATAATCAACTACATACAAGGTTAAATTAAATGTGCAATTCAAAGTGTGTGAACCGAGTAACGTGTGATCTAACATGACACTGATCATATAATAGGGCAAGAAAACCCAATTTCAAAACCCAAATAAAACTTCTGATGATTTTTTTTTGAGAAAAAAGAAAAAGAAGAGAAAAAAATTTTAAAATTTTTTTAAAAAAAAATTTCGGAATTTTTTTTTGATTTTTTTTAAAACAATTTTTTTGAAAATGGTTTTGAAATTTTTTTGAAGGTTTTTTTTTGAAAATTTTTTTTCGAAAAAAAATATAAAAATAATTAAAAAATAAAAAGATAATAGTAAAATAAAATAAAATAAAATTCGAGCCTTCTTTTTTAAATAAAATTTGTATATATATATTTTTAAAAAAATTTATATTAAAATAATACAATATTAAAATAAAAGAAATCGGATCCGGGTCGGATCTCCACATCCGACCTGGACCGGGACTGACCCAGGCACGCCGGCCCGGGTCCACAAACGGACTGGGCTCATTTGTTGAGCCCGGTCTATTTCTTCGAAATTACTATAAAAAGGGGCCCAGCCCGAAATTTTTTTTTAAATAAAAGCCCAACCCACTATAAATAAAAAAACTAACAACACTTCAGCCTAAATCCCAACTTCGGCCCAACCGCGAAAGGCCCAAAATCACATAAAAACCTAATAAACCTAAAGCCCGGCCCAACACCTAATCCTACCCGGTCATACCCACGACCCGACCCGAATGTGAGAAACCCTACCCAGTTCACCCGCGCGTCCGACCCGGTTCGCGACCCGACTCGCGGCCGCCACACCGCGGCCCGGGACTCACCTGTGCACCGGTTGCCGCTCCGACGGGGAGCGCACGTCCGGCCACCGCTCCGACGCGGAGCGCACGCTCGGCCTCACGGCTGGGCCCTTTTCGGTTGCCACCCGTGTGCATCGCCACCCCGACGAGGAGTGGCGAGCGTCCTCCGCCCGCGATGGCTATTCGGGCCGCCGCCACGAGCCGCTCCCCTTCGCGTCGCCACCATGGCGACCGGTGACTGAAACTGAACCGACCGAGCCCTGATGAGGGGATGGTTGGCCGCGAACCGGCTGAGCCCCGTCGAGGGACTGGCCGAAACAAGCTCCTTGCTCGTGCGTTGCCCCCCTTTTTTCGGACCTTCATCGTTCGCCGACGGTAAGCCAACTCGATCAACTACAAGGAGGCGGATTGATCTCCTGTCCTAGTTCGAGAATGCATTGCGTACGGAGGAAAACAACGCACAGATCTCACTCAGGCAAAATATCAAACATCTGGAGTACGCAACGAAAACAGGAAATTCCAGACTCGATCGAGACTCAAACGTGTCCGAGGTTCACACACAACAATGCGCGGATGAGCAGGACCGAGCCTGAGGTGTCACTGGCCGGAACTCGCGCGAGCCAGACGGCCGCGAGCTTCGGCCAATGAACCCAAGGAACAGGGGAATGAACAAGAAAACAAAGGAAGGGGGTCGCCGTTGCGGCACTCCCTATCCAGCTTAGGGGGCGGCAAACTTGATGGATCGGACTACGTCCGGTCACCTTGCATGCCCCCAAGCCGGAATCCTCATAAAACTACCCCGAATCAAAACGAACAAGAAAACCTGACGAAGTTCGGGGCCGGGACCTACCGCGGAAATTGTCAGAGCTTCGCCGGCCGCGGTTGAGGCACGACGGTCGCCGATGGGAGCCCGTTTGGCCTCGGATCTCTCTCGTGAACGCTCTTGGCCTCACTCTCTCCCTCGAATCTCTCTCCCTCTCTCTAGAATTCTCTGATCTCCTCCGCGTCTCTCTATCCCCTTCGGATTTAAGGGCAGCCAGTCACGCGAGGCTGGCCGACAGGCGCGCATGGCCCCTGCCACCGCCAGCCTGTCATGGTCGGCCGACGGCCGACCCGGGGATTGCGCTGCCCCCTGCTCCGGCTGTGGCGTCTACCACTGTTCCGACCTTCTTTCCCCCTATACGCTCAGATATGTTGACTGGGGGGGAAGAAGGTGAACAGGCGCGGGCCGGGCTGAGGGAAGGAGGGCCGACCCGCGCGGAAAAAGAAAGAAGAAAAAAAAGAGAGGAGGGAGAAAAAGAAAATAAAAGGGAAAAGGAAAATAAAAATAAAAATGGGCCGCACTAAAAATAAAAAGAAGAGGAAAAGAGAAAACTGGGCCGACGAACCCGGCCCGGGATCGCTCTTTTTTTTATATACATATATATATTTTAGTGGGTTAAAAATTAAACCCTAAAATTTTTATGCGATAAAACCCTAAATAATTTGGGCAAAATTTAGGTGTCAACACCTGTCAAAGATCTCCTTTTGTCGAGATCGGCTACATAGTCAGAATCAACGAAACCAACAACTGAATGTGCTATATCACAACTTCTATCAAAGACCAAACCCACATCCGATGTTCCTCGGATGTACCGAAGTATCCATTTCACGGCTTGCCAGTGAGTTTTACCTGGATGTGCCATATACTTGCTCACAACACTAACAGCCTGAGAAATATCTAGACGAGTGCAAACCATAACATACACGAGACTACCCACAACACTAGAATATGAAACTCGAGACATCTCATCTTCCTCTTCTTTGGTCTTAGGTGACAAAGAAGCTGACAGCCTAAAATGGGACGCCAAAGGAGTACTTACCGGTTTAGCATTCTTTATGCCAAATCGCTCAAGCACTTTTTCAATATACCTCTTTTGCGAGAGGTACAACTTCCTAACATGTCTGTCTCTACGAATCTCCATACCAAGAATTTCCTTGGCAACTCCAAGATCCTTCATCTCAAACTCTATGCTAAGTTGCTTCTTCAACTGTTGTATCTCTAACATGTTCTTCGCTGCAATAAGCATGTCATTCACATGCAATAGCAAATAAACAAAAGAACCGACATTAAAAGTATGGAATTTTCCTCCTGAATATCTGTACACTCAATAACAATCTTTCTCTGATCAAGCATGGAATTTTCATCAAAAGTAACATCCCTATTGATTATAAACTTTAGTGACTGAGGATCAGAACACCATAACCTATATCCCTTAACCCTATCTGCATAACCAATGAAAATACATTTCCTGGCTCTAGGTTCAAGCTTACTATCTTTTACATGATAATAAGCGGGACATCCAAAAACTTTCAAATCAGAATAATCGGAAGGTTTACCTGACCATACCTCATTTGGAGTCTTACATTCAATTGCAGTCGAAGGAGAACGATTCACCAAATAACATGCTGTGTTCACGACTTCAGCCCAGAAATCTTTCCCAAGTCCAGCATTAGAGAGCATACACCTAGCTCTCTCTAAAAGTGTCCTGTTCATGCTCTCCGCCACCCCATTCTGTTGAGGTGTGTGCTTAACTGTTGGATATCGAATAATTCCTGAATCTTCACAATACTTGTTGAAATCACCTCCGCAAAACTCAAGACCATTGTCTGTTCTCAAATGCTTTATCTTCTTCCTGGTTTGATTTTCAATCAACATCTTCCACTTCTTGATCATATAAAAAACGTCACTCTTACGCTTCAAGAAATAAACCCAGACTTTTCTAGAAAAGTCATCAATAAATGTCAGAAGATAAACTGCACCACCTTTATATGTAACTTGTGCAGGTCCCCACAAATCGGAGTGAATATAGTCAACTGTGCTCTTCGTCGAATGCACTCCAGTACTGAAACTAACTCTACGTTGCTTACCGAAAACACAATGCTTGTAAAAGTCAAGTGAGACCATATGATCCCCACATGGTAAATCACGTTTACTCAAGATAGTCATTCCTCTTTCGCTCATGTGGCCTAACCACATATGCCACAACATTGATTTCTCAGAATTTGAAGAGGATGATACATTTGAAGAACCCACAATAGTACTTCCCTGCAAGACATAAAGGCTATTCTTTCTGTTACCTCTCATCATAATCAAGGAGTCATTTGAAATCTTCAAAACTCCACCTCCACCTATGTACATGCATCCAGTGGAATCCAAATTGCTCAACGCAATAAGGTTTTCTTCAAATTTGGTATGTGCCTAACACCTGTCAAAATTCTTACTATATTGTCATGACATTTGATCCGCACCGTGTTAATACCCACAATCCTGCAAACTGTATTGTTGCCCATCAAAACTGAACCATTACTTACTTTCTCATATGTTGAGAACCAATCTCTATTTGGACACGTGGTATGAACATGCCAAATCCAAAATCCATTCGTCGTCAAAACAACAATCCGAAGACAAAACAGTAAGAACATTATGAGCATCAACTGACTTGTTATCCTTTACCAAACTAGCCGAATCAGAACTTTCCATCAACTTCTTCCCCTTAGCCTTGAGCAAAGGACACTATTTTTGTAGTGTCCTAATTTGTGACAATAGTAACACTCCACCTTACTCTTGTCTCGATCTGACCTAAACTTAGAACGCACTTTACTACTACTACGCCTATCACGATGATTTGATCTTCCCCTAACAACTAGGCCATCGGTTTTATCACCACTACCACTCGCATTCAACTTTGTACACATCTCCGCAGAATTCAACGAGGCTTTCACATCCTCAAGAGTTATGGATTCCCTCCCATACAGCATAGAATTCACAAAATTCTCATACGAGCTCGGTAGTGAGCATAACACAATTAGGGCTTAATCTTCATCATCTAACTTCAAATCTAGATTTTTCATATCCATAACAATCTTATTAAATTCATCTAGATGTTCTTGGATAGGAGTACCTTCTTGCATCTTTAGCATGTAAAGACGCTGCTTCAGGAACAATCTTGTCGTAAGAGATTTCTTCATGTAAAGACTCTCAAGTTTATTCCACAATCCCAAAGTCGTTTCTTCATAACGACCTCACGAAGCACCTTATTGGATAACGACGATTGGATGGTGCTATGCGCCTTCTCTTCTATCTCCTCAATCTTGGCTGTAGTCATATCGCCGGGTTACTTCCCGTCCAAGGCTCTAGTTGAACCTTCCCGACGCAACAATGCCTTCATCTTGATCCTCCATAGCCCGAAATTGTTTTGACCATCGAAGGGTGCCACTTCGAACTTGATAGATGCCATCTCGAACAAAAGATAGAAATTCCTTCACTCTGATACCATTTTGTTGCGGAACAGGACCAAGAGATGCACAAATCGAAGCACAAATAGCAAGGATGGAAGCAAAATCGAACCGCACAAGACACAAGATATACGTGAAAAACCCAAAATGGAAAAAAACCACGAGGAGAGAGAGGGGTTTCACTATCTTCAACAACAATTACAATCGAAAGGCTCAAAAAATCACTTGGTGAGCCACAAGATCTAATGATCAAACAAGAAGATAGAAAGAACAAAGAAGTGAGAGAATGTGAAGGCTAGGTTTTTAGAGATGTGTTGCACAAGATATCTCTTTTCTATTCCCCCTTCAAAAACTCCTAAAATAAATGTGCATGGTCCAAAATACCCTTGTCATCAACTTGAAAGTCAAAACCCAATATTCTGCATTGCAAAGTTTGAAAACCCATTATATTTGGTCCATGTGTATTGAACAACATTCATAGAGATATACTTCTACAGACTCTAAATTTTATTTCTAATTACGCATGAAAAAGCTTTCTGTAATTTATTTTCACCTCGATTTTATACCATTCACCGCTTCATGAAAATAGCTGCTGATCTATCGAAGAAAGAATTTGCTACATTTCGTTTTACGGATACATTGCATTGAAGGTCATAACGTGACTTTCATTTAAGACACATTACAAAGGTTTTGTTAAATTATGTATTGAGCTAGGGCCCACGAAAGAAACCAGTTTACACCTAAAAATGACCAAGCTGTCGACATGGATGAGCGGATGGCTGATGTGTGGATATTATCAAGCACGTGATGCATTGTTGACAACCACAAGGATCGATATCGATGCTGATGTACATCGATAATTATCACCAATTGGTTGTTAATATACGACAATGAATGGTTAATAATGATCGATAAGGACACCAATTAGTGAGGGTCAATAAGCTATCAAGGTGCTGGAAGAAAGATGAATGCATAAGGAGCGTCATGATATAGTTACAAGTTCAAAGCCACTGGAAAACGAAGTGATTAGGATTGTGGGTCAATTGGCGCACATTTTTAAAGGAACAACCGCTTGGGAACAAGATCACAATGTCGTGAAAACATGGACACAAGACTTACAGGGATGGAAGAACATAGATACAACCGCTGGAAATCGCTCGAGAGCAATCATGGCACAACCACTATAATACCATCGCCCATCTACTGAAGCCCCCCTCCTGACATAAATCAAACAAATTTACTATCTTTCAATTATCTTTACTTTCCTGTACTGTACTTTTTTTTGTTTCTAGACTCGCATCATCGATTAAATTCCTGCACGTTTCTTAGTTGTAGCTTCTAGCACATCGTCGATTAAATTCCAGCGCAGTATCTTTGCGTTCTCAAGCTTTGTTATTGATTAAATTTTGGTACGGTTATTAGAGAAACTACAGAGATTGCAAAATTATTTCATTTAGATGTTCGCAAGTTGTCACAGTTTCCTTTGAGGAAGAGTGCTAGATTTATGCTAACAGTTGTGGATGACTACTCAAGGAAGACTTTGGTGTTTATGCTAAGGCGCAAGTTTAATGTTGTTGTCAGGATCAAGTAGTTGAGAGTTTTGATCGAAAAAAAGACTGGTAAGACAATCAAGCACATGCGAACTGACAATAGCATGGAGTTTTGCTCGGAGCTATTAAACGAATTCTGCACGAAGGAAGGTATAGTGAGACACCACACTAATGCTAGCGAACCACAACGTGTGTGCAGAGTTGATAAGCAGAACATTACTAGGAATGTAACATCCTCACCTCGGGGTTATTAATGCGACATTCCAGGTGCATTGCCATCCCGTTTCTTTTATCTTCTCATTAAGAGCATGCGAAAGCATACAACAAACACCTAGATAATAACAAGCAATCAGGAAAAACAACTTTGCAATACACTACTTCTTATATTACATGAGTGTATTTTACAAGCCCCTTTTTATGGGCCTTTTTTCCCTTTTCAACACACTACATGTATCCGCGTTGGCTGGGGAAATTCCTATCTCCTCTAGTGTGACTACAGCTCCCAAAACTGGTGTCAGACTTTCATGCCTACAAATCTGAAAAACAATAGTGTGAGTCGAGGACTTAATTAGTAAAACTCACTAAACTCCGGATAGGAGGACGCCTCTCCATCGAACAAAGCACATGTCATAGACTCATCAATTGATAGCAGATCAATAGTAAAAATGCTTCAAACACACTCATTTTTGTGCATAAGATGATCTCAACTTACCTTTTTATTCAAGCAACAACATCTCAACCAAAAACATGCACACGAGGGGTTCATTACTTCTCTCAACTATTGGTACGGTTCTTCCGAAAATTCTCCGGGCAACGTCCCCCAATCAAGGGCGACGGCTATTCATCCGAACTTAATTGAGCAATGTCCCCAGTCAAGGGTGACGGTTATACATCCAAACTTAAATGGCAACGTCCCCAATCAAGGGCAATGGCTATTCTTTTCCCTCATGTGACCATGCCAACAAGTATCACAACACCATGAGTACTTCAAGCAAAGTGTATGTCATGTAATATAACCTCTAAAATCTTACATCATGATAGGCTCAGAACCAAGTTCGTGGTCCGAACCGACTGGCCATGGTGCCGACCTACACCAAGCAAGGCTTGGATCGGTACGTCTCAATATGGACCCTCCAAGCAAGGCTTGTTCCGACACGCCTCGACGCCGATCCAAACTAAGTAAGACTCATTCATGGCCTGAGCGTGCTTTCACACATCATACTAAATACATGAGCAAACCTTACAAATGCATACACATGCGTGGCAAGCTATATCAAGTGTTCACAATCAACGGAATTCACGCAAGCATCACAAAAACATAACTCGCCCAACAACGTAACATGACACCTTAGCCAAGGTTTAGTAAGTCTACTTACAACCCTCCAAGATTGATGGCCGGCAGTGGCCTAGTGGCGAACTGAGTGACACGACGCGACACGGGCACAGGCACAAGCGTAGGCAAGACGCGGCCAAGAGAAGAGGGGTCGGCCAAGAGAGTGAGGGCATGAGGGAGAGAGGAAGAGGAAAGTGAGTGGTGAAGTGAGAAATGAAGGATGGGTACCTCTATTTATAGGTTTCAATCTCATCATTGCTTTGCCAATTGGACCAATAGAAACTCTTTAAGTGGCAAGCCTATTTTGGTGAGTTGGCTAGCCTAACAAGAAGAGGTGGCATGCCTAAATAGATGGTGTGGCAAGCCTAAGCCTTAGGTGAACATTTGCCTTCTTCACATTGGACCACCTAATGCATGGATCATCCTAGCATTAATGAAATGTAATGATGTATAAGACACCTAAGCTAGGTGACTCACCATCCTTCATTTAATATCTAGATTTGGTGTAATCATGGGCTTTGGATTTGATCATATCCAATACTTGCTCACCAGGACAAGCTTTCTTCTTCTAGAATATTCTATTTTGTCATTTTCCAAGAATTAAAGCAAACATGATGATGATCTTGAAAGTCTCTGGCCATCATTAGTCTTCCTCTTCAAGCTTTCAATTAAGGTCATTCATTCCCAAACTTGGCCTTCAAGTCTCCACTCTAGGGTCATTATACCCTACTAAGTCATTTAAGGTCATTTATTGCCTAACTTGGTCTCTAAGTTGTCAAGAAAGCCATTAAGTCTGAGATCCTCATGATGACTTCAAGATATGTCTTTGGTCTTTCTCTCTTCTTAGCTTGGGCATGTACATCATTGTCTTGGTATCGAAGACACAAATTATTGGTGTCTTCCTCAAGATACCTCACTTATTGGCTTGGTGTCCATTATTGGTGTCTAAGTTCAATTATTGGCAACTTAGTCAAGTCAATTTGTCTTCTTGATCCAATAAGCTTTCTAGGCATGAACCATGTGGTCTTATCAAGAAATATTTAATAATTGGGGTCCTTGGTAGTTCTGATGGCATATCTTTCTTTGAACACCAAATTTTCACTAAAACTTAACTTAATAAGGAACTAAGATTATTAGGGGTTTCAAGTGCCATAAATGATCGACCATCCCATTTGGAACCGAGGTTCAGTGTAAAATTATGTCCAAGTGTGGTTGGACACAACCGAGCCAAAGATCGGGTTGAACGGCATAAGGCCGAACCAGTTGGAATGTCCTGGCACATGGCCTGTTCGGTCGGCCCTGACCTGGTGTATGGCCTGGCACAAGGTCGGGCCACACGAGCATAGGGTTGGGCACATTGTCGAGCCATACAAGCGTCGGCCCAACTACACGGGTGTAGGGCCAAATTCATGAGCTTTGTGCCGGGCCGCACGGTCTGTATGCTGAGCGCATGGCTAGGCCACATAAGTGAGGAGTCGATACTTGGGCCGAGCACACTCATTGGCTCACTGTCGGCACAATGCATGGCCCTTGGCCAAGTCTGATTGGCACGGAACTAGGTATGGACCGGAACTAATGGGCACAAGTGTCGAGCACAAGGCCTGGCGCACGGCCAAGCACAAGGCCGGTTCGTGGCTTGACTGACGGGCATAATGATCAGTCCATAATCGGGCACAAGGCCTGGCTTGCGCAACCGGCATAAAGCCTAGTCCGCGACCAAGCCACAAGGCTCTTGGCCTGGCACATGGCTCGTCCATGGCCTACCCCACTTAACGTACCCCACTTAATGCAACGATCTAAGGCCAATTCGCGATCGGTCCATGTTCAAGCTTTAATGATCCATGGTCGACCCTTGGTTGTTATGTAGCTGCGTCGAATCGAGTACCACGAGATTGATCCATGGTCGCCTACGACTGGTACATAGCTGAGCGGAATTACCCGCAATCGACACATGTCCGCACGGTACCAATTCCATTGTCATCCCAGACCTTTCCATTAGCAACTCTTATGGTTAAAAGGTCGATCCATAGTCGAATCACTCTAATCAACTTGCATGACTGGAAAGTCATTTCATTGTCGATCCCTTGGCCAATACATGGACGATCTTTTGATCGAGCCATGGACAATCCTCAATACACTCATTCCGACCATACCATTCGTTCCATTACCGACCCTCGAATCGAACTGCTTGCCAATTCCATGGCTATTTCCCTTGGTCGTCTCGGTTCAAGTTAGGGATGTCATCGTCCCATAAAATGTTCTCTATTGCTAGTATGGCTAGGAAATTCCTAGCGGATACGCTTAGTACGGCTAGCTATATGAAGAATGGATCCCCATCGACTGCGATTGGAAATTGACCTCCTGAAGAAGTGTGGTCAAGTAACGTTATTGATTATTCTATTATTAGAATATTTGATTGTCCATGTTATGTTCGAGTGAGTGATGGTAAGCTCAATGGAAGGGCAAGAAAGTGCATGTTCCTAGGATATGCACAAGGTGAGCGGGGCTATCGGTTGTGGTGTCCGGAATTAAATTCACTTGTTATCAGCAGAGAGTTACATTTGACGAGTCTCCAGTACTTCTGGGTAACAGTGTTAGTGGCAGTGTTTATACAGATATGAACAGTATTCAACTTGAGATAAAGTTGCAATAAGAAAATCCTGAGGTAGCGGGTATTAGTGGGGTAATTGACACAGATGGTGCTTGTAGCAAGGTGGAGCCTAAAAAGCCAACAGTTGTTGTAACTGCTGATATTGATAAGGTATGTGTTTGATCTCCAAATAGGTATGAATGCAATAATGATTTTGCTTTATTTGTAGTAGAAGAGGTTGTAGTTAAAGGTGCAAGTAGAGTTGGTGTTCGGAAGAGGTCCATAGTTATGGTGAAGTTTGAGTGAGACTTGGACTTGGAAGACGTCGGTGGCGGTTGAGCCCAGGAGAGGCTACGGGAGAGTAGCAGTGAAGTTTGAATGTTTGTGAAGCGATTGTGACTTGACTCAAACGTCGAGCCAAGATGAAGATTATTAAAATATGTCTTGAATTTGAGCCTGCAAACGAAGCTTGACCCAAGATGAATTATTATTTGCGGACATCCAAATACAAGCCATGGAAATACATACTTTCTTTTCGGCGTAAAAGTTTCGATGGACAAGGTTTCCAAACAAAACAAGAAAAGGAAAGTCTGGGTGAGAAAAGAGGAAATAAAAGAAAATCAGAATCTAGGAAAATAAAATAAGAAAGGGCACACAAATTACATTACCCTGTTGGTGAAGTCGACCAAAGAAAAGGTAGAAATAGGAAAGTCCAAACCAAATCTCACTGGAATTTTGTTTCCTTCTCTTGTACGTATAGTGGCTATCTTTGACGATTTGTTGCACTTCTTCAAGCGGTAGAAATATGAGCATATATATTTGTGAGTTGTTTCGTTGGTTACAAAGAAGTTGTTGAATCGCCGTTCACGAGTGCTTGGTAGTGGGTTTCTTCGTGGAATTACACTAATAATTTAGTGTTGAAGTCGATTAAATCTTATGTAAGATTTGTGTAATTCCTTCGTGAGATTGAGATATTATTTTGTGAGAAATTGTGGGCTAAACATCATGTGCGTTATTGGGTGTAATTGGAGCTGGAAAACACTTAGAGTGCTTGAGGGGAAAATTGTCCAAAAAGTCCTAAACCTATTACACTTTTGCCAATTTAGTCCTAAACCTTTTCACTTCTTGTCAATTGAGTCAATTTGGCCGGCTGACGCTGACGTGGCCGTCGGCCGACCTACCAACGCTGACGTGGCAATTTTTAAATATTTTTCAAAATTTTTAATTTTTTTTTCGAATTTTTTCCTTCTTTTTCTGCCTTTTCCCTCTGGCCGATTCGGCGACCGGTCAGAGGCGCAGGCCAGCGAGGTCGACCTTGCTGGCTTCTAGTGAAGCTCGCCCGCCTCTGCGAGGCCAGCCTTGCCTAGCCAAGGCGAGGCCGACCTTGCCGTCGTTGGGCGAGGCTCGACCTCGCCGAATTTGGGCAAGGTCGAGCCTCACCCAACCATGACAAGGCCGGCCTTGTAGAGGCTGGCGAGGCTCGCCCTCACCAGTGGCCGACTGGGGCAAGCTTCGCCAGAGGCCGGCGAGGTCGACCTCTAGTCAGTCGCCGGTCGCCAATCGTGCGGACCGGCTAGAGGGAAAAGACAAAAAAAAAAGAAAAAATATATTAAAAAATCGAAAAATATTTAAAAAATTGCCATGTCAGTGTTGGCCGGCGGCCACGTCAGCGCCCGCCAGCAACCACGTTGGCACCAGCCAGCCAAATGGACTCAATTGGTAATAAATGAAAATATTTAGGACTGAATTGGTAAAAAGTGAAAAGGTTTAGGATTGAATTGACCAACTTAAAAGGTTTAGGAATGAATTGGCAAAAGTGCAATAGGTTTAGAACTTTTTGGACAATTTTCCCGTGTTTGAGTGACTCGAATGTAGTTATAATCTCCGTTATATCGCTTGATTTATAGTGGAATTCGTTGTTACTCTCCCCGTGAACATAGGTCACTATGATCGAACCACATAAATTTAGTGACTAATTTATTTTTTGTTTTGTCAATTATGCTATTCGATCGCTTGCTTTCACAATATCTTGTGTGCGTCTTATTTAGTTGCAATGGAACAAGAAGGCTATACATTGATCTCGAGAGAATTGACCAAGTATTTAAAAAGGCTCGGACAGCTGGCCGTGATAAAAAAATAAAAGCATAGAGAAGAAAAAGAAAAGTCAGTAGTTAATAGCTTTGCTATTAATCTACATGCAATAGAAATCTTCACCCATGTTTTGTTGACTTTGATCTTTCTCTTCTTCTAATCTTTAAATTCAAGTTCTGTTGCGAGCACTCGACGAGTAAAATCCTGCCAACGTGGGAAATTTGCGCCGTTAGGATCGCCTGGAACGAGTTGAGGTGCTGGAAAGCTGGCTCGGATGCCATACCTCACCGCTAAACCAAAAAACAAAGGGAAAGAATAACATGCAACAACCTTGCGAAATAAGGAAAGAGCAGATATCACCAATACACTGAATCCTTGTAGTTGTGAGCCGATTTCAAGGTAAGGTCCAATCTCAGAGACAAACTGCAATTAATAAACATTCGTGATATACTAAAAGTTGAACATGAAACACAAGCTAGCTCTTAACATATATCCCAAAAGAAAGAAGTCTTGAGACTCTGGCTGAACTAGCATTCGCCATGATTACAATGTAGAAAAACACACAGATGGAGATGCAAAAGGAAATAGATAAAGCACCCGTGAGCATATAAATACTCTTATTATGAGCGTTAAGACATTTGTTGCTGGAAGCTGATCAATCCAGGCGGTAGTCAATCCTCGTCTGTTTCATCTGGCTAAATTTCCTGTGCAACGAGTAAAGTTTTTGTAATTGGCCAGCAAAAGATAAACATGTTTGAAGAAGATGAAGAACTTAGAAAACTGCTGAGTGCAACATCCATGAAATTTTCATCCGTTGTTTACCTTGAAATGGCATTATCTTAAATTGGACGTGGAATAACTGAAATCTACTGGTGAAGATAAATGCATATTAATATCCAAAATATAAATACAGTACTATTAAAGCACATCTTTCTATGGATTAAAAGCGGTTTTCGTTTATCAAAATCTATCAATGAACAATTAATATAAGCCTTCCTTTTGCTATTTTGCAAATAGCCGGGTAACAAATAAGTTACAGAAGCTATGTACCATACAAAGGTCCCTTCTTTATTACTCGATGGTCTGTATTTGTAAGAAAAAACCAATATGGTTCTGTGAAATGTTCTCTCTTATTTCTCCTAAAGTACAATCAAATTTTTTTTTAAATAGTACATAGTAGAGTAAAGTTGCGCTTTTCGTTGATAATAACTATAACAGTAACTTCATAGTAATACTAAACTTTACCTCGGACACTAGCTCCTTTGCTTTGACCAATGTATGGTCACCTTTGACAAGACTGCGGTTAAGGACTTCCTTCACTCTAGTAAGACTCACACTTTTCAAGCTGTTGATATGATTCAAGCCAGTGACCGTCTCTAGCTCCTTGCACTGCCTGATATCCAACTCTTCGAGATTACACATCGCCCCTTGCTCGACAACCAATTCTTTCAATTTATCGAGCATCCATAGTTTTAGGACGCGGAGTTTTGGAAAACCTGCTTCGCAACGCAAGTGTATCGTGGAGCACGATCGAGCCAATAACCTGAGATCAATCAAATGATTCAGGCGCTGTAGGACCGGCATTGGATCGTCTTTACATCCTGACATCGACAAGGTAAGCCTTTTCAGATTCCGAGGAAGGACCGACCCCAGGTCCTGTTTGGGCGGCAATGATCCAAGCAAATACAAGTTTGTAAGACATACGAGCTCTGTCATGTTACATAATTTGAGGATCGCAGGCTGACCTAACAAGTCCCTTGATCTCAATCTCAGGGACTCAAGACCGGCCAGTTTTGAAATGCATTCTGTCACCGCCCTCACCGCTCCGGGACTGCACGTCACACCCAGCTTCTTCAGGCCTTTCAGCTTCTTCAACACACTTAACATGGGACTGTCAGCAGTTTCTATGAAAAGACCCCATAGCGTCTCGAGTTTAGTATTCAGAGACTCCCCTGATGAGACATGGCGTTGGATGGACTTATCGAACGATGCTCCGCTCAAGTACAGATGTCGGAGGTTCTTCGCATTCCAAATGGTGCTCGTCACTTTGGTTATGTTGGTGTGCTTCAGATCTAAGGTTTCCAGGAGCAACAGACTCCCGACTGATCCTGGAATTGAATCCAGAGCTGTCCTTCTCAATCCCAAATACCTTAGGTTCGACAGTATATTCCCAAATTTCGCGGGGAGCAGAGGCTTGTAAACACCCTCGAGATCAAGTACCCTCAGCAAATCCGTGCGTCCATCTAAAATTGGTGAGTTAAGAAGAACTTCGATATCTCTCGCTTGTGTCCCTGGCTTACGGGTGTTAAATGATGCAAAAGACCGAAGGCATCGGACCACCGTGAAATCATAATGTCCCATCGCTGTGTTTTGCGCTTGGTTCTGTTGAATTGGAGCATTCTTCTCGGCGTTGAGGCCCATGACCCTCGATTCTCCCTCCGCGACAGAGTCAGAGCAGTACTGGATCCGAAGAAGTCGGAAGTCTTCTGCTTTCCGACAGAAAAATTCATGAAGAAAAGCAGGCACGCGACATGATCGGGCGCTTCCGTCCGGTTTCCGGCATACCACATGAATCAAGTTCCTTCTCTCTAATTCGTGAAAACAGTCCTCCGCCAACATTGACTCTTTAGCAGCCTCTGCCAACAGCCCCTCCGCAGCCCATTCTCGGAAAAGCCTCCTTGTGGGGACCTCGGACTCCTTAGGAAAGAGAGCCATATAAAGAACACATGGTTTCATTATGCAAGGCAATTCGTTGAAGCTCAAGCGCACGAAATCGTCGAGGGTGGAACAATCTCTGAGCCGATTGACAAGGGCCTCACAATCGCTCACTTCCGCAGCGGAGAAAAGCCCTCCTAGTAGAGAGATCGCTGGGGGAGAACGATTGCATTTGCTCAGAATCGGCATCATCAATTCTTTTTTGAGGACAGTAGAGTTACATCCTCCCGTGGAGCTTACCAGCAGCAATTTCTCGCACTCTTGATCGGTGAATTCTGGGCATAATGGGTGATTAGGTATCTGACGGTCTACCCGCTTTTGCATATCTGCATTAGTAGAAGTGACTATTACTCTGCTTCCATTACCTGAGTCCACAAATGGTTTCATCAAGTTGTCGATGAGTTTAGCATCGTCACAATTATCCAAAACTATCAAGTACCTCTTCTCCATCAACAATTGGTAAAGCATATCGATCAGCTGCTCCTTTGTCTTGTGCTTCAAGTCTTTCAGCTGATCTCGGACTGGCATCTGTATCAGTAAGTCCACCAGGAAGTTCTCCATCCAGGACTCTGCCCCAGGGCACGGGACATGGACCCAAGCGCGACAGTCAAAGTGATGCTTGATTTGTAGCATGTTGAAGACACTCCTCACCAGTGCGGTCTTGCCACAGTGTCGTTTGCCAACCACCGCGATCACGTGAAGAGGGGTGTTGAGTTTCATCAACATGTCCAGAAGATGAGCCACGCTTTGGTCATGGCCCACAATATCGTACTCGACCCTCCGCCTCATATTTTCTTGATTCATCTGGCTGGATGATGCCCTTTCATTGTCCTGCAGGCCATTTTCTGCAGCAGGCCAGGACTGTTTGAGCCGTTGGGATGGCAATTTAACTTTCGCCATGAATTCCTCGGCCATCTTTTCCATGGCACGTACTCGGTTCATTCCTGAGAAGAACTGAAGTAGTTGCGGTTTCGACTTGTGATCTCGGAGCAATTGGACAAGGAATTCTTCTGCAATCTTCTCAGTGCTGCGAGCCAAAAGCAGAAGGTTTTTCTCGCAATCCTGAGCTCTTTGGTTGTGGTAGGCGTTGCTCCTGGTGTTCATGATCCCTTGGAGATTGCTTATGGAGACAGGGATTTGATCTGTTAATTTTTTACAGGTGATGATGTCTTCGGACTTGGAGAGAAGATCACGAAGTCTGTCTATCGCCAGTGAAACGGCCACTTCGGTGTCAGCCATGGGTCTGAACAGAGATGCTGAAAATGAGGGAGAGATCAACAAACTAGAGAAGGATTAGTGTCTCAATTTTCTTTATTTGATGTGCGATGGTCTCAAGCTTTGGCTGAGGAACAAAGTATTTAAACATCTGATATAGGACCTTTATAAGTTTAAGAATAGAAGTAAAAAGAAGGGATAATTCCACAAATGGTCCATGAACTTTGCCCCAATGTGCAATATGATGTCCGAACTTTTAATTTGTTGAATGTGGTCCTTGAACTTTAACCCAATGTGCAATATGATCACTACACTTTTAATTTGTTTAATGTGGTCTCTAAACTTTTGGTAAATATTCAAACTAGTCCCTGAATTATTATATCCCCGGATTCAATCTAGTCCAAGGACTAAATTGAATATATACAAAAAATTCAAGAACTATATTGAAAAAACTGAAAGTTCAGAGATTATATTGCACATTTGGTTAAAGTTCAAGGACACATTGCATATTGGGGCATAGTTCAGGGACTATTTACCTCATTTTTCCTAAAAAGAACAGTGTTATCAGTTTACTTTCCTAAGGCGAAATTGCTTGGGACTCTCATATTCATCTTTTGATTTGCTTGATTTCTTTTAAATTCGCTGAAAACTATGAACAAACTATATCCGGATGTATGCGCCAGTAAAAGAACGTAAAGTTTTGAGCATTTCGCGATAGAAAAAGAATAAACTGCGGGTGTCACACGATCAGAAAAAATAAAAAGCAAAAAAGTAAAGTTGAATGGCAAAATAATACTATTGTAATCAAACCAATGTCGGTTCTTTATTTCTGTTTTCTGCAGTTGGGCAGAAAAATTTAATGATGTGCGAAATATAGCAGGTTACCGTGAAAACTGACATAAAATGCAATAAAGTTGAATGGCAAAATAATACTATTGTAATCAAACCAATGTCAGTTCTTTATTTCTGCTTTCTGCAGTTGGGCAGAAAAATTTAATGATGTGAGAAACATACCAGGCTACTGTGAAAACTGGCATAAAATGCAATAAAGTTGAATGGCAAAATAATACTATTGCAATCAAGTAGAATACACAAACTTAATTCGGAAGGATTTTTATTATCGTATATGTATTCTCCAACTATGAATGTGTACAAAAATTTCTTACGCTGATAATGGATCTAATAATAATCCTAAAAGAGAATACAACTATTGAAAGCCCCATTTATCAACTAACGTCAATGTGTCCGTCCTTGTTGACTATGTTGTATGTATACGACAGATGCGAATGGAGTGGGACTTGTAAAGGGGCGACTCTCACAAAGTACATAATGCTTATTTTAACAACAGAAAATACAAGTGAAAATTTTAAATGACACCCATTATGACATATTTAGGTCACAAAAAATCTAAACTCTTATCTATACAAGATGTATACCTTGCATCACGGTTCTATCCAAACCATCCTCTAAAATCCCACATGGCGGCGAGTCGGCAACAACAAAAGGCGAATGGAACAGACGTGACTCCGATGTGATCAAAATATGCCAGCACATTTTAAAAAGCACAAACAATTCCTCTTCTTCTTCTTATTTTTCCTTTTTCCTAGCCACCTTGGTCTTCTTCCTTCACCTCTGAATCCGGATTTCAATGAACTGATTCTTGAATCTTACTATCATCTGCGGTAAATGTTGGTTCAGTCCTGCCTAAAATGTTTCGATGCACCATCAATGCTCAAGTTCCATTCTTTTTTCCCATTAAACCAACGATTTTTTTTTATTTTTTATTTTTTGCCTCACAAGAAACAATGAAAAGACCAAAGTTTTCTCCTTTTCAACCGCAAGCAGCTGTTGATAACCTCCAATCTGTAAACCAGACCGATCATGACGACACATTGGAGCAATCTCAACAAGTCTCTTGTAAGATTTCGTGGAGAGACCACGGGTACCCTATTACTCGGTTGAAGACTTGGATCCTCTCTTGCCCTCAATGTTTCAGCTTCTGGGACAAGACCTGCTTCTTTGGCTTGACCAAATCTCGGTGTGGAGCTACGCTCGTGGCGGGGAGCTCGAACATAGATATGGGGGTCGAGCTCCACTGCACGTTGAGCTCGATCACAACCTGGGCTTGAGGTACCCCAGATTTGCGATCAAGCTCCGCCATAGTATCGAGCTCGGAGAGTTTGGAGAGGCCGGCATTCAGTTCAGACCCTCGCCTATGGCCGATGGGGATCGATGGCTCTTGCCAACGGACTCGGAACGGCAGTGGCACCCCTTGAACACCCTTTAACCATTGCGATCTCTGTGTTTCGAATTTTTAAGTTGGATTTGATATAATTTGTCACACAAATAAAAATTTCGAATCTTTTGTAACAAGAAAAATTGAAGTATTGATGACACGGTAAGTATAATTTAAGGATTTTTTTATGGTATTTTCCCTAGCACAACGATAAACAGTGGAGTTTGATAGTTGGCACTCACTTGTCCGTTTGAGTTGGCAAAAGTTTTGATGCGGAAAGCTCGACGGCAGAATTTGTTTTGAAGAATTTTATTGCTTGAGGTCCAGTTGCTGTCTTCATCTTCGGGGATTTTAGTCCGCAGTGGCAAAAAAAATGATCGTGCCGGACTCTTGATATCGAAGGGACTTTGATTGTGCAATTACAAGGACTCGATTGGAAAAAAGGCACAAGTTCGGAGATGAAAAGTGGATTTTTTACCTTATAGAATTCTAAGTTACTACAAAAGCAAAAAAATATACAGATCTAAACAGTAGTTGTGTACTATTAGCTTGATCTTAAAAGATTAGATCATTTATCAAACTGTAACTTTCTTCGATCTGATTTTATCACGTAGAATTCAAGTATTTCATCGCCATCTTGGCCTTCTAAACTGTCGAAACATGTAAGCTGAAAAAAACTAATTTCCATGGTTGGCGAACCTGAAAAATTCAGCATGATTCTAGTCGAAAATATTTCAAACTGCGGAATTTTTTTATTTTCATTTTGCCAATTGATACGAAATCTGAAAAATACCATTACGTCGATACACAAGCAAACATATAGAGAGGAGATCAATACAAACACTTGAGCCACAATTCATACATTCATGCAGTAGTTGCCCGTCTCGGCTTCTCATGGCCGTCGGGATCTTGACCTTGCCAGTCACGGCCATGGACGAGCCGGTCGTGGCTAGATCAGGAGCGGCTGGAACTGGATTCTTCATCAAAGTTGGACAGCTCCATTCATTCATGGTGGGGAGCGTAAGGAAGGAGAAGAAAAAGAGACGGAAGAGATGGGGTAACCAGAAGGAGAGAAAATATCTGAGAAGTGTGCCCACTTGGACGCGTGACCATCAGCGAGTGAAGTTTTTTACGCATGGCGTGTCAAACCAGTTGATGATGTTTCTGGTATTGGCTTGAAAACAACGCCTTTGACGAGGAGGCCGGCCTTCCCATGCCCATCAGTTTGCGTGAGGGAAAAGCTTATCTCACCGACGGTTTTGGGCGTTGTCTCGAACTTGCCGATGCTAATCGGCAACCACTTGTCCTTTTCCAATCTGTCCAAGAATTCCAAGCCTCCCTGCTTGCTACTATCCGGTAGAGTGAGACTGACGTTCACCGGAACTTCCCATCCATAGCTTGTCGGCCGCATCTTCACAAGGATCTCGACTTCGTACGCTGTCTTCGGAGAGAGCATGATCGTTTTGCATTTCCCACTGATTTCTAACCCCAGAGTCTTCTCTGTTAGCTCGGCGACCTCCACTTTCTTTATTCCCAAACAGCTGAAACTCAGAAATATTCAAGCAAGCAAAGCGTTGGTTTACTAGCGATGATGATGGTCAGCAATGATCTCAATTTTTATTTAAGCAATTCAAATCTTTTTGCAGCAGCAAAAATTGTTTAAGTGCCGCTAAATGAACAACTTTTTTTTGGCTAAAACGCTAAATGAACATCTTGCAGCTGAAAAAAGGTGCATATTCAGCAGCATCAGGAAATACGCTACGCCAAAATAACGCTAAAGATATGCCCACACTAAGTTAGCTTATTTAGCGGCAACAGAGCGTTTCTCGCCGCTTGCGAGTCATATTTGTTGAAGCGAATCCATACGTTGTACCCGGGCCGACCTAGAGTCTCAATAAGGTTTGACTTAAAACGTAATTGTTTAGGATAGCAGAAGCAACGATACCACTCCTCCTCCTCTTTTATCCATGTCCAGCATCCGGGGTCGGGATCCCCAATGATCGATAAGCCCCTAGCCAGAAACATCCAGCAGCTCTTGTTTAGGTCCTTGTCAACCCAATACTTGCTTGTAAATGCCTGCAAGCACAAAGCAGTGATCAGTAAGTGAGACATTAACAAAAATCAAAACAAAACTCGGCTCTTGTCCTGTCAGGAGCTACCGAGCTCCCATCCGGTCCCTGACGACCTATTTATAGATGCACTTATCATCTGCAAGTGGTTTTGATTTGCAGACTTTTCCGGCATATCATGCTGTTTTTAGTTTCATGGCGTGCATCACAATCCGAGCGAAATGTTTTCTCAAATAGATCATTATCTATCTGAACAAAACATGTTCTTTTTTGGTTTGGAACTTGCCTGATCCTCGCCACTTTCTGCCTCGATCCGCTCCTCCTTGACCTCCAGAAGCACTCCTGCATAGACCCGACGGCTCAGCTCTTCTGTGTCGAGGGAGTCCATTTCGTCGCCGATCGCCCTTCTCAAGATCGCCAAGGAAATGAGAGGAAGCTCTCTGGTTTCACTTGTGCCGATTTGGGCGTTTGCTTCATTTGTTGACGGTGACGAACCGGGCGCATCGCCTGCTGCAGAAGCTCCTTCCATCTTCTTCCGGGTATACTTGTTGTACCTACCATCCAGGTACACAGAGATCAAAAAAGCAAAGGTTTGAGAGACTAAATGAAAGGTCGATTTATTGGTCCAGCCGTTCGGACTCTACCAAGAGCGCCTTGTTGCTTGCAGCTGGCAGAAGAAACAGAAACGAAAGTATGATTTTGAATGCTGATTTTACAGACTTTCATATTCAAGGAGAGACGAAGTGGCCGAAATAATAATAACAAAAGAATAGTATTAATATAATAACAATAATTAATGGGCCGTACACTCCCCAAAAACGATGTTTTTACCATTTTGCCCTGGGAACGGTCCACTCACTAAATTGTGGACGACACGTGGCGCATGGGTCCCACATTCTCTCTCTTCATTGAAGACGTCTCCTTCCTCTCTCCCTCCCTCCCTCCTCGCTTCATTTCTCCCTTCAGTGAAGACGTCTGCGTCCTCTCTCTCCTCTTTTTTTTTTTTCTCAGATTTCGCACTCTCCCTCTCCCTCCGTGTCCTCCGCCTCCACCTCCTAGGGCTGTGCAATCGAATCGAATTCACCCAAAAAAACAGATCGGCCCACTTGAAAAATAAGTTTGGGAACCGATTCCTGTTTGAATCGGTCCAAGAACCAATTTCATTTTTTGGGAAACAGTTAAAATCGATCCGATTTCCGATTCCAAGTGAAAATCCACCAGGATCAATTTTAGAACCGATTTTATATGGAGATCCACTTACAATTTTATATAGCCAGAATTCAAAACATTATATCAGGAAAGATGATGGAGGTGATCATTATTTGCAAATAATCTAACTGAAAAGCTTGTAAGCATTATAGGAAGCAATTTCCTTTTTCTTACAATTTTTGTTCTGTAACAAAAAAAACTACATATCCAATTGGAACGTATGTTATTTTATCACGTCCATTAAATTATTTGGACTAAGAAAATCTATTTTTGTATGAATACTTAAGATTGTTTGCACAATCAAACTTATAACCTTTGATTTGAGTTATAATTTTTCCTATTTACTATTTGGAAAAAATGAAACCCAAAAAAGGAACAAAAAAAAAGGTTTTTGGATAGACCCCGAAACCGCACTGAAAAAACAGGGTAGGTTCCAAAATAGGATCCAGGGCAAACATGGTAGATTTCAGATTGCAAAAACTAGAAACTGATTATAACATGATCAGTTTCGAATTCCAGGTCTGGAACCGATCCACTCTAGAACCGATCACCCCTACCACCTCCGCCTCCTCCATGAGCCTCGTCGATCTCAAATCTGCTGGGTCCTCTGTGCCGTCACTGTTGAGCAGCTTCACCACTGCTAGTCGTTACCATGGCCATGCCTAGCTATCATCTCTACCAAGATCCTACGCGTCGTGCTCTGTCTTGTAAAACTTAGCGCTATTGTTCTCAATCTCTGGCCAACCTCCAATGGAAGTCAACACCAATGGTCGATTCCACGATCTCAGATTTGAACGGGACCACCTCAGATCTGAGGCCGCTCGCCTCAGCCACCGGTGGCGACCTCCATCAGAGTCGGCCACAAAGTCATAGGGAGAGCGCTTGAGATAGAGTAACACTAGCCCTGGTTGCTTTAGTGTGATGATTGGTTTGACGATGGTTGTGGTGAATTCCGGTCAGCTCCTTTTTTGGTGGCCAAAGTGTGTTGACTGCGGCGGTGGCTTCGACGGCGGGGGAGGGGTGGTGGAGGCAATTTTTCTTTGTCAAAAAAAAAAAGTAACAGGTTGTTCGAAAATGAAAGGGAGAGAAAACGGGACCCATGCACCACGTTTCGTCCATTGAGTGGGTCATGGGACCGGCCTACCCAATATTTTCTCGCCTGTCTTGTTTGCTTTGCTAAAATTTTCCTCCCTATTTGTTTATTCATTCATAATCTTTTCTTACAAGTTCCACTGACCTTTTTCTCCTTCCTTTTCTTTTCTGGAGAATCTTGGACAAAGAATCTCCAGGCTCCAGCTCCCACCTGCATTTACATTCATTTTCTCCTTCTCCTCTTCATACTCGGGATTACTAACCAAATCCTCTTTTTTACTGTTTGAAGAATTGTCGTTGTGGCATTATCTATTAATCCTGAGAAGATGTATGATGGACGTCTGCTCAGAAAAAGCCATGGTTGAATTTTCTCTGCGGCCAGGTCAAAGTTGTTTTGTTGACTCCTTGGAATTAAATATAAGAAAAAAAAAGGAGAAAGAAGGCCTGCGCGCACTATAGGGTTCTTTCTTTCGTACTGGTAGCCGCCGCAAGAACATAGAAACTGGCCAAATTTGTGAGGCTGTGGGGGTGTGCGTTTGACTTCTTCAAGGACGCCTCCAGAAGCCAAAAATTGGAGCTATTTCAGAAAACGCACACTTTAAGTTTTACATCCAAAATGAATTGTATATTTATAAACACTTTGATTTGGGTATAATTTATGTATGGAAAAAATTCGAGCGTGTGAACGTGTTTTGTCGGAAATGTTTTCACGACAAAATATAATTTACCGAAAGTCGTTCTTCGGCTTTTAATGAAAGGAGACTGAGTTCTAGATCTAATTCCAAACATAAGCAATCTAGGCATAAATAAGGAACTTGATTTTTACAGAGGATCTAGATGAATCCATCCAATTACTAGTGGCGTCCAAAACTCACAAAGATCTGAGCAACTACAGCTAATGAAATGGAAAGTGCGAAACTGGAGAATAAAAGCTACAACTATGGAAACTGAAAGTGCGAAATTTGGAATTAAAGATAAAAGACAACATTTGTTTAGTTTTTTGTGTATCGAGGGAGGGGGGGAGTATCTTGTTGGTACTCAAACGCTATTTATAGCGCAGACTTGATAACCGTTCTTGGTGTTGTATTCAATCTCTACCGTTGATTTCATCTTCACCGTAACGACACCCGTTTATCAATTGTTATCGATCTGATCTTCTATATGAAGTGATAACCGCTCTTGAGCCCATTTAATCTCTGGAATGACAACCATCGTCGAACCCATTAGTTTCCTAAGGTGACAACCGTTATTGAATCTTTCTCCGTTTGGCACCTATCTCCCAGAATGGTAACTGTCTTCGAGCATTTTCCCCGTTTGACACTCGTCTTTCGGGATGATAACCGTCATCGAACCTTTTCTTCGTTTGACATTTGTCTCTTGAGATGATAACCGTCATTAAACCTTTCCTCCGTTTGACATCTGTTTTTTGGGATGATAACTGTCATCAAACCTTTCCTCCGTTTGACACCTGTCTCTTAGGATGATTACCGTCATCGAACTTTTCCTCCGTTTGACATCTGTCTCTTGGGATGATAACCGTCATCGAACCTTTCCTCCGTCTGACATCTGTCTCTTGGGATGATAACCGTCATCGAACCGTTCCTCCGTCTGACATCTGTCTCTTGGGATAATAATCGTCATCGAACCTTTCCTCCGTTTGACATCTGTCCACCAAAAATAAGGAATTTCGTCGAGCTTTTCTGACTTGATATCTACTATCCGTTTCATCGATTCCATCGATGAAGAGCACTTTTAGCACTCGGACACCTGTCTTTTGCAAAGGCTTTCATCGAATCTTTCATAGCTTTTCTCCATTTGACACCTGTCTACCGGAAATAAGGAACTTCATCGAGCTTTTCTGACTTGATGTCTATTATCCATTTCATCGATTTCATCGATGAAGAACACCTTGAGCACTTGGACACCTGTCTTTTCTAGAGCAAAGCTTTCATCGAATCTTTCGTAGTTTGATATTCATTCTTCTCCTTGTCGACATCTTCGATGAAAATACTTTTAGCATTTTTTATCCCCCTCTATCTGAATTTCAAATTTCCCGCTTATGACTGTCCGTACCTACCAATTGTCATTTTAGTACAGGTGACGTCATTTTATTTATATATCCTCACAACGAAATCTCTAATTAATTTCAGGTGTCAACATATGCCCCCTTTTAAAAGAATTAATTATTTTAAAACAAATTCTTGACCTGAATATTCTTGCTCTTGTATTTGCTTATCCTCCCTGAAACGCTGCGCCTTTTTCTGACACGTCATCTCGATCATTTATGACCTAGCAGATCTTCATAATAGCGAATCACTTGAACCATCGTATTCAGAAAAAATTGCAACTTTTGACCTTCCATCTCCTTCTTCGATTCTAGGTTTTCCTCCCAGTCTTTCACTCCTTCGCTTTCCATTTAGATTTTCCACTCAATCTGTATACTCATGGCCCGCAAATACTCTCCCAAATCATACATTGAGAAATTTGATCAACTACGTCATGATCAAGAATCCTCGAACTGTGACTTCCGACTACTACACTTGATCAATGATGAATCCCCCAACCAACTCATTATGGATCCTTGCTTTCACGATCATCAACAGATTCCCGCATCTCTTCGCTCCTGTTTTCCAAAGAGGACAGGAGAATTGCTTCCTATTCAACAGTCGTCAGTTGTAGATATCTAGTTTCCAGAAACCTCACAATTTCGGGGGTTTCCTTCTCCTGAGGTGGGTTTTCACAGCTGGTACATAAAACTGAAGGGAGATATAACTACTCGCCTTGCCTGGATAAGAGCTGGTATTGATACCGCTTTGAAAGTCAGCATGCTGTCGTATAATTTAGATTTAGGGCTTCTGGGTGCTGCCATCAGTTTCTGGTCCCCTTCAACCAATTGTTTCTTTTTCCCGTGGGGCCCTATGTCTGTTACTCTATTGGACATATATGCCATTACTAATTTTCCTCTGATTAGGACCCCCATAAGTGACATGGCTTCGATACCAGTACCCTTTATTCCTGAGGAACATCTTGCTTATGGTAGATTCTTGGAAACATATTCTCTTAGTACTGAGCCAATAACTCCTCATGAACGCACCTGTTTCGTCCTTTTTTGGCTATCTAAATATGTCTTCATTGCCCCCACATTGAAAATTTCCAAAGATTTCTTAATACTCGTAGCCAATCTTGCTACTGGTAAAACGCTTGCTTTAGCACCATTAATGCTAGCCACTTTATATCGAGGAATAACTCATGTATCTTTATTGATGACATCCAAAGAGGAAGGTACCTTATTTAAACCATTCTGGATTCTTCAATGCTAGATGGTGCATTATTTTCCTTTTCTTTCCACTCACACTCCTCGCACCTTTCGTCATCATTCCTGTCCAGAGTTCCAGCCACCAACACCTCTTTCCTTTGGATGTCGTTTACTCAGTTATTCCCCATTAAGTATCTCGGAGAATCTTTCTCCTTTTGCTTTTTACATTCATAAACTCTTGATAGTTCATTAAAATGAAATTGAATTTTTTGCTTATGATGCAAATGAATTCAATTACTTATTTGATTCAATAGGTCGCCTTAATTCAACCGACTTTTGGCTACGCATCCGTACTCCTGTGGACCTTCCTTTAAGACTATCTCAAAAAGATAAATTTTACCCTGGCTTTGAGATTTATTCTCCTCAATATTGCGCTAGGTTGTTTGGTCTAGTTTAAGCCATTCCCATGCCAATTCCGTACTCTCTTGAATTCCTAAGCATGGTAAAACAAAAATATCCTTCCAAGAATGATGCCCCCTTCGCGTGCTGTGCCGAAATCACTTGACTTATGTATGCCAAATTTGTCCCTGATGTCGATGACTTTGAACCTAAACCTGAATGCACTCCTGCATGGACTTTATGGTGGCTTTCTTTCTGTCTTGAAAGTCCTTATGGGGAGGCTACTCAAGCCATGTTGTCTCGAATAGCAGCAGGTGCATTTAAGCCAAGAAGCAATGATAAGAAGGGTAAAAAAGGCATTTCCATAAGACGGGATGCTCCAAATCCTGAATCAAAACCATTGCGGATAACTCAAGGGGCACAAATTAAGACTCCTAAGGCCAAGTTGACAATTCCTTCTAAAAAAGTTATTCCCCCAAGAAGTGCCCCTATTTGAACCAGATTGTATTGCGCTACCGCAATGGATCAACCCCGAGTTGATGAGAACACACCTCTTCTCAAGAGGAAATCAGATTCGGTTCAAGATATTCTTTTATTGCAATCTTTCTTATTTCATATGATTCCCATGTCATCTGTTAACCCTAATATTTATTCCTCTAGGGTGCCCATCATCTAGTCAATCTATTGAAAATGCAGACGAAGAATCGATTGCTGCATTAATCAAAAGAAAATGTCTCAACCCCTCATCTACATCGGCTTTTTCTTCTATGGCCATTGTCAATCCTATAGGGACTTCATATTCTCAGGCCAATCCCACTCATTCTAGAGACAATTCAAATGGTATATCTTTGTTGTGCCCTTCTTTACTTGTTCTTTCTATTCGATACAAAGTAATTAATCTTTTGGCAATTCACTACTGGCAATCTAAATATAGTAGGACCCTTTGTTGACCTGGCTCTTGAAGTCGCCACTATTGATCCGCCTATATTGCTTCTTTCAGCGCCAGAACAAGGTATTTGTGTAATTATGTCACAATTCATATCATGTCTCAACAACTGATTTTTCTCTATTTTTAGGACCTCTGAATGATTCAGTACCATCAATTTAGGCAACCTCAGAACTTGAAACAATTGCCAGTACTGCACCTATCGACAGCCACATCATCCCTAGTTCCCTTGTCCATTCCACTAGAGCTGGCCCTTCTAGTTCAGCTTTGGCCCTGGCCACTGCTCTTGTCCCAATACAGAATGCTGTTGCTCCTTTGACACAACCTTCTTCGAGCCATTCAATTCCTTCTGCTGAAGAAATAAATTCCCTAGAATCTCTCTTGAAGACTAAGCGTATGCTAAATGAGGCTTCTCAAATACTGGGTTTTACTTCGGATGCATCTTCCTCAAGGCAAATAGGCATTGAACATGTCAGAGATAAGCTATTACAACTTCTAGACCTTTCTAGTGGAGGTTTTCCTGTGCTTTTGTGTAATCAGACAGCTTTTGATCGACTGAAATTTCTTCTCGATGAGCTGTGTGGTGCTGCACCTAGTGAAATACTGCCCTCTGAGCTGAAGGTCAAACTTGATGATTTTTCAAAGGCTTTTGGCAGTAGGATAGAGTCTTATCGACGTAATTATGACCTAATTATGTTTTTAACTCTTTCTGATCAACCTCTTGCCGAAAATAATCAAGCCATAAACGAGCTCAGTCATACTGTAAAGGAAAAGTAGACTAACCTTTGTGCCCTGGTTGAAGAAATATCTGAACTTGATGAGGAAGAGCTTCATCTTGAAAAGCAGAAGGCAGAAATTGAGCAGAAACTGGCCTTTCTCCGAGATAAGCAGAAATTCAAGCACATACAGAGGCTTCAACAGGAGATGAACTTCGACAAAAACATTACCATTCTCAAAAACCTCAAGTAGATTGAGCAGCAACGTCAAGTGGCAATTGAAGCTGAAAATCGACGTACCAAAAATAAGTGTATAACCGAGAATGGTCAATTTGACTGTAGTATGTTGTCCCTCCAAAGCGATGTAAAGAAATTGTTGTTTCCCAAGAGAAATCAATAAGTTGATCTCCATTTCTTTTTGAATTTATCTTAATATTCCTTTTCAATAACTTCTTTCCAGCGGAAACTTTTTATTCAAATTTCTCCACGTTTTTTATTGTGGATGAAGTCGGTTACCATGTTGGGTCTATTTATACCCTTCGACCTCCATTTTTACTTCATTCGCGCAAACATGGCCTCCAACTTCCCTTTCTTTTTTCATGCTTCACTTTCTATGTTCTTGAATCGTCTTGATGATCTTCAAGTGTATGAAACAAAAGGTCGTATCTCTTTGTCCTTCATGGACTATAATACTAACAACGATCACATTATACTGGGTCCTTATCTCAAATCCATTCCAGCCCCTCTTATGTTCACTAAATGTTTTCCTCGCCATTACCAAGAAATTCTTCCCATTAACAATAGCCGCATTCATGCTCATGCTTGGCTGACCTCCAATTATAGGTTCAATTCTTATCCCGATTTTGACAGGAGGTTTTTTCAATGGTATAAATGCTTTGGTGGTGTGATGAAGTCCAAATGGCAATTAGCTCGAATTGACACAACTCTAATGTTTTGTTACATGTCTATCAATCCAATGGAGTATGGTCTTATTGGCAGTCTCTGTACCTTCTAGTCACCTTCTTCGCATTGTTTCTTCCTTCCTTGTGGTCTAGTAATCATCACTATTTTGGATATTTGGGCCTAAACGGGCCTTTCACCTTTTGTTGAATTCCGAGGTCAAGAGGTCCTTGAATGTTTGCCTTTTCAAAATTCGACATCTCTTAATCTTTCGTATGATGAATTCATGGACCGATTTGCTAAGTCTGAGGGGGAAATTCATTCTAATGAACATGTTGCATTCCTTCTATGTTGGCTTTCATGGTACATTTTTTGTACACCAACTTCATCAGTTTCTTCTGAATTCCTTGACATTGCTCACATGCTTTCCCATGGTATTGATGTTGGTCTTGGTCGAATTGCTCTCGCTGTTATTTATCGATCTCTTACAAACACTCAGACTTCTTTCTCTAATGCACATCCTGATCCTTTCTTTGGTCCTCTATGGATGGTGCACGGATGGTGCCGTATGTATTTTCCTGATCTTTTCTTTGATGTAGGAATACCTCCTGTTTACTGGTCTGAGGTTGATCTTCCTCCTATCGAAAAGAAAATTGGTCTTTGGAGACTTTGTCGTCCTCTTTATTACCCTTTAATAGGAACTTCCTTGTTCGAGGGTTTCCTTCAATATTTGCTTTCATCAAGAAACTTTGTCTTCTATAGAATTTGTGTCGATGTTCTTGAAGCTAGTCCATCTTATGATAAGTCTGATGCCTGTATTTTCTGGAAAAGCATTCTCACCCCTTGCGATCTAATTGTGGACTTCTCGATGAAAGGCCAAATTTCCCCAGGGTTCGAGGTATACAATCCGCACTACTGTTCTCGTCAATTCGGTCTTACCCAAGGTATTCCAACTCTTGTTGTTTACTCCAAGGAATATCTTTTTCCTCGTACTAGTAGTCATTGTTTCATCAATGAAGGAAGTATTTCTTGCTGCAATGAAATTACTCGTACCATTCTTGGAAGATTTTAACTACATACCTCATAGTACCGATGTCTTCGATGAATGGTGGGTGGAATATCGATCATATGTTTTTTCCTCGCACATCAATATGGTGATGTCTAAAGTCATTCATTGTCTTCCTGGACTGAACCACCCATTTGGAAGGCCTTGTGACTTATCATCTAACTACGATGATCTTTCTTCAGAATCAGAATATTCGTCCGATAAAGGTATAATCTTTAATTTCCAGCTCACATAAGGCTCATCTCTTATTTACTTTAAGCTTCATCTTCTATTGTTTCTTGTCTTGCAGATATGAACGTTACGTCTTATAAACGGGAAGTTGAGACTTATATTGGCACACCTGTTGAAGTCCATTCTCCAACTTATATTCCAATTTCTGATGACACCCCATGTTCATCAAAGCGAACTTTTGGTAAACCGTCCCTGTCTTGGGGACAAGACGAGTTCCGACCCAAATGGATTCGACTTCTCCATTTACTGTCATCTGGTTTATCTCATATTTCTAATAATATTTCCATGGAGACAGAAATTAAATCTCTTCTGACCGAATTATCCGGTTTACCTTGTCCTCTAGATTGTCTAGCTATGGAGTATGTTGTCGAAGAGTTGGCTCAATCTTTTAACTCAGCTTTGGAATCCTATAAATTTTGAAAGGATCGTATCGATACCTTCGACCAGATGGAAAAATCATATCTGAACAGGCAAGAGGATCTGGAGCAAGCACGTGCCGTCCTTGCACGTTATCAAGTAGTTGATGATATCTCACTATAGCGCCTGGCTGACCAGCTTAAACAGGTCGAACAATTGAAGATTGAATGCAGGACTATGGAAGACGAACTTCAAGAAATCACCCCTGAAAAAGATCAATTCTTCGAGGCCAATTGTGATCTAGAAATTCGCTTACGCAACTTTTGTCTGGGAGTTGAGCAGCACTTCATGTAACCATAGATCCAATTTGCCTTATAAATACTTAATGTATATATTAGGATCTTTATCTTATTTACGTCCGAGTGTACTCTTAACCCTTGAATATATGTACTTTCCTTTCACTAAACATGCTTGATCGATGAGCTTTACTTCTTTTCCAGTATCTTTTATCTAACCGGCATTATATCAATTTCAAACGTCTAACATGCTCAAATTTATAGCTGGTCATAATGATCCATCCTTCTGGCAGATGAAGTATATAATTGCAACCCTTCATATCCCTGTACTTGGTAGATATGGATCTTAACTATCCATTAATTCTGATGAACTGCTCCTACCCTTTCCTCGTAGAAGCTACAGATGGGTTCGCTGCATACGTTTTCCCGTACTCCACTTAGCTGTTTATTCTCTTCGATAGCAATAATATCCTGACATATCTTTACTTTCGTTCGAAGAATCTGTCAGTTACATCTGTTTCCACTTTGCTTGATTTCCACACGACCCTTTAGTGTTACTGGGTCTTGATTCATTATATCCACTTTTTCTTGCAAAAAACTGCCGGCGGACACGATCTCCTATATGATCCTATCTTGTCGTTCCACTTCTACCGGCATTAATAACTCCTCACGATGTGTTCTTGCTCTCCAATTAGTTCAAAGCACTTGTCAGTTACATTCACTACTCACGTCGCTCAAGCCCTTTAGACTTCTTATCGTGTCTATCTGCTTTGGTTCTCTATTTAAACCACTGCTTTGGCTGTCTACTTACCCCATTTTTGTAATTTTACTAATCTGCCACCTTCATCCGATCATCCCATATTCCAGACTGGCTTTACCATGGCCAAAGCTTCCTCTTCTTCATCTTCACATGCTTCGCTCTTCACTGAAGAGTTTATCTCCTTATGGAACGACATCTTATGTCGCTTGTCCTTTACCTATGCCTTTTTGTCGATCAAATCACAGGCTATGGATGAGATCTTTACCTTCCTCAAAAAAGCTGAACCCAAGTTCCTTCCACCCGACCATCCCTTCAGATTTAACTTTAATGATTTTTGCAGCATTTTTCCTTCTGGTCTCCGAGCCTTTTCAGACAACAGAATGATAATCGAACAGCATGCAATCACTGAGGGTGATTATTTCAACAAGGTTAACCTTGTCACCCATGCTGAGAAAGTATACTTTGACCGGCAGAAAGTTCTGGAATCTACTCGTGCAGGGCTAAGTAGTATGATCCGAACAAGAGAAGCGAAGGCTGACCTACTGGACATCACCAACCGTCGACTCAAAGGCAAGCTGACATCTAAAGAGAGAGCAGGAGAATAGACAGAGAAGAAGGGGCTAATTGAACTGCTACCCCAGATAGACGCGGACATCAACTCTTGCAGGTCGTTGGTGGAATGCTTGGATGTGCAGGTTAACGCATGCTTCACCATGCTCATAGAACGAGAAACAGAGTGCAACCATGCCTATTTGGCTAGGAACACTAGCTCTTCCGCCTGCCTCCATATTGAAGAAGAAAATCGTCATTTGGAGAGTCGTCTGTGCAGCTTCATAAACAAGTTTAGGCGTCATATCGATGTAAACTGATCATGTAATGATGCCTAAACTGTTTCTGTAAATCCGACCTCCAAGTTTGGCTAGCTCAACCCCTTCGACCATTCTGTTTGCCAACCTATTTCATGGATTCCTTGGACTATTGTTATGTTGAATGATTATCAATTTCTTGATGTTCCTTCATGTCCCACATAGCTGGATAATATTTCTTTAAATATTTTCCATTGATTGATCTAGGCATTTCTCCGAGCCCATCAATATCCATCAAATGATATGCATTTCCACTTAAAACTTGTGTAATTAAATATGGACCTTCCCAATTTGGTGACCATTTTCCAAACTTTTCATTATTCAAACCCACTGGCAAAACAGTTTTCCAAACTAAATCACCAATATCGAATTGTTTTTCCTTTACATGTTTGTTATATGTTTTAGCAACTCTATTCTTCTGGGCAATTAATTTCTCTAAAGCTATAACCCTATCTTCTCTCAATTCATCGATGTTTCCATACATTAATTCGTCATATTCTTGCTTGGACATGCCCCCTTGTAATTTTACCCTCAATGATTGTACTGTAATTTCTACAGGCAGCACAACTTCTTGACCATAAGTTAACATATATGGGCTTACTCCCGTACTTGACCTCCTTGATGTTCTATAGGCCCATAATATCGTCGATAAAAGTGAATCCCATTCTCTAGGGTTTTCTTCCAAATGCCTTTTAATAAGGTTGATAATAACCTTATTAGATGCCTCCGCTTGTCCACTTGCCTGAGCGTAGTAAGAAGTTGAATGAAGCATCTTGATCCCCCTGGATTTAGTAAACCCTAGAACTTCCTGACCAATAAATACAGTACCCTGATCTGCCGTTATTGTTTCTGGTATTCCATATCGATGAATAATTCTTTCCTCTATAATCTCCTTTACTACTTTCTGGTTTATGTTCTTATATGAAGCAGCTTCGACCCACTTGGTAAAATAATCCGTGGCAACCAATATGAAACTATGTTTTCTAGATGATGGAGGATATATTTTTCCAATTATGTCCATTGCCCATTCTCAAAATGGCCACAGTTTGATAATGGGTTGCATAATGGCTGCAGGAGCATGTTGCAGTGGTCCATGTTTTTGGCATGTCTCGCACCCTTTAGCATAATCAATACAATCTTGAGTCATTATTGGCCAAAAGAAACCATGGCACCTTAATAACCATTTCATTTTTATGCCTGCTTGATGCGCATCACATATTCCTTCATGTACCTCTGCCATTGCTATAAATGACTCTTTTTTGCTTAAGCATCTAAGCAGAACATCATCGATTGTCTTCCGATATAATTCTCCATCCATCAATAAGTATTTCAACACTTGCCTCTTAAACAATTTATTATTAGAAGCGGGGTTCTCTAGGTATTGGCTGAACGGTTTTCTCCAATCTTCCTTGTCGACATCTACATGTTTCCTATTGGACTATATCATCATAATTTGATTGTCTATCGATGGAAAATTTTTTGTCTGCGTAACGATAAATTTTGCTAATTCTTTTGATATTTTATATCCATATGCCATTTGTGCTAACTCATTGGCTTCCGCATTATCATTCCTTTTTATATGCTCTAGTTCATAATCACAGAACTCGTTCAATAAAACTTTCGCCATATCGAAGTATTGAATAATATTCTCATTAAAGCATTGATAATTTCCCGATAACTGATTGATCATTAATTGGGAATCCCCTTTTATTTTTACAAACTTAACGTTCATGTCAGCCAATATATTAAGGCCAACAATTAAAGCTTCATATTCTGCTTGATTATTGGAGCAATCAAAATCAAGTCGACACATAAGTTTTGTTCGATATTCCCAAGGGGATACGATCATGACCTCAATACCAGATGTTGTTGTCGTACTTGACCCATCAAAATACAATGTCCACGATACCACCTGTATCGATCCCTCGACATTCTCCTCTTCCAAATGTACACATGGATATTCTGTAATAAAGTCAGCAACCGCCTATCCTTTAACTACTTTAAGCGGTACATATGTCAAATGTATTTCAGACAAAGCGAAGGCCCACTTGGCAATTCTTCCTCTGATAATCGGGCGAGTTAACATATATTTGATAATATCCATCTTACAAATTACCTGAACCGTTTTCGGCAACATGTAATGACATAGTTTTGTACAAGCAAAGTATAATGACAAGCATAATTTCTCCACCGGAGTATATCGTTTTTCTGCATCATTCAACATCCGGCTGAGATAATATATTGCTTGCTCTTTTCCATTGTCATTCTCCTGTGCCAACATGCTTCCAATGGTATTATTAGCTGCCGACAAGTAAAGCTTCACGGTTTACCTGGCTTGGGTGGCATCAAAACTGGTGGACTGATCAAATATTTTTTAATCTGCTCAAAAGCATGTTGATGCTCTTTCCTCCAAACGAATTGATCTTGACTCTTAAGTTTAAGCAATGGAGAAAATATTCTATCTTGCCTGACAGATTAGCAATAAATCAACGCAAGAAATTTATCTTGCCTATGACCATCTGCAATTGTTTCTTACTTACGGGTGGCGGCAATTCTAGAATAGCTTTAGTTTTATTCTTATCTATTTCTATTCCTCTCTGATTAACCATAAACCCTAAAAAGTTACCAGCTCTTATCCCGAAAGCACATTTAAGAGGATTCATTTTCAATTTAAATTTCTGCATTCTTATAAAAGTACGCTCAAGATAAGTTAGATGACTTACCTGGTTTGATTTAATGATGATATCGTCGATGTAAACTTCCATGAAATCCCTAATCATATCGTGGAAGACAAAATTCATAGCCCTCTGATAAGTTGCTTCGGCATTTTTTAAGCCAAATGGCATCACCAACCATTCGAACGTCCCAATAGCTCCTGGACATCGAAATGCTGTTTTATGCACATCTTCCTCTGATATAAATATCTGATTATAATCCAAATGACCATCCATTAATGACGTAATCTCATTGCCGGATGCTGAGTCAATTAACATATCCGCCATTGGCATTTGATACTCATCTTTTGTGGTTGCTGCATTCAGATCACGAAAATCTATACACACCCGTAACTTCCTATTCTTCTTTTTAACTGGTACGACATTTGATAACCACTCGACATATCTTGCAGTTCTAATAAAACCTGCTGCCAACAAGCGTTCAACTTCCTCCTTGACCTTCTGCACAATTTCTAGTACAAACCTTCTTGGTGGTTGTTTGTGTGGTCAGAATTCTTTCTTAATTGGCAATCTATGCTCGACCACATCTCGTCCTAATCCTAGCATTTCATGATAATCCCATGCAAAGTAGTCTCTGTGCTTCCGTAATAACTCAATCAATCAAGACTTTGCGACCTCATCTAGCAATGCACTGATGAAAATTGGCCGATGGTGCTGGGCATCTCCAATATCAACTTCTATTAGCTGGTCTTGAGCTTTTATAAGTTTATTATCCTCTCTGAGGGGTGATTCTTCAAATTCCGTAATGCAGTCGTTAAGATCTGGACCACTCACTTCGGCCTTATAGGCTGTATACCTCTTATTGAGGTCGCCTAATAATATAAGGTTCTCCATGAACAACCTTGTCCAAACACCCCGCCAGGTCAGTTTTGGGAATCCAATGGACATTTCCCTTATCAAACCGGCAGAATGCAACATCCCTTGAATCAATTCTTGGTGGTTCGATAACGTATGAACTATCTTCTGACATGTTCCTTAACTCTCGATCAGTTCTTAATGCATGTGCCCATGACACATGAGCTTTACTGTTAGCTTTAACATATTCAACTTTGCTTCCATTCCAAAAAGCTAACATCTGATGAAGGGTCGATGGTACACACTAATTTCCATGGATCCAATCTCTTTCTAACAACACATTATATGAACCATCTACCTCGACAACATAGAAAGCTGTTCTAGAAGTTTTAGATCCTACGGTCAGGTCAGCCACAAATACTTCTTTGACCTTTGTTACTTCTCCTGTAAAATTCGACAATTGTATATTTGATAGGATAATTTCTTCGTCTCTTTTTCCTATCTTTTTGAAGAACCTATATGGAACCAGATTTAAAGTGGAGCCTCCATCGACTAGAACCTTAGAAACTGGATGGCCATCTATCCTAGCATTTATATTAAGTGCCCTCAGATGTTTGGATCCTTCGTAAGAGGGTTTCTCAAACTCCATTAATTCTTCTTCATTTTCAAATTGAAATTCTGCCTTGTCTTCCTCATTAATAATTGAACCCCCATTGGTTGTTGAGTCTACAGACGTCACTCTATATTGCAATGGAAGTCTAACTTGAACCATGCATGAACTTAAAGATGAAACAGATCTTGATAATACGGCAGGCCTTAGTACACCTTTGTCATTAGTTTTACCCTTTTTCTGATCATTATTGTGCTTATCTTGACTAAAATCCCTAGGTTTCCTTTTCCATACTAAATTCCTAGCTCGGAATTTCTTAGGTTTATAAGGCATTGATGGAATTTGAGTAATATGAATTTGATTAACCTGTCTTTGTAGTTCATGCATCTTCTTCTTTCTGTGTAACCTTCTCTTTTGAGTCCTTGTTACATTGCCCCCTGGACCCTGGATTTCTCCTGATTCGAACCATTCATCTTTTGGTAGATCACTTGGTGTTTTTAGAGTCCTAGTTCGGTGAGGTGTCAGAGTGACCTTGGTCTCTCTTTTAGGTGGATCATCGAATTCCTCACCCCATCCAGTTGCAACCACTTCTTCTGAATATATAGGGGGTGGACCATAGTCAATATAGTAGTCGAATTTACCACTAGGCTCTCCCAATGTTCCAATTCTAGGGTCACCTTCTTCATAGCGCTGCTTAAAAGACTTCCGTTTTGTTGGGTATGTTATCGAATTATCGATAACCCGACTATTTCGCTCCTGATTCGAACGTCTATTGCTATTTTGAACATTTTGAGAACGACCCCAATATCCAGTCTTTTTGTTATAATTTTGGTATCCAAATCGATCCCCAAAAGTCCGTTCTTGTGAAACATCCTGTTTTGAAAAATGCTCTCTTTGTTGATCATAATTGATTTCTTCTTTACACCGAGCACATAGGTGTGGCCATATCATTTTACCTTTAGGTTTTAGTGACACCATTCCAGTCATCACGGGAAATGGATCAACATCTACCTCCATAGGAGCCTTTTCTTTATCATCTGCAAATTTGATATTGCCTTGTTGAATCGCTTCTTGAATATTCTTTCTTAACACAATACAATCAACTGTATTGTGACTCCATAAGTGATGCCACTTATAGTATTTTTTTCCTCTCATATCTTCTGGGCTTGGTATAACTTGGCCTTCAGTAAGCTTGATTTGCCCATCAGCCAAAAGAAAGTCAAATATTTCATCGACCTTATTTATGTCAAAAGATTAATACTGGACATCCTTTGATTTGACCATGACGGTTCCCTTTTCTTTTGTTTTAGCTGGCTTCAAGGCGGGATAAATGTATAGTTTTTTTCTATTATCATCTTGGCAACTGCCGCTTCAGCATACTCCGATTCGTTTTCATCGACAAAGTTTACCTCATGCCTAGTATGCTTCCGATCCTTTTCTTTCAAAAAGTTTCCATGCTTCACAGCAATGATAGTTAATGAAAACAAATCATAATAGGCCTGTCCTACCATTCTTTCCCTAATGGCAAACTTTAGACCATTAAAGGCAAATTCAGCAAACGTTCTCTCGGGTAATGGTACAAGACATCTATTTCTCGCCTTTCTAAATTGGAACATGAACTGATCAACTGACTCATTATTATACTGTTTCATTGCTGATAAATCTGCCACAGACATGTCCGGCACTGCCCTTTGAAATTGACTATGAAACATCATTTCCATTTGATCCCAAGAGGTTACAGAATGAGGTTGTAGAGATGTGTACCAGGTAAAAGCGGTTTTGGATAATGATAATGGGAATAAGCGCAGCTTCCAATGATCTCCATACGTAGCATCTCCACATAAAGCAGTGAATCGATTGATATGCTCCTGTGTTGACTGCTCGTCTTCGCTAGTAAATAAGCTAAATTCTGGCATCTTAAATCCTCTTGGGTATAGAACGGTCTTCATCCATTCTGGGTAAGGTTTCCTGTACACTTTCTTAAAAACTCCTGGTTCATCACCATATTGCCGTAACATTGGATCAATCATGTGATGATTTTGTCCTGTTGGGATTCCAACTGGTGGTGCATTTTGTTGCAGAAGCTGATGCATCTGATATTGAGGTATTGATGCTTGCGTGATTGGTTGCAGTAATGGATATTGTGCCACTGGCTGTGGATGCTGTGGAGTTGGATTTTGTAGTAGTGGTGGTGGATATTGTGGAATTGTGTTTTACAATGGTGGTTGTGAATATTGTGGGATTGTGTTGTGTAACAGTGGTTGTGGATATTGTGGAATTATTTTTTGTGGTAAAGGCTGTAGCGGTTGTGGCATTTGATAATGTGGTACTCGCTGCGGTGTTGCTACATTCCTCCCTGGACTATCTATATTAACGTTTGGCTTGAATAACCCTTGAGGAATGCTTGGTTGAGCAGCACAACCACTAGACAACGCGTTGTCGTGCAATTGATACAGAGCAGTTTGCTGAGGAACCATATTTGCGGTAGTCGCATTCACCTGAACTGGACCAGGCAAATTTGCTCCATTGGCTGCTAATTTGTGACATTCTAAAATTCCACCAATTGGAATTTATTGAATAATTGAGTTTTATGAGATGTACTCGTAGTAAATTCTCGTCCGGAACTGATCAATCCTTGGAATGCTAACCATTAGGAAAAGGCTAATAGGGGAAATCAAATTCGCGCGATTAAAGAAAATTCGATCGTGAATGAATTTTGACCATTAAATCGCGGAAGTGATATTTTGAGCCATTGTTGGCCGATCCAAGGATAGTTAGGGATCGGTTCGCCACTGTCATAGTAGTGGATCGTGGGTGATTCTGTTAAATCACGAAACGACTTGATGAATGATTCCAAAATTATACCGAACGATCGTACCCCTCGGATCAAGTGATTGATCTTTGCGATTTTAATGACAATCGAGGTCGTTACGTACCGAACGGACTTGCACGTGACTCGATTCAGTATCAGTCATGAGTCGATTCTGCGAATTTCCCTAGCAAGCCGCTCGTTAGCTCGAGAAACGCTCGAGTTACGTTTAATAGAATTTAATTATTGGATTTTTGCACAAATTGGACACCGGAAAATTAAGAAGTCACGACGGAACATTAGGACGACGTTACACGTGACACGTGTCAATTTTTGGTGTGCTCAACTTTTTCGAAAAAATTCGATTTGGACAAGAAACGGAGAAAGTGACCAAAATACCCCCTATGATTTATTAAAGGACAAGCTTTAAGGGTAAAGGGCATTTTGGTAATTTTGCTCCCAAAATTTTGATTGAACAATTTTACCCTTGGATATTTTGGAAATTACAAGTATACCCTTGGATATTTTTGTGCAAGAATCGATCTCGGCCATCGGATCAAGATAAGATCCAATCGGGACCGTCGAATTAAAAATATGAGTAAAGGGCGTTTTGGTCATTTCCGCAATTGGTCAAATTCTACTATTTGGTCCAAGAACACACACACACTCTCTCTCTCTCTCTCTCTCTCATTTCTCTCCCCCTTCCACCGTGAATCCCCTCCCCTTTTCTTTTTTTGGCCGTGAAACATCCTCCCCACCGCGACTCTCTCTCTCTCACGCCCAAGCCGCGCTGTCGCCGTCCAAGCCGATCGCCGCCATTCGGGAGCCGTACACCGTTGCCGCCGTCCCCGATTCAGTACCGCCGCTTTCTGTTCTAGCCGCGATAGTCTAGAACGCGGGTAAGTCGCAATCTAAACCCAATTTAGGATTTCGGGTATCGACAGACGATTTTGGGCGAAATCGAGAATAGATTAGGTGCGGAATGGCATGATTTAGAAGTGGGATTAGGTGGCGGGTCTTAGAATTGAAACCAGAAAATTTTTATTGGAAAATTCAGAATAATAGGGGCTGCGAATTACTGTTCACGAGATGTGATTTACTATCCATGAGGCTGTGATGGGCCGATCGGGTCGCAAGTTGGATTTTTAGAACCGAGAATTTATGGCGAGAAAGTCTCGTGAAGGACCCGAATCGATTTGAGACCATTTGGTTAGAGAAAAATAGCAATTTCCGTGTTTTCGTGTGTTGAAATTATAATTGAGTTGGGACGATGAAATTTACAATATGCGGGTGCGAAATATTAGGGTTTATGATTGGAAATGTTTGGCGGGCCTTGAGGATTATTTTTGGAATTTTTGGAGGACAATTTGAGGTGAATTATAAGCTGCGAGTTACTATTCACAAGCTGCGAATTACTGTTCTTGGGACTGTGATGATTTGTTCGGGACGCAAGTTGGATTTTTAGAACCATTATTTAATGGCGAGAAAGTGTCGTGAAGGATTGGAATTAATCCGACGCCATTTGGTTGGAGAAACTTGGCAATTTACATGTTTTGGGCATGTTTGAATTATTCTGGATGGGGTTGATTTAATTGAGTGTTTATTTGTGTGTTATATGAGGTAACTTGAGGATAAAATGAGGATGTTTCGAGGCTGGAGTGAGACTGAATAGAGTGTCGGATGTTGTGGGATGGAATTAGCGAGCTTAGGGCTCGATTTAAGGACAAATGGCGTCGGTTTGGTATGTGGTAGTATGGCTGGATTGTGATGTTTAATATGCTCGAAAATGTCGAAATTATGCCTATGAACGTGGCTGTGTTTGTGGGTCCATGAGTGGCCTTGTGTGTTTATTGAACTGTGATTGATGGATTGAAATGTGTTTGATTATGTGCACGTGTGGGCCAGATTAATTTAATTGTTGAAATTGGCCATGTCGAATGCTAAGTGAGCATGTTTTACGTGTTAATTGATGCGTGCAAGGGCCGCGTGTGATGGGCCAGTTGAGTGTCGTAAATGCTTGATGAGCATGTGCATGAGTAAGAAAGAAAAGTGGTGTGGCATGTGATTGTGGAAGTTATGTAAAGGTGTGTAAGTGCGAGAATGGGATCGGGCTGAGTATCATAAGCTCGGGCAATGATCACGTAGGTTTGTTGCATTTGGCACAGGCTGAGGCTTGAAAAAGCAAGAATGAGAATCAGTCCGAGGCACGATCAGCTCGAGTGAGACCGGGATTAGACCGAGGCATTATAAGCTCGAGTTCCGATCATGTAGACCTGTCGCATTTGGTGCGGGCTGAGTATTGGGTCGCAGTGTACCTGAGGAGTGTACGTTTACGCGGGTCACTGGCGAGTGATGTGGGAAAGAGGAAATGAGAACGGAATGGATACGTGGAATGAGAATTGAACATGCGTGTGTTTGCATACCACGTTATTGTGATTGAGTGCAGGTTGAACGCTTGATTAAGTCTAGCAAGAGTGACTGATGTGCCTGCTATGTGATGATTTGATGCGTGTGAATGTATGTATTTGTGTGATTGTTTGGAGGTACGTGATAGCCTAGATAGGTTTAGGTTGCAACTTATTGAGAAGTGTCTCATGGTTGTATAAACCAAACCATTTCAGATAACCCGCTGGAACAAGGAATCAGTCACCACCGCCACCGTCAGAATGTTTTGGTACAGTCATGCACACCGAGGATAATTTCGTGGAGTACACCCTGAATGGATGCCATACCAAGGACGCAAGGACTAGTGAGGAGGCGATGAGCTAGTGTCCGTGTAGTACCGCTTTTGGTAGATTAGGAATTTGCCTCTTTTTGATATATGGTTTTTAAGGTAATCGCAGTGGATGTGCATGTAAAATTTATGGACCTAGAAACATCAGGAAGGTGTAAGTATGTTCATATGTGGATAATGTAAGGTTTGTAAGTGTTGGCGGTTCGGCGTGCAAGTTTAATTCTGGTGTTCTCCAATTTGTTGTCCGGGTTTAATTATTTGTTTCCGCTACAATTGACTCTGATGCGAGACCGTTGAGTCGGCGACGTATTCCTGGGATGTCGCACCGTCCGACTCATGGAAGGGAGGTGTGGAAAGCATTAGATTGGAGTCGGGGCGCGACAACCTGGCTTAATTGGTATCAGAGCAAGGATAGCTCGATTTAAGTTGATCAAAGTTTGGAGTAATAAGGAGTGGAGACCCAGAATAATGATGGTTGACTTGAGAAACCTTAGTAGGCCATAGATATACCTAGTGCTACACTTATTCCAGACGGTTGTTGTGATTGTTGGTTGATTGATGTGTGATATTGATTGGTGTGCAAGTGCGGTAAGACCTGAGGTGAGTACGTGTACCTCCTTGTTTGAGGTCTTGCGCTGTTTGTGTTTAGGCGCATGCTGAGTGGTTGAATGTTGTTGTGATACCTGCCTAAGACCTTAGACCGGTTAGATTGGTTTAGGTCCTTAATTCCTGAATGGAATTATAGCAGGTAGGAGATCATTGAGGCAGTAAGATTGAGGAGAAGGGGTAAGAAAACCCAAAGGTATTTAAATGTGGTAGGCCAAGAGGCCCAAGACTTAATATTAGGGGTTGTGACTCAGACCCTATAAGAAATAGGGAATGTATAGGCAGGCAAGCTCGGGAAAGGGGTCGCCGTTATTGCCCAGGCTGTCGAGGTTGTAGTGATTACTGCTATGAGTGGGATTAATGCCAGTTAGGCCAAACTCAGATAGTGGCCAATAGGCAAAGGCGCTAGTTGTTGGAATGGTTTCTCATATTGAAATTGTATAAAGTCAATGGTAAGGGTGATTCTGAGATTGCACCGAGGTGGGTGTAGGAATTAGAGAAAGCCTTTGAGATTTTGGGGTGCACCGAGACTAAGAAAGTAACGTTGGCGAGGTACTAGCCGCAAGACAATGTTAAATATTGGTGGAAGACCGCCAAGGATAAGATATCCCCAATGAGTACAGCCTAGATTCGAGCCATGATTGTTAAGAGTGCCAAGAGAAGGGAACTGACGGAGTTTAGGTGATTTGCCGAGGGCAGATGACTGTGGAATGATATGAAACGGAGTCCATTTGACTGGTTGAGAATCCACAAGACAAGGTTCAGAAATCCCGAGAAGGACTGAAGTCGGGTCTCTGAAACCTAATGATCTCACTGAACATCAGGAATGATGGGAAAATGTATGAATGAGCTCAAGTGATAGAGCGAGATCAGTTGGAAAGTGCAACTACTTCTAGATAGTGATTTACTCAAACTAAGGATAACCACCGCCTCGAGAAGAGACAGATGGCGGGGAAACAGGCGATTCATTGCACCGGTTAGGAAGGATATTAGAAAGCCGAATCGTCAAACGAGCAATTTTAAGGCTTGCATCGAAAGTGAGAGTCGAAACAACTAGTTAAACTCGATGGGATTGAGTTTGTTCTGCTTGAGTCACGTTTGGTGTGACGATTCCTCGATTGATAAGGCGATGGTGTTGTTAAAGTATCTTAACTGTGAGATAGTAATCGGGAGTAGAGAAAAGAGTGTCAACTTGACAGTGTTGCTCAGGTGCGATTTTGAGTGGGGAATTGAAATGGATTGGCTAATAAGACAGAAAGCCATAATGGATCACGGCTAAAGGACGATCCAGTTCAACCCAATTGAACGTCTTAGGTTTGATCTTCAGGAAAATCGAGGAGGAATCTCGATTCCTTGAATGCCCTCGTTTGAAGTGACTAGATACCTAGTGATAGTTGCGAAGGATACAAGGTGAATGTGATTGATCCGATCGTGACGGAATTAAAGTTGAAAGAGTAAACGAGGTGTGTGACCTTTCAAGGTCTTTCCTTAGGAATTGCCGGGTTGCCACTAGAACGGAAAGTGGAATTGTGAAAGAATTGGCCCCGGGGTGAAGCTGATTTCAAGGGCGCGGTGTTGAATGTTCTTGTTGAAAATTTAAGGAATTGAAAGTCCAAATGTAAGGACTCGTGGATAAAATTTTATCCGCCCTAGTGTGCCTCCGTGGAGAGTTCCTGTAGTGTGTGTGAGGAAAAAGGATAGGATATTAAGAGGGTACGAAAACTACCGGTAGTTGAAGCAGTCAGCGGAAAAGAGTAAGTACCTACTGTCGAGGATCAATGATCTGTCTGGTCAATTGTAAGGACCTCAATGTTCTCCGAGATTGAACCACGGATTTGATGTCACCAATGGGGACTCTGAAAGGAGAATGTTCCTAAGATTGTGTTACGGACTGGAAATTTTTCGTTAAGGACATGAAAAGAAGGTGTAATCACGACTGTTTAATAGACGAGGTATGGGTACTACACATTCATAGTAATGTCCATTGAGCTAAGGGATGCCTCACTGCTTCTGTGGACCTAATGAACCGAATGTTCCAAGAATTATGGGATTAGTTCATAACGATCTTCGTTAATGATGTATTGAGAGACTCGAGGAGCCTGGGAACAAGAAGCAAGTCTGACTGAGGTGCTGCAAACCTTGAGAGAGCTCGCACTCTACGCTAAGTATGGCAAGTGCGAATTTTGGCTCAATAGAACAATATTCCCTGGACATATAATATAGGGGAAATGGAATTACAGTGAACTCGACTAAGGTTGAGGTGATGACTAAGTGGCCAAGATTGATGCCATTAATGGAGGTTGGCAGTGTCTTAGATTTGGCTGACAATTATCGACGTTTTGTGGAAGATTTTCGTCGATAACCGTGCTATGAGCACGACTGATTGAGAAGGAAATCCGTTTGAATGGAATGATCATGGTGAACAGAGTTCCCAAGAACTGAAGCGTAGGTTGATAATTGCCCCGGTATTAAATATTCAACCAGAACCGGGAGGATTCGAGGTCTATAATGACGCTTCATTAAAAAGACTTGGGAGTGTATGGATGCAACACGGTAGAGTAGCGAATTATGCGTCATGCTAGTTGAGACCACGTGAAAAGAATTACCCGACGCATGACGGAAATTTGACTGCAACACCCTGTATTGCCATGGAAAGACTGGATGAGTAATAGATACGTTAAGTCATGAGTCGATTGGGACGTATGGGGTGATCAAGGAATGAACCTCGTTGGGAAAGCTCAGGGATTTGGAAATTAAATTTGAGGTGAACTGGATGTAGAATTTGTTGATCGCCTTGAGGATTAGTTGAAAATCCAGGCCCAGGACAAGGAATGGCATTATGTGGATCGCGAGATACGAAGAGTCATTAAGGTGGATGCCGATGAGAGGAAGTCGGATTTCCATACATTCGGGGATAGAAAATCTTGAGATTCTAGGAATGACTATGTGTACCCGATGAGGCGAAACTCGAAGAGAAAAAAAAATTTGAATGGAAATGTGACATGATCCCAAGGATGTTGTAACAGGATCAAAGTGAAGTCGGAGAAAACCCGATTCCATCAAAATAGCAGTTGATAGACTGACAAAGTCAGTAAGCTTCCTGACATTGTGAACGGACTTTGAGTCGGACAGATAAGTGGAGTTGTGAGAAAGGTCTCACAATCGGAGACGACGACTTTTAAAGCTTGAGATTGGGAACTAAGTGACAGCCCAAGTGTTCATCAATGGAAAGATTATCCTAGTTTGACAGAAAAGGGAAGTTGAGCCGAGGCATATCAGATTGTTCAATATTCGGGAAAAAATCGGAGATATGATCTAGCAAATTGCCTCGTTGACTAATCTGTCCTAAGTATACGATATATCCCACGTGACGACATTGAAGAAGTATAAACCAAATATGACTCACGTTAAGGGGAAACGGACGTGGAGGATAAAGTGTCGTACGTGGAAAGGGCCGATGAAGCTTGAGGATAGAAAGGATCATGGATCGCATAATAAGTCAGTCCCAGTGATCCAAGTGTATGGGAGCACCGAAGGACAAAAGGTGCCGTTTGGGAAAGCGAAAAGATGATGCAATGTCAATACCCCCAGCTGTTTGAGCAGTAATAAGATTGTAAATCTTGAGTAGTGGTGAGATTGTAAATTTCGAGAACGAAATTTCATAAGGGGGGAAGATTGTGACATTCCGAAATTCCATCAATTTATTGAATAATTGAGTTTTATGAGATATACTCGCAGTAAATTCTCGCCCGGAACTGATCATTCCTGGGAATGCTAACTATTAGGAAAAGGCTAATAGGGGAAATCAAATTCGCGCGACTAAAGAAAATTCGATCGTGAATGGATTTCGACCATTAAATCGCAGAAGTGATATTTTGAGCCATTGTTGGCCGATCCAAGGATAGTTAAGGATCGGTTCGCCACTGTCATAGTAGTGGATCGTGGGTGATTCCGTTGGATCACGAAACGACTTGACGAATGATCCCGAAATTATACCGAACGATCATACCCCTCGGATTAAGTGATTGATCTTTGCGATTTTAATGACAATCGAGGTCGTTACGTACCGAACAGACTTGCACGTGACTCGATTTAGTATCAATCATGAGTCGATTCTGCGAATTTTCCCAGCAAGCCGCCCGTTAGCTCGAGAAACGCTCGAGTTACGTTTAATAGAATTTAATTATTGGATTTTTGCCCAAATTGGACACCGGAAAATTAGGAAGTCACGACGGAACGTTAGGACGACGTTGCACGTGACACGTGTCAATTTTTTGTGTGCTAAAATTCTTCGAAAAAATTCGATTTGGACAAGAAACGGAGAAAGTGACCAAAATACCCCTATGATTTATTAAAGGACAAGCTTTAAGGGTAAAGGGCATTTTGGTAATTTTGCCCCCAAAATTTTAATTGGATAATTTTACCCTTGGATATTTTGGAAATTACAAGTATACCCTTGGATATTTTTGTGCAAGAATCGATCTCGGCCGTCGGATCAAGATAAGATCCAATCGGGACCGTCGAATTAAAAATATGAGTAAAGGGCGTTTTGGTCATTTCCGCAATTGGTCAAATTCTACTATTTGGTCCAAGAACACACACACACACTCTCTCTCTCTCTCTCTCTCTCTCTCATTTCTCTCCCCCTTCCACCGTGAATCCCCTCCCCTTTTCTTTTTTTGGCCGTGAAACATCCTCCCCACCGTGACTCTCTCTCTCTCACGCCCAAGCCGCGCTGTCACCGTCCAAGCCGATCGTCGCCACTTGGGAGCCGTACACCGTTGCCGCCGTCCCCGATTTAGTGTCGCCGCTCTCTGTTCTAGCCGCGATAGTCTAGAACGCGAGTAAGTCGCAATCTAAACCCAATTTAGGATTTCGGGTATTGACAGACGATTTTGGGCGAAACCGAGAATAGATTAGGTGCGGAATGGCATGATTTAGAAGTGGGATTAGGTGGCGGGCCTTAGAATTGAAACCAGAAAATTTTTATTGGAAAATTCAGAATAATAGGGGCTGCGAATTACTGTTCACGAGCTGTGATTTACTGTTCATGAGGCTGTGATGGGCCGATCGGGTCGCAATTTAGATTTTTAGAACCGAGAATTTATGGCGAGAAAGTCTCGTGAAGGACCCGAATCGATTTGAGACCATTTGGTTAGAGAAAAATAGCAATTTCTGTGTTTTCGTGTGTTGAAATTATAATTGAGTTGGGACGATGAAATTTACAATATGCGGGTGCGAAATATTGGGGTTTATGATTGGAAATGTTTGGCGGGCCTTGAGGATTATTTTTGGAATTTTTGGAGGACAATTTGAGGTAAATTATAAGCTGCGATTTACTGTTCACAAGCTGCGAATTATTGTTCACGGGGCTGTGATGATTTGTTCGGGACGCAATTTGGATTTTTAGAACTATTATTTAATGGCGAAAAAGTGTCGTGAAGGATCGGAATTAATCCGACGCCATTTGGTTGGAGAAAATTGGCAATTTACGTGTTTTGGGCATGTTTGAATTATTCTGGATGGGGTTGATTTAATTGAGTGTTTATTTGTGTGTTATATGAGGTAACTTGAGGATGAAATGAGGATGTTTCGAGGCTAGAGTGAGACTGAATAGAGTGTCGGATGTTGTGGGATGGAATTAGCGAGCTTAGGGCTCGATTTAAGGACAAATGGCGTCGGTTTGGTATGTGGTAGTATGGCTGGATTGTGGTATTTAATATGCTCGAAAATGTCAAAATTATGCCTATGAACGTGGCTGTGTTTGTGGGACCATGAGTGGCCTTGTGTGTTTATTGAACTGTGATTGATGGATTGAAATGTGTTTGATTATGTGCACGCGTGGGCTAGATTAATTTAATTGTTGAAATTGGCCATGTCGAATGCTGAGTGAGCATGTTTTACGTGTTAATTGATGCGTGCAAAGGCCGCGTGTGATGGGCCAGTTGAGTGTCGTAAATGCTTGATGAGCATGTGCATGAGTAAGAAAGAAAAGTGGTGTGGCATGTGATTGTGGAAGTTATGTGAAGGTGTGTAAGTGCGAGAATGGGATTGGGCCGAGTATCATAAGCTCGGGCAGCAATCATGTAGGTCTGTTGCATTTGGCACAGGCTAAGGCTTGAAAAAGCAAGAATGAGAATCGGTCCGAGACACGATCAGCTCAGGTGAGACCGGGATTGGACCGAGGCATTATAAGCTCGGGTTCCGATCATGTAGGCCTATCGCATTTAGTGCGGGCTGAGTATTGGGTCGCAGTGTACATGAGGCGTGTACGTTTACGCGGGTCACTGACGAGTGATGTGAGAAGTGATGAGTGGTCACAGTGTACCTGAGGCGTGTACGTTTACGCAGGTCATTAGCGAGTGATGTGGGAAAGAGGAAATGAGAATGGAATGGATACGTGGAATGAGAATTGAACATGTGTGTGTTTGTATACGACGTTATTGTGATTGAGTGCAGGTTGAACGCTTGATTAAGTCTGGCAAGAGTGATTGATGTGCCTGCTATGTGATGATTTGATGCGTGTGAATGTGTGTGTTTGTGTGATTGTCTGGAGGTACGTGATAGCCTAGGTAGGGTTTAGGTTGCAACTTATTGAGAAGTGTCTTATGGTTGTGTAAACCAAACCATTTCAGATAACCCGCTGGAACAAGGAATCAGTCACCACCGCCACCGTTAGAATGTTTTGGTACAGTCATGCACACCGAGGATAATTTCGTGGAGTACACCCTGAATGGATGCCGTACCAAGGACGCAAGGACTAGTGAGGAGGCAATGAGCTAGTGTTCGTGTAGTACCGCTTTTGGTAGATTAGGAATTTGCCTTTTTTTATGTATGGTTTTTAAGGTAATCGCAGTGAATGTGCATGTAAAATTTATGGACCCAGAAACATCGGGAAGGTGTAAGTATGTTCATATGTGGATAATGTATGGTTTGTAAGTGTTGGCGGTTGGGCGTGCAAGTTTAATTCTGGTGTTCTCCAATTTATTGTCCGGGTTTAATTATTTGTTTCCGCTACAATTGACTCTGATGCGAGACCGTTGAGTCGGCGACGTATTCCTGGGATGTCGCACCGTTCGACGCATGGAAGGGAGGTGTGGAAAGCATTAGATTGGAGTTGGGGCGTGACATAATTGGCCCGTATTAATACTCTCGTTTCGAGGCGTAGGATTAACCGCATTACCTTCAATTGTCGACAACTAGCCGTGTGTTTGATTTGCCAATGTATTTTCTCCTCTCTGAAGAATTCTTACTGATGCAAGGGGCATAAGTTGCCCTGTTGTTACATTACCAGAGGTTGTAACTATGGGTTGTCCAAGACCTCCTACTGGACCTGAAGGTATGACTGGGACAGTTTGTGGTTGAGAAGAACTCGTCGATGAATTCGGCCTTCTAGTGATTTCCTGAAGTGTATTGATAAACAATGGCCTGATAGTATCAGCCACGCATCTAGTGACCAGATTAGCCAAATCATTATGTTGTTCTTCCATGATCCTTCTTATAGTAGCGAGTATAACTGGATTTGGTTCCAATTGCCTTCTTTGTTCTTCAGTAAAGTGTCTGGGAACGTCTATCTCCTCTACCTGACCTTGCTCTGTAATTGTTTGCCCTTTTGATGATTCTATGCGTGTCACACGTTCTATAGCAGGATTCAGGGGTGCACTGCTCCCTGGAACATTGTTATTCTGATTTAATTGGCTCTGACTTCTTGTTCGTGCCATTGTTACTCCTTCAATTGATCTAAGAGGTCCCACCGGGCGTGCCAAAATTATGTTTCATCGGAAATGTTTTCACGACAAAATATAATTTACCGAAAGTCGTTCTTTGGCTTTTAATGAAAGGAGACTGAGTTCTAGATCTAATTCCGGACAGGAGCAATCCAGGCATAAATAAGGAATTTGATTTTTACAAAGGATCTAGACGAATCCATCCAATTGTTGGTGGCGTCCAAAACTCACAAAGATTTGAGCAACTATAGCTAATTAAATGGAAAATGCGAAACTAGAGAATAAAAGCTACAACTATGGAAACTGAAAGTGCGAAACTTGGAAGTAAAGATAATAGACAACATTTGTTTAGTTTTTTGTGTATGGAGGGGTCCCTTGTTGGCACTCAAACGCTATTTGTAACGCAGACTTGATAACCGTTCTTGGTGTTGTATTCAATCTCTACTATTGATTTCATCTTCACCGTTCCTTTAACGACACATGTTTATCAACCGCTATCGATCTTATCTTCTGTATGAAGTGATAACTGCTCTTGAGCCCATTTAATCTCTGGAATGACAATCGTCGTCGAACCCATTAGTTTCCTAAGGTGACAACCATCATCGAATCTTTCTCCGTTTGGCACCTATCTCCCAAAATGGTAACTGTCATCGAGCCTTTTCCCCGTTTGACATCTGTCTCTTGGGATGATCACTGTCATCAAACCTTTCCTCCATTTGACACCTGTCTCTTAGGATGATAACCATCATCGAACTTTTCCTCCGTTTGTCATCTGTCTCTTGGGATGATAACCGTCATCGAACCTTTCCTCCATTTGACATCTATATCTTGGAATGATAACCGTCATCGAACCTTTCCTCCGTTTGACATCTGTATCTTGGGATGATAACCGTCATCGAATCTTTCCTCTGTCTGACATATGTCTCTTGGGATGATAACCGTCATCGAATCTTTCCTTCGTCTGACATCTGTCTCTTGGGATGATAACTGTCATCGAACCTTTCCTCCGTTTGATATCTATCCACCAGAAATAAGGAACTTCGTCGAGCTTTTCTGACTTGATATCTACTATCCGTTTCATTGATTCCATCGATGAAGAGCACTTTTAGCACTTGGGCACCTGTCTTTTGCAAAGGCTTTCATCGAATCTTTCATAGCTTTTCTCCGTCTGACACCTGTCTACCGGAAATAAGAAACTTCGTCGAGCTTTTCTAACTTGATGTCTATTATCTGCTTCATCGATTTCATCGATGAAGAACACCTTGAGCACTTGGACACCTATCTTTTCTAGAGCAAAGGCTTTCATTGAATCTTTCGTAGCTTGATATTCATTCTTCTCCTTGTCGACATCTTCGATGAAAATACCTTCGGCATTTTCTATCCCCCTCTATCTGAATTTCAAATTTCCCGCTTATGATTGTTCGTACCTACCGGCTGTCATTTTAGTACAGGTGACGTCATTTTATTTATATATCCTCACGATGAAATCTCTAATTAATTTCAGGTGTCAACAGAACGATTATGATTTTGATTTTTCGATTACAACAGATTATTTGTTGCTATCTCTCTCCCATGGATATAGGTTCCGACAGTTGGACCGAATAACGTAAATCTTTATTGTTATTTATTATTCTTCGTTTATTTCTCTAGTGATTTCACTTTGACTTAAATTGTAAGGTCTTGATTAGCGCTTCTGTTTCCGCGTTATATTACAACAGCAGGAGCCTAAGCTCATTGAGCGATTCGGGCAAACTTGCAAAGTCGGTTTCCCCATAACTGACGATGGGTGGGAGAAGTTCGCCAGCCGTCAAGGCTTGTAGGAATGTTTGAGGAGCTGCAGTTTCCTTGGCTGTCATTGTCCAAGATTCCGCAGAAAAGAAAAGGAAGAAGAAGGAGAGGAAAGTGGGACCTGCAAGACAAAAGGGCAAAATGGTAAAAACAATGTTTTTGGGAGTGTCAGTGGAAATAACGTGACCTGTATGTTACACTAAAGGTGCGCATGACAAATTTCTATGTCCAGAAATTGATTCTGCTCAGAAATGATTCTTTTTAATTCTATGTTCGGGAATTGATTCAGAATATTTGAAGGCGTTTGGTAACGGGCCAAAATTTCCATTCCTGGAATAGAAAAAGAACAAAAATGCATTTGGTAACGGTACAAAATTTCTTTTTATTAATAATATTTTAATATTTCTTTCTTTCTTTTTTTTTCTTTTCTTTTTTTTTCTCCTCTTCCTTGGTCATGGCCTGGTCGCCGACCGGGCACCGGCGAGGGCTGGCAAGGGTGTCGCGGCCAGCGCGACTTGAGTGAGGGCCGCCCTCGCGGCCTAGGCGAGGGTCACCTTCACCGGCCTTTTCCAGCCCTCACCCAAGCCGCCGAGGGCCGCCCTCGAGGCTCGCAGCCTGGGCAAGGGCCGCCCTCGCTAGATCCGGCGAGGGCTGGATTTTTGCGGCCACCCTCGCTAGATTCGGCGAGGGCGGCCGTTGCCCAAGCCGCGAGCCTCGAGGACAGCCCTCGCCCAGGTCGCGAGCCTCAAGAGCGGCCTTCACTGGCTCGGGCGAGGGCTAGAAAAGGCCGATGAGGGCCGCGTCGGCCCTCGCCTATGTCGCAAGTGGCCGGCCAATCAAGAAGGCTGAAGAAGAACAGTGAACATGAAAGAAGAAGAAAAAAAAAATTTCTCATCCAATTTTGATTCTTGTTCCTAGAATCAAGAAGCTACTTTTTTTTGCTTCTTGATTATATTCCAAAACTGATTCTCAGAATAATATATTTGCAAATTTGTGCCCGAAAATAAAAAGTTTACCAAACGGATTTCTGTTCCAAAACTGATTCTGGGAACAAAAGAACAGAAATTATCACTATTTGGCACATTGTCATGCGCACCCTACAGATGAAAAGGGGGCGTTTGAGCAAAATGGGCTTGAGCCTAATAGGTCCGGCTAGCTCACTTATCAAAACTCAAAAGCCTTCTTGACTTTCAAACTCGGTTTATTTCGCAAAAAAATAATAATTTTAAAAAAATTTCTTGAAAATAATCACCTAAAATAATTAGTTAATGAAAAATATTTTCATTATCGATAATAATTTAAATTTAAATATTTTCCTGGATGATAAAAAAAATTTCGTTCGTTCATCCATTTTTGTAAGCAATATAAGTGATCATTTTTAGGAAAATATTTTTTAAATTATTCATTTTGACTTGACTTTCTTTCACACACATGGAGATATCTTATCTCAATAGGTAAGGGTAGCCATTTAATTATGTGTAATCACATCTCGGGCTAATCCTGTTGTTTTGTTTGATTACCAAAATGTTTCGGTGCGTTTGAGAAGTGCATTTTTTTTTAATTGAAATTAAGTGTGTGAAAAAGTGTCAATTCGTGACAGTTTCAAGTTAATTATGTCGTATCGTACTGAATTTAGGTTTTTTCTCATAATGATCGTGTTTTAAAGATCAAGAATTACCATCTCTATTGACAGGTTTTCTTACCTTTCTCTATTCTTGTCCGGAATGAGTCCACCAGGAAGGATTCCTCAAAGTTCTCATGCATGATCTTAGTGTTTGAAGAGATATAACGTGGAAAACGCTAACGGATCTTGCAATTAAATTAATGTAAAATCATCAAAGAAATAAATAAGAAATAATAAAAACACTAGAAATTTACGTGGTTCGGTCCAAGTATCGGTACCTATGACCACGGGGAGAGCCAGCAGCAAATAATCCACTATCAAATCAGAGAATTATAGAGTTTCAATCGCTCACAAGCTCAAGTGTTTCTTATATCTAGATTTAAGCTCGAAGCAAATCTAGAAGTATTATCTCACGATCTTTCATAGAGAATACCCTTAGAAAAAATTCATAGAGAGAAAAGAATTCGATAATCTTCCTGTTTGCTTTGCGTACGCTGAACCAAGAACGTCTTGTGTTCTTTTGTGCTTCATTCGCGGCTCCTTTGTGCGGCTCCTTCGTGTGCGGCTCCTGTTCGTGAAGAAACCTAGAAAAGAAAACCCTTTTATTTTCCTTTCACTTGCGCGGCTACAGTCAGGAAGAGATCTACGCCTTTTGTCTACGCAGTCGACAAACCTAATCTCAACTGGGACCCACCATTTGGCTACTACACGATGAAAAAGGAAACCAAAAGCAAAACTTAGGCTCCGTTCGTTTGGGGGAAAATATTCTCCTTTTGAAAAATATTTTTTCGGAAGTCATTTTCCTGAAAAATATTTTCCTGGAACACAATTTTCTGGTGTTCGGCTAAAATCTGAAAAAATTTCGGAAAATATTTTCCGTTGTTCGGTATAGAAATGATTTTCCTTCTTGTAATACTTTTAATATTTTTAATATTTTCATATTTTTTTCTTTTTCTTTTGCTTCTTCTCCTGCAGGTCGCCGGCAACGGCTGCGGCTGGCGGCCGACGATCGGCCGGAGGGGAGCTCGAGCATCGCCCCAGGCCGGTGAGGTCGAGCCTCGCCGGCCTGTGGCGACGCTTCGCCTCGCTAGCCCGACCTCGCCAGATCTGGCGACCTGAGCGAGGCTCGAGCCTCACCCGAGGTCATCAGAGCCTCGCCGATGTCTGGCGACCTCAGGCAAGGCTCGAGGTCGCTGGATCTAGCGAGGCCCAAGTCGCCGCTGGCAATCAAGCAACCCGAGGAGCCTCGCCCACGAACAAGAAGAAGAAGAACCCACGAACAGCAACACCAAAAAACAAAACAATCAAATCATCAGTAGATCCGGCGACCTCGAGCCTCGCCCGAGGTCGCCGGAGCCTCGCCGACATCTGGCGAGGTTGGAGCTCGTTGACCTCGGGCGAGCTTGGCCTCGCCGGATCTGCCGACCTGGGAGAGGCTCGAGACTTGCTCGACGTCGCCAGATGGCGGCGAGGCCGAGGTCGCCTGAGGTCGGCGAGCTCGGGCCTCGCCACTGGCCGGTCGCCGGCCATAGTGCTAAGGAAAGAGAAGAACGAAAAAAATGAAAAAAAAAAAAAGTGAAGAAGAAGAAGAAGCTCCGGAAAATGATTTCCGCTTTTGAAGAAGCGGAAGTCATTTTCCATAGACTTAGGCTATTTTGTGAGGGGGGAAGGAAAATGTTTTCCTACGGAAAACTTTTTCCGCCTCCCAAACACCGGAAAATCCGGAAAATATTTTTGGGAAAAATATTTTCCGCCAAACGAACGGAGCCTTACTTTTATTTTATTTTCTCTTATCACTTTCCTGACCCACAAGTGAACATATGCCCCTTCATTTAATTTTCCCAAAAGAAGTGCTGCGAATTGCGTCCAGTAACTTAACTCGATTAAACTTGGACTTGCGTATTATTTTCAACTGATAAAAAACTAATCCTCTAATCGCATCGGATCACACACACAATTTCAAACTCGAGATAATTTGACAGTGTTCTTGCCCAAGCTGCCAGCTTTATCGAGGTCTAAATCGGGTTGTGGCATCCCGATAGCAGCGTACCCGTCCAAAATCATCCCAGTTCCCTCTCATAGTACAAAGTCATATTCATCAGTGCTCGGAAATTTCGCAATGATAAAAGTCGTTTCCTAGCTCAATCACTGTGGACTTTGGAGCTCAGCACATTTTTTTTTTTAAATTTTTTGGTCGAAGAGCTCAGCACATTAAGGTGCTCAAACATATGCTTGCTTTTATTGAACACACTAGGGACGCGCTGAAAACGGATCGATAATTTTCCATTTATAAAGGCCTTTCCGATGCGGTTCGACACATTGTTATACGCATCAAACGGTAGAAAAAAAACTTTTGGCAACTATTTGATGAGGGGGGACTAGAGCATGCGACAGAAACAGAGTGAACTAGTATGCTTTTTCAGACGTGAGTCAGGAGCTTGCCTCCTCATCTTAGTTGCCGAACATGATAACTTCCATGACGCCGGATAGCAGCATAAACCAACATTTACACCCGAACCTCGCTGATGATCAACCATTTTTGCTCTTGATCCATGATAATAGTATCTAGCTGCGATGCGCATTCGTGAAATAGCACATGTTTGCTGCTATTGCCTTTCGGTACGTTCAGGCTTAGTTTGGTGTTGACATGCTCCCTTAATTGATCACAAGCACTAAGTTATGTCGAACCTGTGCTCTTGCTTCCATAGATGGTCCGTAGTCCTAATGAAACATTCTGTATATTTAGCAATGAGGTTTCTGTATCCTCGAGTTGTGTCGGCTGGATTACTCGGCTTCTGCTCCATAGCTTGGAGTTCTCTGATGGACCTCTGCTCATTGAAGAAGTATTGGCTCATATAAGTGTCTCGGAACTTGACCGATTCTGCTGGGAAACATAGCAGGATATCTGACTAGGAGATGCAGCATATATCGAGACAATGCTTGCTAATTCTAGATCTCGACCTGATGTTTGTTTAATGTGTGCTTCTTCGAATGGAGCATCTTCCAGACTTGTACGTTCTCTGGGGTGGCAGCAGAGCTCAATAGCAATATAGCAAGTCAGAACTCTCTGGTCCAAATCTAGTTCAAGAATCCATTTGAAACAATCAAACGTTTTAGCCCAATCGAGTGTGCAACCGCTTCTAGAGGTACGTATAGCTTGGAAACGCGCATCACAAGTAGTCGACATGTGAGTAAATTCAACCGACAGAATTCTACCATACGAAACATAGGTCCTCTTTAAGCGGGGTGTTTGGTTCAATTTTCAAATTGAAGTGTCAGATTCTTATTTTTCTCTCATTTTTCACATCAAAAGTGTGTGCCATCTTTTATAAGAAACATTCTATGTTTTTTTACATGTATATTGATATGAATATTTGAAGTCGTCTCAATTTTTCCTAATTTCTTTTAACATTTAAATATTGTCCTTATCTGTTAGTATTAAGATACGAAGCAAAATAATTAACAAAAGAGACCTTAAGCCCTTTTGCTAAATGGACTTATAAATTTTTCAAGAAAGTAACTCAAAATGAATCGATATACAAGATTTGCAGGATGCTCTGTGGGCTTCCAAGTACTCAGGTCTCCGCATCCATTCCCCTGAATTATCAAGAAGAGAAGACTGGCATAAATTCAAGGGGAAGATGCCCTTTGCTACCGGGAACTTTACCTTCAAAATTCATTTCATGTCACTTCAACTCCTACTTCTTCCAAGGCCAAAGGGACCACCACCCAAACGCTTTGAAAACCAATCCTCACTCCTCCAGTTCACAGCACATCCAGGTAGTGTCAGTATTACCGCAGCAAGACCACCCCATTCCACTTCATCCAGGGAGCGAGAGCACATGAACCAGGGGATTGGATGTGTAAATCATACTACTCCACCAAAATGATACTGCACGTGCTCATACTATCGATGAGTCTATAATGCTGTCGATAGCAAGTCTCGCAGTTTTTGAAAATGTAATTGACTTTAGTAGCATGTGTCTACTAGATTGTCCAGCACAAGTTTCACAGATTTTGGAATTGTGATGCACCTTAATTTAGTAGAAATAGAATGCGCAGAGATAGTAGTGCAACGCCACTCCACTTATGACGAGCAAAAGAACCTCGGGCGAAATGGTCCAAAGAGACATGGATTCATTTCTGAGCAGCCAACCATACAGATACATAAATAGAATAACATACAGACGAAGGGAACAGATCGAAAAGGGCAACATGCACAGAAATGGCAAACATTGGTGACTTCCTAGAGGTCATAAACGCTCAATAATATATATGTAGCTCAAGCAAAGTTCCTTTCTCTCTCTCTCTCTCTCTTCCTCTTTTAACCAGTAAGCCAAAAACCAGGCATGTTACTGATAATACATGAGCTGCATGCCGCCCATCTTGCTCATTGCTAATTGTCGCTCGTAGGCTAATAGTTCAGCAGTAGAAAGGCCTGGTAATGGTGCCGTTGCAGCAGGTGAAGGGGATTGGAGCTTGATCCTGGGGGAGTAGGCTTGCTACCCTGGAGCACTGCAAGCACAAACAAATCAGAAGTCAGCTTTGGTTCAATAGAAAACGCCAGGGGGACGAAGTCTTGTATTAACTACCGTTTTCACATGCTAGAGCCCCTGATCTATTTTTACCACTGCCAAGATGCGGGCAGCAATTATAACTTAAACTATATGCCACGAAAAGCCCATCTAAATTATTGAAGAGATAGAACACTTCACTTGTATTGCCAGAGAATGTCTTATTACCATAACACAAGCCACCTTTGCTTATCCTTTTAGAGGATAAGAGGTACAGCCAAACATGTGGTGGCACCACATGCTGATGAAGTCATAGCTACAGCATTCACAGATTGAGTTTAAATTCAACTGTCTTGAGTCAAAGAGCACTAAGCTCATCCAAAAGGGTTTAGTGCAGTCACTAAATGCACAAAACTCAAAGACAACTTGGATCAAATCTCGGTGTAAACAAAAATGAGGTCTTTGACCAAAGGTTAACTATGGGAGGTGGTCAGATTTACGATCAGGAAAAGGAAAAAAGTGCGATAATTTCAACTTATATCAGCATAACTGCAGAATTAATAATCTCCCACTACATTTTCTATGGAACAGATACTTTTCAAACCATTAGCACACTGTGAAATAAAAAACAAATTAGGAATGAAGAGCATTAGTAGCAAGCCCAAGAACACACCTTAATGTCTTCCACAGAGATGAGTATTTCCCATTTGAATGGCCAATGCTGCTTCTGCATGAGTACTATACCTCGCGAAACCAAATCCTACACCATAACCTCCACAATCTCTGTTAAATGCCCATCAACAAAAAATCTGAATACATTTAATCACTTGAAAGGCCAAATTTAAACTTGCAATTGTCGGAGCCATTTTCCATATAAATAGGTTTAACTTTGATAGAATAAGTTCATCATTGCTCTCTACTCATTCACCTACTCTTCAAACACCGACTTCCTGAATTCTCTTCTCTGAATACGGCTCCAAGTATGAACTAGCGTGGTACCTACATCAAATAGCTTATGATCAAAAGTATAACAGAATAAATTTGTCTCAAAAAATTATTTCACTATGGACCCACTCAATGTGGTTGGATTAATTATAGTTAACTTAATCTAATACTATATATTTATCTTGGTGCAAAACGAGATAACTAGGGTGGATGGAATTAGCATTTAAAAAATAATTTATTTTCTTATACTTCTCCAAGAACTATTCGATTCATCTGCAATCACCAATCCCATTATATGCAATTTCATTTGAAGCATTTTTTTCACCTCTAATCCTAATTTGTCTTCTAATCATTGTTGGATTTTGTAAACTGAAATTACCTGACCTTTTTGTGAGATTTTGAAGCATTTTTTTCACCTCTAATTCTAATTTGTCTTCTAATCATTGTTGAATTTTGTAAACTGAAATTACCTGAACTTTTTGTGAGATTTTGAAGCATTTTTTCACCTCTAATTCTAATTTGTCTTCTAATCATTGTTGAATTTTGTAAACTGAAATTACCTGACCTTTTTGTGAGATTTTGTCTCATAATATTGGCGCTCAAAGAGTGTAATACGATACATCCACATCTAGTTATTGCAAAAGTTAGCATCAAATAACTAATGAAGGGGAAAGGAATAAAATTCAATCTGATATGAAGAGAACATGAAAAGAATTAGAACCCGCACTGCACCTTGATTTCTTGTTCGTTTTATAACAAATAATTTAGATAAGTACTAAAGTGACAAGTCTAAATCCTTGTCCTTTTTGTGATAATTCAATTTCTAAAGCTTTCCAAACCCTTGCTTGAAGCTTAAGTTATTTAATGACAATAATAGAGACCCGTGCATGGCGCGGCCTTCTTGACTGGTTATAACTAAAGGAGAGCATGATGGTAATTGCAAAAATACACAAATTGTTAAGGTGTATTTAATTTTTCTCAATAATTTTTTTACAGTTTCATTTGATATAATTTTATTACTGGCCACAAAAAGAATAAAGCCAAGATGGCCAATATAGTAATGTCAATATGAAGATGTAAAGCGTAATTTTAAAAGCACGGGATACAAAGTTTAAAGTACCCCCAGTTCATGATGGAAAATACTAGATTTCCCTAAGGAAAATCTGGCAATATTCACTTTGTTTTGCTTTGTTTTGCCCCCAAATTACTCAAAACTCCACCATATGGATTCAATTAGATGTAAATCAGCAGCACCAACAGATAGTACTTAAAAAAGAGAGATCGGTCTTGCCTCCAAAGATAAATTTCCTACATAAACAGTTGTATACTGAGGATTTTTTTCTGGAGCATCACTGTTTGTAGCCTCCTTAACATCCTCTGCAATGAAAAAAAAAAGAGAGTAGATGATAGGTGATGCAATCTTGTAAAAGAGAATGCCTATAACAGTAGACAATACAATGACTCGGGCAGCAAAACTTAAAATGCTTGTGCCTTCGAGCATCGCATATCAACCAAGATGAATCCAGGAAACTTCTGTTCCAAATAATGGCTAACCTGACGAGCCGTTGGCTAGCTTCACCACACTTTTGGCATCAGAGCTCTGCTTCTCTTCAATGCCACCACCACCAGCACCCTTTGTTGCCCAATTACTACGTATCTGTCTACTGCCAAGCCATTTCCCTGAAATATAAGCCGAAATTAACTCGACTTTACATGGAGACGGTAAAAGGAACTAGCCATCATGTTATTACCAGGGAAGACTGTTCAACTTTCTGGCATTTCACCGAACCGATGAACTGCCACTATACTTGTAAAATGTGAGTTTGAAAAGTCAAAATGGGGGAGAAGAAAAAAAAAGAAACGAAAGAAAAATAGAGGGAGAGAGAAAGAGAAAGAAAAGAAAGAAGAAGAAGGAGGAGGAGGAGGGGTTTCACATACAGTCGGATCAATTACATATCGCAATGCTCAGTGGGTGTCCACGCCCTTTGGTCATTCAATTGGAGAAGTTTTTGGAATTCGAGCTTAAATTCGAAGTATTGTGAAATTTCGAGCCACCATCCATGGCTACGAAGCTGTTGAAAGAACACCATATCTAGCCGCGGATGTCGTCGCTCTATCTTTGGATGAGAGGCTGTCCATGGACGACCGCTACTCTGCATCTCCATATCTATGGACGAGTGCTCACGGCCAAGGCTTAGTCGCCTTGATGACAGAGAGGGTTGACGTGGAGGTCAGCCTGGACGCGGCGATCAACCGTCGCTCAATAGCCAAATCTACTCTACTGCTCAACAGCTTTCAGCTCGAGTCTTGGCTCATCCACGGCTGCTGGGAATGAGCTCAACAGCTTTGCTGCGGACGGTGGTGGCCAGGGTGGGATGGTGGCTCAAGGATGGTGGAAGCGGCGACTTGGTGGTGGAGATAGCCAAGCCCAAGCAAAGCGGAGGTTGAAGATGGAGGAGGAAAAGAGAAATAATTTGTTTTTAATTTCCAAATCAATATATGTGTCAAGATCTAATTAGTTATCAGTAAATAAGCACACGCCACAGCAGCCGTTGACGTGACGCTTACAAACCGCCGAATATTTTCTCATGAATGACATCTCAAGAAGTAAAAGCGATGGCAAAAGCTTGACTCGATAAGAGAAATTTGCTTGATCCATAAGAAACCCAAGTTAATCAATATGTGGTTTTATTTTCATGTAAAAGTTTAGGAGATTGAATCCGGTGAACAAGGGGATGATAAAGAGTGATTCCATGTTATGCTTTTCCTCTCCCAGTGATCATCATGTCGTTCTTTATTATATGCATTAGCCCTTTGCTTCCACCTGAAGAATGTAGAAAAGAAATTTGAAGTGTTTTAGTATTGGTTCGTATCATCAACGCTGGCGATAACTCTTTTACATTTAGAGTTATCAGCATAAGCCAACTGATTCAAATATATTGAAAGAAAATATCATGTCTCTCTTTTTCTTTGTCCTTTTCTTTTCCGGAAGGCAAAGACAAGAAACAATGTAAAGAAGCATGCGTAAAACTGCAAAACGAAGACAGATTTCATCTCTCTTCTCCTTTTGCTTTTCTTGGATAGACCATGAAACTCCTTTTGCTTTTCTTGGATAGACCATGAAACGTACAAATGACAAACACAAAGCGGACAACAAGGTTTTAGATTAACAAAAGTGAGAACGGTTAGTTTTGGTGTTGCTGTAGTTAGATTATCGAGAAAATTAAAAAAAGGTATGAGATGTCAACAAGTGATTGACTGCAATTTGATCATGTGGGAATAGCAAGTATTATAGTAGGCTACAAATTCTCTCAATCGAGGAAGTAAATCGACTTAACCTGCAATCAAGGGGGGCTCGCTCTAAGGAAAAGAAGCGGGTAATTTATGGGGATATAAACATGGGACGCAACTCCAAGCCGACCTTTGTGACAATACTCATTGACTGTTAAAGTAAATTATGAATCCTTTCGAATAAGGGATTAAAATCGATTGAACTTACGATCAATAGCAGTTGCTCTAGGGAAAAACTGGCTTCAATGTGGCGAAGTTTCAACATCTATGGACTATCCACAGCCCAACCTTTACACACGGCCCATTATGGGCTCCAATCCGCTAAGTGTAGGACTTTGTCAGAATTTCAAGGCCCAGAAGGCGTAAAAACGAATTTGGACCGGTACATTTGATGAAATCCTGGTGGAATGCACGCAATTTTTACCATTGTAATGGTTCATTTTTTATTAGTACATACGCTACACTGAGGAAATAATTTCTCTCTCCGCAAGATACAGTCAATCTCAATGCTAAAACTAAATCTCTCTTTGCTGAAACTCGGCAATTGGCATGGCAATTTGACCTTGAAACTTCATGGAAGATGGGATTCAAGTGTGTACGCATATTACAGCGGTGCATTTCGTGGGCATCACAGTCACTTAACATGGATCTTCTTTCCGTGTTTGTGTTTCCTAAGCTCATTGTCGTTGAGGGAATTGAGGAAAACTTGCGAGAACTATACAAAAATGAAATAGCTTCAGTGTTGAGAGATTGAGATTAATAGAGAGAGGGAAAATAGAGTGACAGTGTTTGTAAGAGCGACTTGCTTCTTTAGTTGTTCATCCATGGTCAGTATTCTCAGCCTTGGAAGGAAGATGGAAGTGACTAGTACAGAATCCAGCAAAGGTTCATTTATCTGTTTGATGAAAGTTACTCCCTGTCCATAACTGTGTTCCTTATACAAAAGCACATTCGCGTGTCCTTCGTAGAAAAAGATTATGAATTTTCTTAAGACAATCAATCCATGCCCTCTTGATTATAGTGTTAGTCATTTCAAGCATCGCTTGGTGATACAGGCCAACACCGATGAGTGTGCAAGTTTATAACATCCCCAAATCCCAATTCAAAGGTGAGAGACCTTATTGAGTTATTCATATTTAAACATTAGCCTCTCAAATGGTCACCACCTTATGTGATCACCTAGAGTACTCTTTTTGGGACGTTTGGGCCATGTGGACCGAGCCATTTACGTACATATTAGTCGAAAGAGCATTACGAGGCCTATTAGTAGTGATTTACCAAGTCGGTATACTAAGTGAGATGGGATTTTTGCAAGTGGCCAGCTGTTTAAACAAATTGGACCAATTTAATATCTAATAAGAGTCCGTCATATTACTTAGTATATCAAATTTGTCGGTCAACCTTAGTATGCACAGCATTTCTCTGATTGAAATATAGATAGACATGACTTTTTGATGGCTAGCTTGTTCCTTTTCACATATTATGCCTGTCTTAATCATCCTGATAATCATTTTTATTCTCAAATTTGAGCCTATGAGACCACTGATAATTTGTTCGTCTGAATATAATAAACATGGCCAACAAAAATGCCCATAACAATAATCAAGCTCAGGAGACTTACATTTAGCCCATTTCCAGCTAATCTGACCCAACCTGTTTTTAGGCTGATTTGGTTTTATATTACTTTCTGTTAAGCTAATTTATTTGAAGTCACAAGCTCGAATCGAATTCTTAGAGTATATTAAGTATAATTAAATCTAACATGAGCAAATCGAGCTCTTGTGCATTTTTGCTGATTCATTGAACAAAGGATACACACATGAACAGGGCACCGGCCCGCACTTGTGACAACATCTTGCAGAACACTTTCTGATGTCCATCGATGTTGTCAGTTGCTTCGAAACGGTAAGTGTTTCAATGAAGGAAAGCGTGTAATATATAAAATACATATACTGGTTCTTGAGATGATAGTATAAATTTCATTTGCTAAATGTGTTTATTATTCATCATTCTTGAGATAAGATAAGAACCGTCCTATGTAAGTGGAGAAAGGAGGTTGCCAAAAAAGTAAATAATTGATCAAATATAGGTTAAACATTTATCTAATGACAATAGTGCCACTAAATTAACGCTAACAACGCTGGAAGGGACTAAAGCAGGTGACAGAAACAGAGTAAACTAGTATGCTATTTCCCAATCAGCTCCCCTATTTCCAGAGCATGCGGTATTTCGATGTGATCAGTTAAGCCGACATGAGCCATCAGGAGCTTGCCTCCTCATCTTAGTTGCTAAGCATGATAACTTCCTTGACACCGGATAGCAGTATAAACCAACATTTCCAGCCAAACCTCACTGATGATCGACCATTTTTGCTCTTGATTCGTGATAATAGTATCTTGCTGCGATGCTAGTTGGCATCCGTGAAATAGCGCACGTTTGCTGCTATTGCCTTTTGGTATGTTCAGGCTTAGCTTGGTTTTAACATGCTCCCTTTATTGATTGCAAGCATCCTTATGTCGAACTTTTGCTCTCGCTTCCATAGATGGTCTGTAGTCCTCGTGAAACAATCCGTAAAATTAGCAATGAAGTTTCCGTATCCTTGAGTTGCATCGGCTCGATTGGCTTCTGCTCCATGTCTTGGAGTTCTGTGATGGACTTGTTCTCATTGAACAAATTAATTGCCTTGGCATAGGTCTCCTCTCGGAACTGGATGCTCGCAATTCCGCTAGCCATAGCAGGACATCTGACTAGGAGATATAGCATATATCAAGACAAATGCCTGCTAATCTAGATCTCGACCTGATGTTGTTTTTAATGTGTGCTTCCTCGTATGGAGCATCTTCCAGACTCGTACGTTCTTTGGGGTGGCAGCAGAGTTCAGTAGCAATGTGCCAAATCATAACACTCCAGTCGAAATCCAGATTAAATATCCAGTTGGAAGTGTCCAACGTTTTAGCCCAATCAAGTACAAGACAGCCTCTACAGGGCGTATAGCTTGGAGCCATGATCAGTCGTTTCATATGGTCTGTCATTTCCTTGTGGCTCCCATACGGATGTTTCTCTACTTCGTCTTTGATGTGTAGGAGCTCCCGGAGTTGGACCATCTCCGCCTTCTCGACAGGGTTGTATCCAATTGATGAAATTCAAGGTGCAGGACATTTTATTCTTCGTCACCCAACAAGAAGTCCTGTTAGAGAAAAAGAGAACCAGTGATGCGAATAATTCTAAAAAATTGGCTGCACGCAACAATTATAAAGTTATGCAGCGATCGATTTTCGACTTTAGGTAAGGCTGCTTGTCAATCAATGGTCTCCAGAAACATGATTCGCATAGTCAAATGCAAGTGGGACGGAAGTGTGAGAAGATGTCGCCTGCCAGGTCTATTGTATGATTTCTCATCTTGAATGGCCGTGGACATGGGGTTTTTTGCAACCTATGGTGGCTCTGTCTACAAAATACTGAATGATGAATCAAAGTTCATCGCCCCACGGATTGCGGCATACGGGAACTAAGAGGAATGCATCTGCAAGGCCTCATCAAATTCAGTACGGTGTCACCGATATCTGTTGTTATATATAATTTAACACTCAGAAGCTGGGAAAAAGTTCGAGAGAGATATAGGTGTTGCTTAATTCACTATTGCTTAAGAGCGACTCTGGTTTGCTAAGGCTGCTCAATCTTGAGGCGTCTACAAGCCGATGCTTCCTGAAAGTCTGCGCAATGTGTTGTCGAACCTTAGGTACTTGGGATTAAGATGGACCGTTCTTGATTCTATTCCAGAATCGGTCAGCCATTTTTCCCTCCTGGAGACATTGGATCAAAAGTAAACTGACACAACCCGACCGCAGAGTTCCATTTAGAAGGCGAAGAACCTTTGGCACCTGCACATGAACGAGGTATGCTTCGACAGGAACATTCGCTAGCATCAGATGCCATCAGAGAAGTCTCGAGCAAATCTCTGACCGCGTGGGGACCAAACATATGAGGTAAGAGCCGCATGTTGGTTATTTTGGGCAGCCTAAAATGACTCTCTGGAAATTGGCTATGGCATGTCGCACGCCATTGGCAAAAGAAGCCAACCAAATGCACATATCGGCTCTCAAAATGCTTCAGTCCTTAATATGGAGGTCAACAGACCTAACTTGTAATATATAGAGACCTTATGTGTGATTTGTTAGGTTCTAACAAGCAATCAAGAGGGCGGTGAATTGATTTTTTAACAAAACATAAACTAATTTTGTAGAATCAACCCTAATAAAAATATTGTTTTTACTCGTCAAGTGAACTAGTAATATATTCAGCGAAAATTAACGAGTATAGGGAAAAAAATTGCAAATGAGATTCATAAAGGTTCGGCTTGGTTGTGCATACTTTTCTGGTCCAGCTCTAGCAGCCCAAATAGTTCAAAAATTGTACAAGCAGATTATATCTGCTTTTTTAATGCGACAACTCTAATTCGCCAAGCTAATGATCAGTGTGTCCATTTGCAGTTCATAATCAAAATTAGGGAGAGCTCAAGTTGTGCCAATCAAATTTTTTTCCTAACTTGAAAAACTTGTTTTGGAATCCCGTGTCCATTTCTTCTTCTTCTTCTTTTCTTTTTTTATCATAGTACATGTGCAGAAGTCATCATCCTCACCCATTAAATGCCTATATCAATGCGATAAGCTAATGGACTTCCAATAATGTACTTATTTTTTAAATAGCTTAAAGAAATAGATGAAATGAAGCTAATTAGGCTAATAACGTAGGAATAACCATTGGACTTTTGTTCTTAGACGTACTAATTCTTTACCACGTGCAGTGAACGGCAGAATTAACAAAAGAGAGCGCAACTACGTGTTCGCAGCTTAGCAGCTTTCATTTAATAATGAATCAGGAAAGCAAACATGTGGTATGTGACCCCAACTGATCAAAACAGTCATTACAGAACTATCCTGAAAACATTTGACCACCAATTCCAGAATAGCATACTTTCTTCAGCTCTTTGGCCTTCACAGCTCTATGGTTCAGCTAAGCATGGTATCAAGCCTATTCGAAATCTAGAGGTGTCAAAATTGGTCATGGGCCAATTTTTGACTCACATTTTTAAGATCGTATAGGTTATATATGAGTTGTTAAACATTGAAGGAATGGGTGCAAGTGGATCTAAAATATTATAGCTTAATGAGATCGGATATTCCACGGGTTTTCACAAGACTCATTTTCAATCCATTCAATAACAGGGGCATCAACCGGCAGTCGCCGAATTGCCTAGAGTATCTGAGGGCGAGTGACTGAGTGAGGGCCATGTGAGCTGAAGCGCTTGCTTCGCAATCGTCCCTCCACATAACATTCGTGAGCCTAGGCGAATCATTTAATGCGACGTCGTCTCCGCAAGTCCAGCTGTGTGCAAGCTCACGGCCTAAAACTTCCCAGCTGCTTGGGCTATTGAAATCCTTCCGTTTTCGAATTATTGCTTTTCCTAAAATATTGGCAGCTTATTTTTCTGGGAGAATTTCGATAGCCAATTTTTGCACCCCTCTTTTTTTTTCTCGCTAAAACAATTTTTTTTGCAAAAATTGAATGAATACAAAAGTTGAAAATTACATGCAATGTTAAAAGCCAAATCTTTTAGCATCTTATAGTCAAAATAGAGATTTTTTCTTTTAATTTAAAGATGCATGCATGACAACTTACACTACAAAAAAACACGAAATTTGCGACGAAATTTTTTCCGTCGCAAATTTGCGACGTATTGTATTTTCCGTCACAAATTTGCGACGGATTTTGCGATGGTATTATTTTCCATCGCAAATTTGCGACGGAAAATAGAATCCGTAGCAAATTTGCGACGAACTTACTTTGCCATCGCAAATTTCCGACGGAAAATAATACCGTCCCAAATTTGCGACGGCAAGATAAGTCTGTCGCAAATTTGCGACGAAAACACATGTCCGTCGCAAATTCGTAGTTTATTAACCCGTGACATGCAATCACTATCTCTCTCTCTCGCTCTCGCTCTCTCTCACTCTCTGTCGCTTTTCTCCCTCTTTCATATGTCTGAAATCAGTAAAATTCGCGCACGCACGTATTAATCTCGGTGAAGCTTTTGTACCGGTAAGTGCAAAATTGCTAGCTTCATGACTATTCGTCGTTGCATTGTAATTTTTTTTAATATATGTCTATGTTTGTTTTTTTTTGTATCAGCATCACCGGTTTAACAACCGGCGACCGGTGACACCTCGCCGGCCTTTGGATGAGTCGAACGGTCACGCCGTTTTGCAACGGAATGAGTTATCCGTCGCAAATTTGCGACGAAATTATTTGTCCGTCGCAAATTTGCAACGAATAAATGAAAATTCCGTAGCAAATTTGCGACGAAATTACTTTTCTTTCGCAAATTTGCGACGGATAAGATAATCCGTCGCAAATTTGCGACGGATACTAGAATCCGTTGCAAATTTGCGACGGAAATTGTTTTCTGTCGCAAATTTGCGACGGAAACTGTTCTCCGTCGCAAATTTGCGACGGATAATAGAATCCGTCGCAAATTTTTGAGACGGATTCTATTATCCGTTGCAAATTTGCAACGGAGAAGAGTTTCCGTCGCAAATTTGCAATGAAATCTAGTATCCGTCGCAAATTTGGGGCGGATCCTAGGATCCGTTGCAAATTTGTGGCAGGATCCGCCGCAAATTTGCGGTGCAATTTTCATTTATTCGTCGCAAATTTGCGAGGGATGAATTCCGTTTCCATCGTACATTAAAAATTATTTAAAAATGATTCTTATGTGATTATTCTTTTTTGGGTTTGTGCCTAATTAAAAGTCTCGCAATCCAAGTGGACTTTGCAATTCTCACCAAATTGATTACTTCGTCCTACCAATATTTCAGTCAAATATTTAGGTAAGTCTTCTTTACATTGTAATTTTTTCTATTTTTACAATTTCATATTAATTGTTGCGTGAATAATAAAAATTATAATTTCGAAAATTTTATAGTTTTAATTAAGAACAATAGATATGATATTTTAAATATTTTACCATATTTTTTTTATTTTAATACAGACACAATGCAAAGAAAAAGGGCTTGGATGTATAATAAGAACTTACCTGGACGTCAAGGATTGACAGATGAGTTTCGTACTGGATTGGAACTATTTTTAAACTTTACTAGTAGTAAATATGAGTTTATAGATGGAAATAAGTTAAGGTGGCCGTGTAAAAAATGCGGTAATGGTAAATTTCTTGTGTGTGATCAAGTTAGAGAACACCTTACTAGATTTGGGTTTACTCCGAACTATTATAATTGGACTTCCCATGGTGAACCATTTATATCTGATGAAGGATATGGAAGAAGTGACCAATTTTTAGTTAGGGAAGAATGTGGCTATTATGAGCAATTGAACCCATACGAGAAGATGGTGATTGGTGCAGCTAGTTATAATTTTGTCACAGAATCAAACATGCAAGTACTAGTTTTACTCCTACACGTGAACAAGTGGGTACTAGTCATGCTTCACAATTGAAAGATATAGGAGTAACGGGTTTTAAGGAGAATGTATATAATGAAACTTTTCAATCTAATCAGTCCTGGGATATGTTGAAAGCAGCAGATGAACCTCTATGGGCAGGTTGTGAGGACTGCACTAAGTTATCGGTGACAGCCCGACTATTAAATATCAAGGCAAAGCATTATGTGTCTGCGGATTGCTTCAACTCTTTTGTTGAAATAATGCAGGAATCATTACCTCGTGATAATAACATGCCAAGTGATTTTTATGATATGAAAAAACTAGTGGATAACTTAGGTCTTCCAGTTGTAAGGATTGATGTATATAGTAGGGGTTGTATGATATATTGGAGAGATGATTAAAATGCAAAATCTTACAAATTCTGTAGCCAACCTAGGTACAAGATTAACAGGATGTCGGGTCCTAATCAGAAGCGTAGACCATGCAAGCAAATGTTTTATCTGCCCTTAATCCCCAGATTGCAAAGGCTTTATGCATCTAAAGCCACTGCTGAACACATGACTTGGCATGCAAATCATGAAACAGAAGAGGGTCTAATGTGTCATCCTTCAGATGCGGAGGCATGGCAACATTTTGATAGAACATACCCTGAGTTTGCAATGGAGCCTCGGAACATCAGGTTAAGTCTCTGTGCCGATGGATTTGCTTCATTTGGGAAAACAGGAAAAAGTTATTTATGCTGGCCAATTATCTTAACGCCGTACAATCTTCCACCCGGTATGTGCATGAAGACACATTATATGTTTTTGACATTGATCGTGACAGGGCCGCAAAATCTGAAAAAGTTGATAGATGTTTATATACAACCATTGATTGAGGAGTTACAACGGCTATGGGTTGAAGGTGTCCCTACGTATGACGTTTCAACCGATCAAATATTTGTAATGAAGGCTGCCCTTCTTTAGACGATAAATGCCTTTCCAACTTACGGAATGTTATCTGGATGGAGTACAACTGGATCTTAGGATGTCCGATATGTTTGAAGAGGTCAAAGTCATTTAGATTAAAACATTGAAAGAAGCCTAGCTATTTTGACTGTCACAGACAATTTTTACCGCCAAGTTATCCTTTCAAAAGGAATAAGAAAGAGGTCATCAAGAATAGGACTGAAAGAACGCGTTCACCATTGAGGTTGACCGGCGATCAAATTTGGGAGCGTGTGCAGGACTTTCCAACTGTTGTTGAGAATACGCACGGCACGATTTTTGCGTACGGAAGTACACATAAGTGGACAAAACGCAGTATATTTTGGGATCTATCATATTGGAAGGCCTATCTTATTCATCATAATCTTGACGTCATGCACATAGAAAAGAATGTTTTCGATAATGTCATAAATACTGTGATGGATGTCGCCGGAAAAACAAAAGACAACTTGAACGTAAGAAAAAATATGAGAGATATTTGCGATCGGTCAATACTAGCTGTGGATGCAAGCAGCAAAGGACCAAAACCGAAAGCAGTTTATACATTGGATAAGGAGCAGAGGCGAGTTGTTTGTCAATAGTTGAAATCTATGCGGTTTCTTGATGGATATGCTTCGAACCTCAGGAGATGTGTTGATTTGAATGAATGCAAGTTGACAGGTTTGAAGAGTCATGATTGTCACATCCTGATGGAAAGACTAATTCCAATAACTTTGAAGGAAGTTCTATCGAACTTTGTATAGGGCGCCATTACAGAATTAAGCAATTTTCTCCATGATATTTGCTCGACAGTATTAAAAGCATCGCACATGGAAAAACTAGAGAGAGATATTCCAATTATTCTTTGCAACTTAGAAATGATATTTCATGCAGTGTTTTTTGATTCAATGGAGCATCTCTTAGTTCACTTGCCTTATGAGGCCAAAGTTGCAGGTCCCGTCCAATTTCGATGGATGTATCCATTTGAGAGGTAATGTTTTTTTTTTAAATACAGTTCAAATTAGTTTATTATATAATATGTTCCGATAAACTTCTTTCTATTTCAACTAGATTCTTATATCATTTGAAGAAAAAAGTGAAGAATAAGGCACATGTTGAAACTTCAATTTGTAATGCATATATTGTGGAAGAAGTGACAACATTTGCATCATACTATTTTGAGCCGCACGTTCAGTGCAAGAGGCGGAGAGCAGACAGAAATGATGAGGGCCCCATTGATCCCAATTGTACGGCATTCTCTATTTTCAATTATCTGGGTCGACCAAGCGGCGCATGTCAGTTTCGTTACTTATCAGACGAAGAATTTCATGCAGCCCATACTTATATTTTACTGAACTGCCCAGAAGTCGAGCCATACTTCAAGTAAGTGTAAATTTGCAAATATATGTTTTGCGTGTCAAATATTTGCTAATAATGATATGGTTTTTAATATTAGGATTTTCCAAACTTCAATGTTTGGACTACAACCAAATGAGTTTGACCATTTGTGCGATGAACAATTTGCAGCATGGTTCAAGACATATGTAAGTTGCCTATGGATCAAAACCAAGTTATTAAAATTATATACAATATTTAGTTAAATATATATTATTGACTTTGCATGTGTAACTTTAGGTTCACAGTAATTATGATGAATTTGGAGGGCAAGGATTGCTATATTATCTGTCATGGGGTCCACAATTACAAGTTCGAACTTGGCCAGCATATTTCATAAAGGGATATAATTTTCATACTCAAGAATATGAAATAAGAAAATCCATAATGAATAGTGGTGTGTCGGTTCGGTCATCCAATGGTAACAGTTGGAAAGATGATTTTTATGGCTTGTTAGATGAAATCATAAAGATAGAGTATCCTGAACCATTAATGATGCGGGTTGTGTTATTTAAGTGCATGTGGTTCGACCCCCTCAAAGGAATGAAGGTGCATACGAAGTTCAATTTGATTGAAATAAATCACAAGAAAAGATATATGAAGTATGAACCATTTGTCTTGGCACAACAAGCAATTCAAGTATATTATGCATCATATCCTAGTTTGAAACGTGATAAAGCTGATTAGTGGGCTGTATGTAAAATCAAAGCACAGAGGAAAATCGAGGAACATTGGAAGAATAGAGCCTACCAACAAGAGTAAGTGTGTAACACGATTGAAATTGAGGAATATAACATACCAACTTTACGAGATCCGTGTGGAGCAATGATAGATGTGGATCTAACTGAAATTTGTGAATTAAATGTACAAGAATGTTCTGAATCTGATTTTCAGACAGATGACGAAGATGAGGATGAAGACGAGGATGAAGACGAAGACGAAGACAAAGACGAAGACGACGACGAAGACGAAGACGACGAAGAAGAAGAAGACGATGACGAAGATTAAAATTTTTGTCACAAAACACTACAGATGTGTAATTATTAATGCTACAAGTGCTATTTTGGTTATTATCATTATTGTTCTTGTTATTATTATTGTGTTTTTTTATTATTGTTATTATCGATTATTCTTTCTATTTTAATTTATCGTCCGAAATTTTGTCCCTAAATGCCGACAAGTCAAATATTATTAACATGCCCTAACATTTCCGATATTCTAATTTCCATTGCAAAATTTGAGATGCCAAAATTTTGGACTGAAAAAAAGACGTAGCAAATTTAGGACCCAAATCAATAAGACGCTAAATTTTTGACCGAAAAAAAGACGTCACAAATTTACAACGATCATTTAGTATGTGCAAAATTGCGACGGACTCAAAACCTGTCCGTCGAAAATTTTCGACGGAATATACTGGTCCGTTGCAAATTTTGCTATGGAATTTCTATCGTTCGAAATTATCGAAATTTAAGACGGACTCATACCTGTCTGTTGCAAAATTTGCTAGGGAATATTTACCGGTCGAAATTTACGACGGACTCAGACCTGTCCGTTGCAAGCTTTGCAAATTTTTATCCGTCGCAAAACTCAAACCTAACCGTCGCAAATTTTGAAATGGACGTTTTGCGACGGACACAACCTATCCGTCGCAAATTTGCGACAGACTCAAATATGTCCGTCGCAAATTTGCGACAGACGTTTTGCTACGGACAGTACTTGGTCCGTCGCAAATTTGCGACGGACCAAAATCTTGTCCATCGCAAATTTGCGACGGACATATTTGTGTCCATCGCAAATTTGCGAGGGAATTTGAACCGTTCGAAATTTGCGACGGATTCAAAAATGTCTGTCGCAAATTTGCGAGGAAAATTTGAACCGTTCGAAATTTGCAACGGACTAAAATTGTCCGTCACAAATTTGCGACGGCACTCTAATTGTCCGTCGCAAATTTTACGAGGGAATTTTTCCCGCTCGAAATTTGCGACAGCACTCCAATGTCCGTCGCAACGGACTTAGGATGTCCGTCACAAATTTGCGACGGAACTCGAACGTCTGTCGCAAATTTGCAACGGACACGGTAGGTCCGTCGCAAATTTGCGACGGATCTAGTTCTTCCGTCACAAATTTTCGAGATTTGTACCCGTCTTCCTCTCCCTTCCTTCTCCGACGCCTCCCTTCCCCGCACGTTCAGATCTGCGCAGGTCGCCCACCGTCGTCGCCGTCGCCGCCCAGCCGTCCCCCGTCTCCGTCGCCGTCGCAACTCCCCCGCTGGTCGCCGCCCAGCCCCGCAGGCCCCCCCGCCGTCGCTGGTCGAGGGCCAATCGCCCCCGAGCCCCCCGCCCGTTGCCTGCCCTCGCCCCGCGCCGCCCCCGCCCGTCGCCGGTCGCCCTCGCCCCCGCCTCACCCTCCACCCGTCGCCTGCCCCGCACCTCCCCCCCGCCTGTTGCCCGCCCCCACCGGTCGCTCCCTCGCCCAGCCCCGCCCCCGCCGTCAGCCCGCCCCGCCGCTCGCCCCCGCCCCGCCCCCCGCCGCCGTCAGCCCGCCGCCCGCTCCGCCCCTCAGCCTCGCCCCGCCCCTGCCATCAGCCCGCCCTCGCCCCGGACCCTCGCCCCGGACCTCGCCCTCGCCCCCATCCCCGCACCCCCCGGCCGCCGTCAGCCCGTCCTGCGCCCTCGCCCCCGCCCCGCCCCCGCCGCCCTCGCCGCCCACCATCAGCCGGCCGAGGCTCTTGCCGGAGCAGCCTCGCCCGTTACCGCCCTCACCGGAGCACAGCGACCGTCGCCGCCGGCCAGCCGCCGCCGCCACCATCGCGACCATCGCTGCCGGCCAACCGCCCCGACACCGTTGTCACCATCGCCGCCGCCGCCTTCACCGTCACCCACGCCCGTGCCAGGACCGCCACTGTCCATTCCGCCGGTTTTTGTTGTCCTTGAACCAAATAAGCCAACTCTCTAACCCCTAGTTAGTATAATTAGGTAATTAGTCAGACTTGTTTAGGTATTATTTAGGATTACTTTTCATTGGTTAAATTACGGGTCGATTTTAGGATTGCATGTGGCTTTGATCGATGGTCGACTGGTTAATTTGTTTATTATGTGGATGATTAAGTGTTAAATGATGATAGGATGATTGATTAAGCGTTTTCACAGAAAATGCTTGAAAATTAAACAATTCTATAAAAAATCATGAAAAATTATGGAAAATTAAAAAAATGGTATATGTTGACAACAAATATGAAATTTGACCGTAAAATTTTTTTTTAAAATTTTAACAAACTAAAATTTCATAATATCACAAAATTGCAAAAATTAATAGTGCCCACCCATTTTCAGTGAAATTTAGATTTTTTAACGTTCCGGGAAAAAAATTATTAAAAAATTAAAAATTTTCATAATCTGATAAAATGACTTAACATAAATGTGGTCACCCATTGTGAGGGAATTTTTTTTTTTGGTGAAGAAAAATTACAAAAATATAAAAATTCAAAACTGCACAGAATTGCCTAGAAAACATGTGGCCAGCAACTTGCAGTGAAATTTAAATTTCTTTAGATGGCAAAAAAAAATTAGAATTTAAAAATTTTCAAAACTTCACGAAATGGCTTATAATACCTGTGGCCACCCACTTTTAGTTATATTTAATTTTTTTAAAGTGCCCTAAAAATTATTAAAATAAAGAAGGACTAAAATTTGGGAAATTTTACCTAATAGCTTAGACTACCTGTGGCCATCCAAATTTAGTATGAAAATTGTTTTTCACGGAAAAAATTTTATATTAAAAATAATAATTTAAAAATTCTTAAAATTTTAAAATTTCAAAACTTTATAGAATGTCTTAGAATATTGGTAGCCACCAACTTTTAGTGAAATTTTTTTTAGGTCCCAAAAAAAATTTAACAATAATAATAATTTATTTGATACAAAACTTTACAGAATGACTTAGAATATTTGTGGCCACCCACTTTCAATGAAATTTATATTTTTGTACGTGATAAAAAAATTTAATCAAAATGAATGCAATTCATATAGTGATGTTTGATACTTGTGGCCACCCATATCGTGCTCATACATTGATGTTTCATATCAAAATGAATGAGATTCATAGTATATTTGTTTGTAGGAAATTGCACGTCATAAACACTCGACATTGGCTCATTTCAAGGAAACATTTTCTCAGTCTTTCCATCAAAATGGTAAGCTTTGTCATGTACATCATTATGTGTTCGTAATACGTGTCAATAGTTCTTTACATGTTTGCATAACCTTCCTACTTGTCAGTATAAACGTGAAGGTCACATGCCTAGAAGACAAGGTTCTTCCTCGTCCTCGTCCCCGTCATGGCAAGATCATTGCACGACCTTGCCGTTCTCATCCTTAAACCATTCATCGTGAAGTTTCATGTCTTTTCCTATGGTTGTCATTGAACCATTCCAAGATGGTCTCCAATAAAAACCACAGCCATAGTCATGACACCACCAAACACAGACTAGACATGTAGAAACGTTTTCTTTTTAAGAGAACGTGCATAGGCTTCAAGCATTATTCTTAGTCTTGTTCTTCTATCTAAGCTCCACATTCATTGCTTCAGTGTTATGTGATGGAATGTTGTTTAATTTTCAGGCTTTTGATGGTCGAATTGTCCCCAAAGGTGACGCCTCTCAGTCACCTTCACGCGTCCAGCTCACCGTAAGTGATAGGAATCGGAACCTTAATTCCAGCATGGGTCGAGCAACATACCACGAACCGATGCACCTTTGGGATAAGTCGACTGGCAATGTGGCAGACTTCTCCACTCAGTTCAGCTTCATCGTCGATTCAGAACATAACCAGACGTATGCAGATGGATTGACCTTTTTTCTCGCCCCCAATGGGTCAGACATCCCAAGCAACTCGTCTGGCAGCAATCTTGCTCTTGTAAGTGCAAACCGAGACCCTTCCGACCCTTCTACTGCATTTGTCGCTGTGGAATTCGACACTTTCCACGACAGTTCCACCAATTTTTGAGATCTACAGTGTGAACATGTTGGTATAGACTTGAATAACATCTCATCTGTCGAATATACATGTGTGGATTGGTTCAGTGACAAAATCATGAGCGGTGGACTCATTAACGCTTCAATTTCATACAATTCTAGCACGCAGAATTTGAGTGTCCATCGATGCCACAGATCCAAATGGGAACATTGCCAAGCTCTCCCATTCAGTAAACCTGACAAAGTATTTGCCGGAATGGGTGACCGTCGGTTTCTCAGCGACCAAGGGTTTGAGCTTTGAGTTGCACACTCTGCACTCATGGGAATTTAGCTCTAATCTACGAGTCACCGAAAATTCAAACAGAACAAGCAATACTATTCCTGCAGACACAAACGCAGATGACAAGGTCAGAGCAAAGGGGAGCAAGCCATGGTTGTAGTCTGTCATAGGTTTAGGCTCTTTCTTGTTGCTCACTCTTGTTCTAGGCTTTGCTTGGTTTGTTCACAGGTCAAAGAGAAAGATAAATGACAGAATTGGAGAAGATCTCCCGTCAATTGAAGAAGAATTTGACCAAGTGATAGGACCCAAGAAATTCTCCTACAGGGACTTGGTCAAGGCGACTGATAGTTTTGCAGCTAAGCGATTGCTTGGGAAAGGGGGTTTTGGAAGAGTTTATGAAGGCTGCTTGATTGGCGTGAACTCTAATGTTGCAATCAAGAAGATCACTCCAGAGTTAAAACAGGGGATAAAGGAGTATGCCACAGAAGTGAAGACCATCAGCCGACTCAGGCACAGAAACTTGGTCCAGCTCAACGGATGGTGTCATGAGAAAAAGGAACTCCTCCTTATCTATGAGTTCATGTCAAACGGTAGCTTAGACTCTCACTTATTCGAACACTCAACCTTTTTGACATGGGAAAAGCGGTACAGAATCGCACAAGGCATAGTCTCTGCATTGCTATACCTCCACAAGGAATGGGAACAATGTGTCGTCCACAGGGACATAAAGACGAGCAACATCATGCTCGATTCGGACTTTAATGCTAAATTGGGGGACTTTGGCTTGGCTAGGCTGGTTGACCACGCCAAAGGGTCACAAACGACTGTGTTGGCCTCTTCTCCTGTCCCGGCATCTAACCCTCAACCACAATATGGTCCGCCACAATATGGGCACGTTGGCCCTTCCTCTCACACTCAACAACATGTTACGGGACTTGACCACATGCGAACTGAACGTCCTCCAGTTCAATCTCTTTTAGCTCCCTCTCCTTCCGTTCCACCCCATTATTTGGCGGAACAATCGAATATTGACGGAAACAGAGGTCAAGAAGATAACCGATTCTTCATATACCCATTTGGAGATTCGTAAGTGCTTCATTTTTATTTTAGTATATGTCATATTTAGGACTTTAGATATTGATGTCAACTGAATTATCCATGTTGCAAAATATTCGTATGAATGCAGATTCACGGATGATACGTCTGTTGTGAGGGAATTGAACAAAATAGTAAGAAACTTTTGGATGGGAGAGTATATTAATTACAGAAGTGTTCCACAAGAAGTGAAACAGATATGGTGGAATGAGTTCAAGGTAAGTTTTACATATTTTATTTTCTCACTAATTAAGTTTGGTGTAGTATATTGATGGTCAAGAATGATGTAAAGGAACCAAAACAACTCTGTAGTTTTCGATACCTAAAGGACCAGATATTTTCTCCGACATGAACTTTACAAAATCTGTCTATATGTGTTTGGTGCATGGTTATGGATATGTGATCATCATAATAATTTTCAATTTGTATTTTTATTCATTGCAGAGGAAGTTCAAGTGGGAGGAAGCAGAAGACAATGAAGTGAGAAGAATTTTTTATAAGAAAATAAGTGATTTTATGCGAAATGTCATGAATAGAGCGAAGAGCAAGCAAACGAAGCCGTCTTTCTTTACAGCTGACAATTGGGTGGTAATTAACACATTTGGGGCATCTGAGCAGAGTCGGCAACTCTGTTAGTAGAATAAGACTAATCGATCTTCTAGTTCTAGTGATGGGTCAGTCACATATGCTGGGGGCTCTATCAACATTACGGAGCATCCCAAACGACCGGTAAGTCTGTTAAATGAGTTATAAGTTAATTTAATTTAATTACTCAAGTTTACATTTTGTAGGCATATGAATTGGGGACGGAATCAACATTTGCAGCTACATTTGAACGCACATTTCAAAAGAAAGATAAGACATGGACTGGTGATCGAGCAAAAGCTGTTAAGGTATGTAAGGTTATACTTTAGCTTATATGTAAACTATAATGAAAACCGTGAATGCTTTCAATATTTATGGTATATATATATAGTGATTTTATTTTCATCTACATTGTTAATGTAGGAAAAATATGATGATCTTTTATTGAGCAGTGCTAGTGGTAGTGATGATTGTCCTGAGTCCCGGCCACCGGTTGATAATATGGCATTATGGATGGAGGCAACGGGTGGGGCGAAAAAAGGAAAAATATTTGGGCTGGGATCGTTGTCAAGGATGTACATGCCGAATAGTCTTGGAAGTTCATCATCCGCTGGGACTGGTCGAAAGAGGTCACGATCAGACGAGCAATTGACCCAAGAAGTGAATCGTCTGAATAATTTACTTGTTAAGAAGGATGAACGAATACATAACTTGGAAGAACAAATGAGAATCGTTATGCAACACCTTAACCTCTATCGTAATGACAGTCCTCCTGTACCTCCAGCCAATCTAATAGGTGATGGGCACAATGATGACCAATACATTAATGCCGAGAATGCTGATGATGATGATGATGATTTTCTCCAGTCTTTCTAGTTAAAATTCTGGGTAAGCTTGCTTCATAATCTTGGTTTTTCATAACTTCACTCATATTCATATGTAAGAACATTTATGTTCGTCCTGAAATGTATTTTTGTTATTTTACACCTAATTCCACATCCATGCTTAAACGCTGTTTTTATATTCTGGACTGATTTATGTATCGACATTTTCTCAGGTCTCGACAAAGGTGACTACTTTTGGTGTCCTACCATCATACCAAAGTCGCGGATTCTTCTGTATGGTTTTTTTGCGTCTTCTACGGTTGTCCCGTCTCTTAGTTCATGTTTTGAATGTATTGTAAGATTGGATATCAAATAGCATCATGTCAGACTCTACAACTTTCCTTCAATTATTTATTTCAATTATATGTCATTGTGGCTGGTTTGTCAGAATTTATGGTTTGTTCGTTTTTCTGTTTCAATTATATGCCATTGTCTCCTTTGATTCATATGGACAATAATTTATGGCCGAAATGATGTAAAAGTAGAGACGAATATTTTAAGCCGAATTTTGTTATTATTAAAGTTTGTCGCTAATTTGCGACGAAATTCGCGACGAATTTTCCGACGAAATTCGTGACGAATTTTCCGACGATTTTGCGACGAATTTTGCGACGGATAGAGTTCGTTGCAAATTTGCGATGAAATTTGCGACGAATTTGCGACGAATTTGCGACCGAATTTTGCAACGAATTTTGCGACGGACATAGTTCGTCGCAAATTTGCGACGAAATTGCGACGGATTTTTGCGACGAATTTTGCGATGGATTGAGTTCGTTGCAAATTTACGACGAAATTTGCGACGAATTTTGCTAACGGATTGAGTTCGTCGCAAATTTGTGATGAAATTTGCGACGAATTTGCGACGAATTTTGCGACGGATTGAGTTCGTCGCAAATTTGCGACGGATTTTGCGACGAATTTTGCGACGGATTAAGTTCGTCGCAAATTTGCGATGGAATTTTTGCAACGAAATTTGCGATGGATTGTATTCATGGCTAATTTGCGACGAATTTTTGAATTTTCCGTCGCAAAAATTTGCGACGCCCTAGTAGTGACGGAATTTTTTCCGTCGCAAATTTCGTCGCTAATCCGGTGTTTTTTTGCAGTGTTATAATATAGTTTTATCAAGTGAAAGACAATTTTAGATGTTGATATCTATTATAGGGAAAAAGTTATGGTTGTATTTATGGGAGTAAATATTGTGCTGCCGATGGTGAAGGTCGATAGGAAAATCTATATGCCTTGATGACAATTTATAGTTTTTTTTCATAAGTAGTTCGATTTATAGGTTTTCTTTACGTTTTTTACTTAATTTACTAACATTTTCTAATTGTGCTAATTCACTTTTTAAATTTGATATGGAATTTTTATCCAAGTAATATATGCATATGAAGAGGTTCAAGTGGGATAAATAGGTGGGTACAAGTTTTCATAAGATAGATTAAATATGGATGTATTTTAGAAATATCGGTACTGGTATGGGTCACTAGATTTGCATTGTCTGGGTCAAAACGGATTAAATAGATCAATTTAGGTAGAACATTTTTTACCCGACCCACTCATTTGACGGCCTTACCGAGTTTCGGATTATTCTAGCCAATTATATGTACATCACACAATAGACAGATCGGAGCTCATTATCCTCATCAAAACGCCCAAAGAACCAAAACAAGGAGAGGGAGAGAGCGGGGTTACTTTCTTTGAGGCCATCCCCGTGCAGCCCCTTTTCCTAAAGGTGGCAAACCCTGTTCAGTGAGGATTTAGGTTTGACGACGTGCAAGGACAGGAAACTATCCTTGTTAATCAAATTCAGAAACCCAAAAGTAAATGCAGTCTCTGCATCTCAATGGATGGTGATTCGCACATTGATAATTCTATATGTTTGCTCATGAAAACGCATGGAATTGAACTAGAATTAGATGATAACTGCTGCCGGTGAAAATTAAGATCACGTCGTTTGGCATTACTACGAGAATGTAGAAGTCATCATATATTACCAACGCAAGAGAAGGAGATAGATCTCGTAATGAGCTCGAACCAAACCAGAAAACCGATTTAGTTAACCATCCCTAATGCAAGAGTAGATAAAAGGTAAAAGATCCAAAGTTTCTTGATGGAGTCTGCAGTTAACTGCAATAAGACCTACTAACATAAAGTAAATCTCGGTCGAGCAAGTTGCGCATTCTAAGTCTGAAGAACTCTACATATAGCTAAAAACTTTGTCGATCGCATCACGAGATGACTATATTTATGACTAGAAATTTGATATGTAAACCTTTTTCTTAAAAGATTCTCTATCGCTCCTGCATTAGTCCATGGTCTCCAAACCCAGTTGGGAACAAATTGATTAGTATATTAGCTGATTTAGATGTGAACTAAGAACTAGGACCTCCCCCGAGATGCAGACAGGATGATCAAAATGGCGCTGAATTAGACCATTTTCCCAACTTTTTAATCACACCCAACCAATGAGAAGAATTACAGAACAGTGCAACATCACAAATCATACTCGGACAACGTAATTTGTAGATTTATACAGTATATAGCCTTAAACAAAATTTACATATCAAGCATCCAAAAAAACAAGGAGTTTGGAGGAATCGAAGTATACTATCTATCAAGAGTATCACCACCTTCATCAAAATTAAATGTATCCAATGCCAAACGACCATATGAATGAAAACTGTGTTACTGGAGAATATTAACAATGAGAATCACGTCTGAAGCATCAAATCCACCTATAGGGTTTGCTAGTTTATAGATTTGATTGAGTGAGAAGAAAAAAGTGATAGGAACACAGAGAGAGAAGAGCAATCACACCGATAAATCACAATGAGCAATCACCCTTGCACAGCGTTCATCACGGGCTCCGATCCGTTTGGTTTGTAGGACTTTGTCACAATTTTAAGGTCCGTAAGACCGAATTTAGACTAGTAGATTTGTTGGAACCTAGGTAGTACGTAGACTACACTCACGTAATAATTTCTCTTTCCTCAAGATACAATTGATGCTAAATCTAAGTCTCTCTCGGTGAGACTCAAGGTTGCAATTTGACCATGAAACTTCGTGAAAGATGAGATTCATGTGTATAGTGGTGCATTTCGTGGGCATCGTAGCCGGTTAACATGGGTCTTCTTTTTGTGTTAGTATTTCTTGAGCTTAGAGTCGCTGAGGGAGTTGAAGTAAACTTGCGAGGGAACTGGTCTATGAATGGTTTACGCACAACTTCATTAATCTTGCTTTCCAACCCTCTATCTAGGATTAAGTTACCGAGTAATTTTGTTTTTAAGTTGATTTCGACGTTCATTTGTTTGTTTTTTAAACTCTTGTCTCCTACTAAAAAGTTTAACTTCACTTATTTATTACCGGATTTTGTTTATTCTTCTTACCATCACGTTAGATTTGCCAACTATCATACGAAATTATTACCCATCTTTATTTGATGACTTACCACTTTTATTTCCGATTATGTAATTCATGTTGACACCTGAATTTTTGTTAGCATAGAATTGGCGAGTGAATAGAAATAACAACCATTCGACCAAAAAAATTAAAATAAAAATAACAACCATAGAAAAAATTTCGATCCCATTCATCGGTGCTTAAAAGACCAAGCCCAGCCCATTCCATTCACCGGAGATGTCTCTCCCTCGGCAGTCGATTTGCCGCAGCTATCGCCTCTCCCTTTACGCTCCATCACCATCAATTCGATCGTCCACCATCTCCGATCAGTTACGGCCGCCGTCAAATCTCCCTCGCTGGCCACCACGGGGCCTCCGCCGTAACGGAGCGGAGCATCGACGCTCATCACCAGCAATCGAACTTCTCTCGTGTCTCTTTCTCTGTCGTCTGAACGCATTTGGAGATTTTCCTTTTAAGCTCGCGATTTCACGCTCCGCAGGAGAATTCACAACGACAACGACATCGACAACCACAACACACTCACTGAAGCTTGGTGCGCGCTCGAGAGCCAGAGGAACCGAGCGAAGCAAGAACGCGCGCACCGACCGAGCGAATCACACGATTGTTCTGTATTGCCTGTTGCCGAAAGCTACAAATTGTTATCTCAGTTGTCTATTATTTGCATTAGAGTGATTTGTATGTTATCGTTCAATGTACTGATCATACATTGCGAATTGATGCTTCATCCTTTGATGGCCTGGAGTTCTCCTTCCCTTGGTGTTTCCGTTTACTTTGTTCTCGATGAATTAAATGCTGCTTTGGGAGCGTGGCTGAATTGTCCTCTAAACTGAGAGCCTGTAGATTTATTTCTGAGCTTGAGGTGTTCACAGTGCACGGATCACAATCGTCAAGGTGTTGATGTAGAGAAATTCTCTATAACCGTGAATTGTTCATATATTGGAGCTGTATAACCGTGAATTGTTCATATATTGGAGCTGTAGTTTTTCTTTCGCATACTAACTGCTGCTCTGTTTTGGGCTCGGTTGAGACTCCACTTCACATGCGATGGACATGTTGGAGTATCGTTTATATCATTCTTGTGATGTATGCGCAAGTACATGGTGGTTTATCCCGGTTGTCACCATTAGCTTGCACAATATTCATTTCAGGATGTGCTATTTGTTGAATTTGTACACCCACCACTTGGTAGGCTCAGTCAATATGTCTATTCTTACTGTACATGGCTCAAATTTACTGCATTCATTGTTGTTCTTGCTGTACATGTACAAAAATATGTCGATTTCTTGGCTATGAATGCTGTGTATGTTAATAACATGCTGTAGTTATGGTCGTAAGTGCTGTCTGTGACTTAAATTTGCTGGATTTATGTTCATGCCTGCTGTCCATATCCATTCATTGTTCAAACAACAATCGCCAATACTCATCTATGAGTTGAGGTGAGGAATCCATGTTAATTTTCGGGGGAGATATTCGTGTTTTCATGCTTGAATTTGCTGAAATTAAACATGTGCCGGCTGTACAAGCATCGGTGATCTTCGTTTGACTTCAATTTGTTCTCATCTTGAGCACGTGAGCCCATATACACTTGCAGGAAAATATGTTTCAAGTCCATTACTTAATAAATAATCATGAATTTCGGCCTTCAATGCTCTGATTTTATTCTAGATTTTGCTGACTTCGCCGTTTTAATCATGAGGTGTGCTAGTTTAATTCTCATTTGAGTGTGGTTTGGATTACCCATGATAAGGTGACTGTATACTTGATTTGCTAGTTATTGGGACGTGTTTGGGTACTATTGGAGTGGGTAATTTGTATATCTTGGGAGCTTGATGAGCTGGACGCTGCAGTGAATTCTCTTAGGCATGAAATTGATTGATTTTATTCCCATTTGTTGATTGGTTTGACGGTTCTTCGGTGCATGTAAGTGTGTGGTTCATCTCTAGTCACCTTGATACATTAGGATGTCATTTTTGTGGGTAGATTAATGACTACACTTGCTGGATGTTATTGTGGGCTGTGGACTGAGCGTGATTTTGAGGGGATTTTGATGATATTTCTAGCTCGATTTAGTGGTTCAATAGGTTCATAGGCATATAGCTCACTTAGGCTGTGTTCGTTTGGCGGAAAATATTGTGTTTTTGAAAAATATTTTTCCAGAAGTCATTTTCCTAGAAAATGCTTTCCTGGAACATAATTTTCCTGTGTTTGGCGATCAATATGAAAAAGTTTCGAAAAATATTTTTCGCCAGTGGCGGCAATGACCAACGATCGGCGTCCGGCGGTGGTGACGACCGGTGACGGCGACCGGCGGCGGTGACCGGCATCCGGGGGGGCAACGGCGGCAACCGGAGGGGGGAAGGAGGAGTTTGGCAGAAAATGATTTCCGCTTCTGAAAAGCGGAAATCATTTTCCGCCAATTTGTTCATATTTTCCCTCATTGAGGGGCACCAAATGAACACAGCCTTATTGTCATTTTGATATAATGAAATGTAGTTTTCCTTCAATAAACGGGCAAGCTTGCATGCGGGCTTAAGAAGCGGAAATCATTTTCTGCCAATTTGTTCATATTTTCCCTCATTGAGGGGCACCAAATGAACACAGCCTTATTGTCATTTTGATATAATGAAATGTAGTTTTCCTTCAATAAACGGGCAAGCTTGCATGCGGGCCTTAAGCTTAGTATAGATTCAAATGGTGCCTCAAAACATGAATTAACTCAATCATGAAGAACATGGATAGCTACATACTTCCATGGGGTCAGCATATAGACCTGTCAGATGGTGGGTCCAGTCGGGTTTGGCGGGTCGAAATTGGTCCGATCTAAGTAGACCAATTTAATTGAATTGACTTATTTTTATGTAATATAATTGAACAATCCGTACTCGACCCTACTTGAGCTCAATCCATACCCAACCCGACCAATGTTCTTCTTCATCATCTCGCATCTCTCTTCATCTTGTCTCTTCTTCACCACCACAGCCCCCTACAAAACTCTCCTCCCCACCACTATTGTCGAGACATGTCAAATAGTTGGGTCGAATCAGGTTTGAGTGATCGAGTCTAGATTAAGTGGGTCAAAAAAAGGGTCCAACCAAAATTAATCCATACTACCCCATTTTGTGTAATACATCTTTAGCAACACAAACCCGTTTCAACCCAGATCCAATCTCAACCCAACCCATGTTCTTCTACTTCTTCGTCATCATCTCACACAGCTCATCTTTGTCTATTCATTACCACTAAAACTCTCAACAAAACTCTTTCCTCTCCACCATTGATATCTAGATTTGTCAAATGGGAGAGTTGGGTTGGGTTTTCTTTTTTTTTTTTTTTGGGTCTGAGAGTTGGGTTGGGTTTGAGTGGGTAAAAAATGGGTTTGATCTAAATTAGCCCATATTTATGAAATACAATTTTGGTGACTCATACCCGACTAGACCTAAACTCATTCCATACTCATCCCAACCTATGTTCTTCTACTTCATCATCTCGCATTGCTCTTCATCTTCGTCTTTTCTTCCCTACCAAAGTGCCCACAAAACTCTTTTCGCCCCATCACCAATGTCCCCTATCACCGCCCTCCTCCTCCTCTCACTCTCCACCTCCTTCAACCTCACCCGGTCTGATCTCGCTTCCGACCGAGCCACGCTCCTCTACCTTCGCTCCACAGTTGGTGGCCTCCTCCTCCTCTAGAGCCTCACTGACTCACCCTGCTCCCAGGTGACATTTTTTTTTCTGAACAATCATATGAACTTTAATTTCATCCTTCTAATTGTTCATGAATGACGACACATGACTTTAACCTATAAAATGAAACTATATACGCTCTTACATGCGTTCTTGTTATCAAACGAGCCGGAGACATTATCCAAAAAGGGCAATACACTGGAATTTCTTACTTATATATGTCTCGTATCTATAGTGTTATCTAGTCAATTATTTTATCAGTAAAAGTATGGTTTTTAACCGCACAATTTTCTATTGGGGTAGCAAGACAAATGAAGGCCACATTGATAACATTGTTAAACTAAATTGGAGATTGAAGAGGTGGAACTCCACAACATCACTTGTGTTAAAAAAAAAAAGATTTCCTGTTCAATGGTATGAGCGACTCCATCAAGCGAGTGTCGATTAATAGTTTTGCCGCCTTCACCAAATAATTTGATGGACCAAAAACAATAAATCCACAACATCTAGTCTTAGCACCAATTGAAATAAAAAGGTTTAAATCGTGAGTATGATCCTTCATCTCGATATATATCCTATCAAAAATCTCATCGTAACTGTCGAATCAAATTGAAACCGATGATTCTGATGTTTTGGTTTGGTTAGATACATACCGAATCCAATTTTCTCTTTTTTCGTTTGTAAACTTCGTAGTACATCAATATGCTCTTAGTGTACTTGCCCGTATAAGATTCGTGGGTTTGTTGCCTTACAACTATTAGTATTTTGTCCATGTTATTAACAAGGACTACAGGTATATGTCTTATAACTTAATATTATTATTTTTTTCTGCGAGACCCATCCACCATGTGATGTACATGGTCGCTATTGTCCGAAATCTTCAAGATATGAGTGAATTTGTAAGCTCAGCCCGACAACAGCCCAAACTACATCAACTAGCCCAAACATGAGGCATTGTTTGGTGAGTTGCAAGTGTGTATAGTCCAGAACCATTAAAACCCATATGTACCTGGGCTTTATAACTCTAAAATCATAACAATTAGTTCCTTGAATTATTAAGCTACCGGCTTCTAGAATCACCCAAGCTAGCAAGTCACTCCAAGACACAATGATGTTTCAAAAAGTAAAAGAGATGGCAAATGCTCGACTCGAAAAGAGAAATTTGCTTAATCCACAAGTGACCCAATTTGATCAATATGTGATCTTCATTTTCATGCAAAAGTGTAGGACTTTAATCCGGTGAACATGGGGATGATAAAAAGCGATTCTATGTTATGCTTTACTTCACCCGGTGATCATGAGGTCATTCTTTAGTATACAATAAGCATTAGCCCTTTGCTTCCAAACGAAGAATGTACCGAAGGACATTAAAGTGTCTTAGTATACAATAAGCATTAGCCCTTTGAAGACGAGCCGAGGTTTAATTAGTGTTTTCTCCTTAGCCTACGGGCGTTGTTGGCTTTTTCGGCCCTTGTATTTTCTGTTAAGCACCCTTGACCCCCGCTGGACAATTACCTGTCCCTTTTGGGTCGAGGTTTGTTCTTAGCTTTCTTCTGCTTCCTTGTGTATATGGTGATTTGATAAGTAATATAGTTTTACCTTTACCAAAAAAAAAAATCTCTCTTTTCTTTTCTTTTTTCTTTTTCTTTTGCTTTTTCTTTTTGGAATAAAAAATCACGTGGAAAAGTTCAAAATGAAGACACATTGCATCTCTTTTCTCCTTTTGCTTTTCTTGGATACACCATGAACGTACAAATGAGAGATTCAAAGAGGACACACAGTTTTAAATTGACGAAAGCGAGAATGCTTGCTTGATGCTGTGGAGGATTAAACTGGTCATTATTGACAAGGCCACATGACTTTTATGTACCTAAATGTATGAAAGACTAAGGATTTTATTCATCTTGAGAGAATTTTTTTGGCCTTACCCACCTAGATTTTTTTTGGGTTAATGCCATGAAAAACTTCAAATTGATACACCCGTGACAATTTTACTCAGAACTAATTTTTTTACTACAAAAAATCCCAAACTAGTATACATGTGACAAATTTACCTCAAACTAATATTTTGACCACTAAAAACTCCAAACTAGTACATTTGTGACAAATTTACTTTTCGTTAAATTAGATTAATACCATGAAAAATCACAAATTGGTAAACTTATGAATAACGAAGTGGTAAAATCCAAAACTAATACACTCGTCAACTGCTATGTATCATATAACTTGAAAATTTAACAGTAAAATTTAACGATAATTAATGGAGGGTAAATTTGTCACAGGTGTTCCAATTTGGGATTTTTGAAGATCAAAAAATTAGTTTTGAATAAATTTGTCACAGGTGTACCGATTTGGAATTTTTTGTGGTATTAACCCTTTTTTTTCTATGGGAAGATAGACATATGCATCGTAACATCCTAAAGTCCCATATGGTGAGAGACCTATTGAGTGATTCATAAGTAACTACCTACCCCAAATAGACACTACCTTGTGCGAGCACGTAGAGTATTCCTTTTGAAGTCTTGGCTCACTTGGACAAGATCGGGTCATTATGAGATTTGCAAATGGACTAGACCCATATTCAATACGATGATGGTGGAGAGTGACCATTGAGCCAAAAGAGTTCGTACAAGATGCTACTCCTAGCAGGTTTGTAGGATGGCACGAGGGCAAGAATGGATTGGACCACATATTGAATAGGGAAAGTATCGCTTGGTAATACAAGGCAGCATTGACAAGTGAGAGAGTTTGTAACATCCCAAAGTTGGTATGAGGACATCACAAGTGTCACCATTTTTGTAGAGCACTCACTTGAAGGCTATAACTTTTCGTTCGGCTACTTGAGTGCCACATTAGTTGAAAATCGCTTACTTCAGTACCATTGGCAATTGGTGTGGCCAGAAAACTTGACATGGAATTACCTTAATGTAAACAATCCAACGTGACTTGCCATCTTGCTCCAAAATAGTTCAGTAACGTTGGTTGATCCATTTGTTTGCTCCAAAATAACGAATTGGGGCTAAATCACAATTTTTCTTCAAAACCTAATCCTATGTTAAGCAAATGGGCAAAAATAAAGTCATTTTCAGTGTTTCAAATGGCTCGAATCAGTCTTCTTTACCGTTTATACTTGAACGTGCGCTTCCTTTGATCTCTCTCTAGCAATCATTCAGTTATTGATGAAATAGGTGGGGAAAGTTCATTGCCTCTTTCGACACTGGTGACCACCATTGCAGCGGACGTGGCGACTGTGGTGCTCATCTCTTTATCTAAAAGTCATTCATTCTTTGATGGCGAAATCCATCTGTTGGAGCTCGTGGGTGTCAGTAGTTTTAGCAGTGGCTATGGCAAAGAAAACAAGAGGTGGAAGAAGAACAGAGAAAAGAAATGCGAAAAAAACTCTGAAAATAGAGAGAAAATTAGTTTTTCTAAGCGTCGTCGCTTTGGACTCCTAATTGCCACGTTTGCCCACTCTAGACTTTAATTTTTTTTTTAATTTCACGTTGGATTTAGAATTTTATTCAAAAAAATCATGTAGGATGAATCTCAAAAGTATGTCGCCGGAGGCATTTAAATGAATGATTTTTCACCTATGTTGAACTCAAGTGATTGAAAAAAAGTTATGCCACTTAAATGAACACCGTACAAAAATTATGGCGTTTATGGTGTTCCTCTTCCTCCGAAAGTCTCATATCAAATGTGAGACATTGTTGAGTGATTCATATATAAACACCCACCGTCAAATGATTACCTCCTTATGTAGTTACTTTTAGAGAACTTGTTTTTGGAAGATTGGCCCACGTGGACCGGGCCGAATCATTACAAGAACTAGGTTTACCAGCATTGGTTTACAAAGTCAATATACTAGCTGATTTGGTAAACTTGGAAGTGGTCGAATGTTTAAACAAATGGCACACATTTAATACCCAATAAGAATATGTTACATCACTTAGTATATTAACTATGTCAGTCGATCCAGTATGCATAGCGTTTCTGATTGAAATACAGATAAGACATGACTTCTGTTAAAAATTATAAACGTGACTTTCTTATGGTGGGCTTGTGCCTCTTTATATATTGGGTCTGACCTAATCATCCTGGTCATCATTTTCATTGTCAAAATGAAGCCTGCAAGCCCATTGAAAGAGATTGAATAAAAAGGTTAAAGCAGGCATTAAACAAAGACGATTATTTGCCCGTCTCAATATAAATAATCAGGTTCATAGGACTTATATTTAACCCATTTCCAGCTTAATCTGCCCAGCCTGGTTTAGTCAAACGGAAGTGATTTGGCCCTGTTTTATTTTCTATTTAATTGATTTATTTGAAGTCACAAGCCCATATCGAATTCTTAGAATAAATTGAGATACAATAAAAGCTAATATGAGCATATATTGCTCTTGCACATTTTCGCTATTTCATGAAATAGAGAATCTATATGTCCATGAATTGGGCTCTGGTCCGCACACCTGATGACACTTTGCAAAGCACTTTCTGATGTGCTATAATGTCGCCAATTGTTTCGAAATGGAAGTATTTCATAAAAGGAAAGCACACATTAGATACAAAATATATATACTAATTCTTGAGATAATCTTATAATCTTATTTGTTAAGTGTGTTTGTCACTCTCATTCTCGAGATAAGATGAGAACCGTCCTAGGCAGGTCGAGAAAGGTGGTTACGAAAAAAGTAATAAAAATGGATAAAATATAGGTGAAACACTTATCTAATGACAATAGTGTCCCTAATGTTTCATTGTGAGGAAGTGTTGGAGGACAATATCGATGCTTATGAAAAAGTGAGAAAAAAGTGTATTTTGATTTAATGATTTTGCCAGCAAGTGTCCCTGTTAAGCACCTATCAAGCCACTAATTCAGAAAGTTTGCATTGTCCAAGCATTAGTTGTCTAGTGCTATACGTAATAACTGTGATGAAAAAGTGAATTATTCCTGATTTGGTATTCTTAACTAGTGTCCGGGGCACTGGTTAACACAATCATTGACTTAGATATACATTAAACATCTTTACCATCAGATCTAATGGATCCCACACGAATTTCATGAGATCTGATAGTTTACAGATATTGTGAGAATATGTAATACATTCACTTAAAATTTGTGCTAGTTGTGTCTTCCTTCTTGCAGAGATAAATAAGCGCTTTGAATGTAGAAGATTACAAGTCAAATGGTGGCTCAAAACATTAATTAACCGCCCCTCATGGAGAACATGAATAGCTATGTACTCCGACATGGGTCAACATGGGGACAATGCCTTGTTCAACGTAGAGGTGAGCATAGTTTTAGGGTAGAACCTGAAACCTAAGAACCTAATTGGTGGAAACTTGTAGGTTTCAAGTTTTAAGGTATACATAGTAGGTTTCAAGTTCCAAGGTATGCATGGTAGGTTTCATGTTCCAAAAATTGGGGAACCTCTTTCTACGGGTAGGTTCCGAGTTCTAAGTAGGTGGAACTTGAAACCTTAAACAAGTTTTTTGTATTTTTTCTTAATCTATGTCTTCGCATGATCTTATGGTGTTCCTTGGCATTAGATGATGAGTGTATAATCTGGAACCACTAATCTAAACTTTCATTTTATGACTTGTTAATGTTTTCATATTCTACATGTTTCTAAATATAAGTTGTGGTCAATGGATCGTAACAGCAAGTGGTTGTCATTAAAGATAATAATTCACTGCGATTGTTCAATTATTAATACAGGTGGAACCTAGATAGATCTTGAAACCGACCATGAAACCTATGACGGTGTAGGTTCCAAGTTTGAAAGTATGTAAGATAGGTTTCAGGTTCCAAAAAATGAGAAACCTATTTCCATTGATAGGTTCCAAGTGAAATTTGTACGGAACATGGAACCGTTCACCCCTAGTTCAATAAGGTTAAATGAAAGAAGATGGTGAGGGTAGACCTAAAGAATGTATCTATTTAATCGCTAACATTGCTAGTGATATATACCAAATAATGTGTCATATATTCTTAACTCACACCCACCCATCTTCTTCTTCTACTTCATCATCTCACGTTACTCTTCATCTTCGTATCTTCTTCCCCTCTAAAGCACCTCAAAACTCTTTCCTCTCCATCACCAATGTCCACTATCACCGCCCTCCTCCTCCTCTCACTCTCCACCTCCTTCTTCAACCTCGCTCGGTCCGATCTCTCTTCCGACCGAGCCACACTTCTCTTCCTTTGCTTCACTGTTGGTGGCCTCCTCCTCCTCTGGAGCCTCACTGACTCGCTGTGCTCCTGTGTGACATTTTTTTTTCTGAAGAATCATATGAACTTTAATTTCGTCCCTCTAATTGTTCATGAATGATGACACTTGACTTTAACCCATAAAATAAAACTATATACGCTCTTACGTGCATTCTTGTTATCAAACAAGCTGGAGAAATTATCCAAAAAGGGCAATACACGAGAATTTCTTTGACTTGTATATGTCTCGTATCTAAAGTGTTATCTAGTCAATTATTTTATCAATAAAAATCTGGTTTTTAACCGCATTATTTTTTGTTGGGGTTACAAGACAAATGAAGGCCACATTGATAACATTGTTATGTTGAGAAAACTTCCTAATAGATTTTGATGATAACAAAACTATCAATGAGTAAAGTCTGATATATGCTTTTGAAGTATTCTAAGTCCAGGCAATTACATTCTGGAAGTCCAGACTTTAAGAAGAAATCCAAGTTCTACACTGCAAGAGACAGAATTTAGATTTCATACAAAGAAGTTGAAGTACCTCAGTTTATATACTGGAATCAATATATTCAAAATTTATCAAACAAACCACCCTGACGTCAAGTTGTGAGCGCAAGGACTTTATCTAGATTTTATTGCTTACTCAGAACGTAAACAATGGCTAGTGATCTGATTTGGATTTCACCAATGGAAAAAATTGATTGATTCGATCTTAAAAGACTATTTTGCAAGGAAATATTTATATAGCAAGTTATTATTAATTGATTGACAATCAAATCCTACAACAAGTTTATTTCTAAATTGGAGAAGCTCTATTTATGGAAACCAAATCTCTTGTTGTATAGGCGATCAGATTTAGCGGGATTCTGATTTTATCACTCAACAGTTACTCAATCATTTTTATACAAATCTGTTCAAGATGAAGATTGGAAGATGATCATCTGATGACTGTCCAATGGCTAGTTTGGTAATGGAGAAGTATAAAAGGAGACAAATCATCAAAGAGGAGCAGTAAAGAGACGAAATCTAGAATTATCAATTCCAAAGTCTGAGCAAACTCTGATAAGATTTTTTAATTGTCTTTCTTGAGCCTAAATTTGTGATCTTGAGAGACTTGTTGTAAGAGAGATAGAGTGAGCCTTCTGAACATCACTCAGAATTTATAATCTCTTGATCGATCATTTAGTGGAATCCAACCAGTAAATTGTCAGCGTGAGAGTGGACGTATGCTTATTATAAGCCAAACCACTATACATCTATGTGCATATTCTCTATTCCCTAAATCTTTTTATTGCACATTTGTTTGCTTGTTATTCAAAGTCTGACTAAAATCTGAACATTGTTCAGACTTTGACTGAGATCAATTACTTCCGCGTTAAAATTGATCAATTGCATTCAAATCACCTATTCACCCACTTCTAAGGCTGTGCATGACAACGATTCTGTGCCCAGGAACTGATTATGCTCAGAAATTATTCTTTTTTATTTTGTGTTCGGAACTGATTTTAAGTATTTGAAGGCATTTGATAATAGCCCAAAATTTCTATTCTTGGAATAGAAAAATAACATAAATACATTTGGTAACGGCACAAAATTTCTTTTTATTAATAATATTTTCAAATATTTTAATATTTCTTTCTTTCTTTTTTCTTTTTTCTCCTTCCCTTCCTTGGCCATGGCTGGTTGTCGGGGCCGGCGACCAACCACAGGCCATGGCCGACGAGGGCGTTTTGGCCTTCATCGGTGGCCGGTGACTGTGAGGGTCCCCCTCGTCGCCTAGGCAAAGGTGGCTCACGGCCGCGACTGCGAGGTGAAGGCAGTGAGGGGGACCCTCGCGGTCGCCTACCATCGGCGTGGCCCTCACCTATGTTGGCGGTCGCCAGTGGCCGGTGGCTGGTTAGGCAAGAAGAAGAACAGTAGACAAAGAAGGAAAATAAAGAAGGAAGAAAACTCAAGAAGAATTAGTTTTGGAAAATTGTTCCCAGAATCAAGAAGCTACTTTTTTTAGCTTCTTGAAAACTGATTTTGGGAACACTTTTTAGCAAAATTGTGCCCGGGCACAAAAAATTAAACAAATGGATTTCTGTTTGAAAACTGATTCTATGAACAAAAAAATAGAAATTTTTACTGTTTGGCACGTTGCCATGTGCACCCAAAGTGATATTTGCTAGTCTAATCATGTTAAACTAAATTGGAGCTTGAAGAGGTGGAACTCCACATCATCACTTGTGTCAAAACAAAGATTTCCTTTTCAACGATACGAGCGACTCCATCAAGATAGTGTCAATTGATAGTTTTGCCACCTTCAACAAATAATTTGATGGACCAAAAACAATAAATCCACAATATCTAGTCTTAGCACCAATTGAAATAAAAAGGTTTAAGTCATGAGTGTGATCCTTCATCTCGATATATATCCTATCAAAAATCTCATCGTAATTGTAGAATCGAATTGAAACCGCTGATTGTGATGTTTTGGTTTGGTTAGATACATACTGAATCCAATTTTCTCTTTTTTCGTTTGTAAACTTCGTAGTACAGCAATATGCTCTTAGTGTACTTGCCCGTGTAAGATTCGTGGGTTTGTTGCCTTACAACTATTAGTGTTTTGTCCATGTTATTAACAACGACTACAAGTATATGTCTTATAACTTAATATGATTATTTTTTCTGTGAGACCCATCCACCGGGTGATGTACATGGTCGCTATTGTCCGAAATTTGCAAGATACGAGTGAATATGTAAGCTCGGCCTGACCACAACCCAAACTGCATCAGCTTGCTCAAACATGAGGAGGCATTGTTTGGTGAGTTGCAAGTGTGTATAGTCCAGACCCATTAAAACCCATATGTAACTGGGCTTTATAACTCTTAGATCATGACAATCCGTTCCTTGAATTATTAAGTTAACGTCTTCTAGAATCACCCAAACTAGCAAGTCACTCCAAAACACAACGATGTTTCAAAAAGTAAAAGAGATGGCAAGTGCTCGACTCGAAAAGAGAAATTTGCTTGATCCACAAGTGACCCAATTTGATCAATAGGTGATCTTCATTTTCATGCAAAAGTGTAGGACTTTAGTCCGGTGAACATGAGGATGATAAAAAGCGATTCTATGTTATGCTTTACCTTTTTTTTTCGGTCGGATGTTATGCTTTACTTCACCTGGTGATCATGAGGTCATTCTTTAGTATACAATAAGCATTAGCCCTTTGCTTCCAAACGAAGAATGTACAGAAGGACATTGAAGTGTCTTAATATATTGAAGCGAGATATCAAATCTCTCTTTTCTTTTTCTTTTTCTTTTTCTTTTGCTTTTCCGTTTTGGAATAAAAAATCACGTGGAAAAGTTCAAAATGAAGACCCATTGCATCTCTTTTCTCCTTTTGCTTTTCTTGGATACACCATGAACGTACAAATGAGAGATTCAAAGAGGACACAGTTTTAAATTGACGAAAGCGAGAATGCTTGCTTGATGCCGTGGAGGATTAAACTAGTCATTATCGACAAGGCCACATGACTTTATGTACGTAAATGTATGAAAGACTAAGGATTTTGTCCATCTTCAGAGAATTTTTTTGGCCTTACCCACCTAGATTTTTTTTGGATTAATGCCATGAAAAACTCCAAATTGATACACCCGTGACAATTTTATTCAGAACTAATTTTTTGACTACAAAAATCCTCAAATTGGTACACATATAACAAATTTACTCCAAACTAATATTTTGACCATCAAAAACCCTAAACTAGTACATTTATGACAAATTTATCCTTCGTTAAATTGAATTAACACCATAAAAAATCACAAATTGGTAAACCTGTGAATAACGGAGGGGTAAAACCCAGAATTAGTACATCCGTCAACTATCATATATCATATAACTCAGAAATATAATAGTAAAATTTAACAAAAACTAATAGATGAAAAATTTGTCACATGTGTACTAGTTTGAATTTTTTGTGGTATTAACCCTTTTTTTTACTATGGGAAGACAGACATATGCATTGTAACATCCCAAAGTCCCATATGGTGAGAGACCTATTGAGTTATTCATAAGTAAACACCTACCCCAAATAGACACCACCTTGTGCGAGTACATAGAGGATTCCTTTTGAAGTGTTGGCTCACGTGGACAAGATCGGGTTGTTACAACGAAATCAAAGCAACACCCCACCAGTAGTTATGAGGTTTGTAAATGCACTAGACCCATACCCAATACGATGACGGTGGAGACTGACCATCGAGCCAAAAGAGTTCGTACAAGATGCAACTCCTAATAGGTTTGTAGGATGGCACGAGGGCAAGAATAGATTGGACCACATATTGAATAGGGAAAGTATCGCTTGGTGGTACAAGGCAACACTGACGAGTGAGAGAGTTTGTAACATCCCAAAGTTGGTATAAGGACATCACAAGTGTCACAATTTTAATAGAGAACTCACTTGAGGGTTATAACTTTTTGTTGGACTACTTGAGTGTCACATTAGTTGAAAATCGTTTACTTGAGTGCCATTAGCAATTGGTGTAGCCAAAAAACTTGTCATGGCATTACTTTAATATAAACAATCCAACGTGATTTGCCAGCAAAATGAAATCAACAAAATAGTTCAGCGACGTCGGTTGACCCATTTGTTTGCTCCAAAATAACGAATTGGGGCTAAATCACAATTTTTCTTCAAAACCTAATCCTATATTAAGCAAATGGGCAAAATAAAGTCATTTTCAGTGTTTCAAATGGCTCGAATCAGTCTTCTTTACTGTTTATACTTGAACGTGCGCTTCCTTTGATCTCTCTCCAACAATCATTCAGTTATTGATGAAATAGGTGGGAAAGTTCATTGCCTCTTTCGACACTGGTGACCATCATTGTCGCGGACGTGGCGACCGTGGTGCTCATCTCTTTCTCAAGAAGCCATTCATTCTTTGATGGCGAAATCCATCTGTTGGAGCTCGTGGGTGTCAGTAGTTTTAGCAGTGGCTATGGCGGAGGTAGAAGAAGAACAGAGAAAAGAAATGCGAAAAAACTCTGAAAATAGAGAGAAAATTAGTTTTTATAAGCGTCGTCGCTTTGGACTCCTAATCGCCACGTTTGCCCAGTCTAGACTTTAATTTATTTTTTTTTAGGTTCCCGTTGGATTTAGAATTTTATTCAAAAAAATCATGTAGGATGAATCTTAGAAATATATCACTGGAGGCATTTAAATGAACAATTTTTCACCTATGTTGAATTCAACTGATTGAAAAAAAGTTGTCACTTAAATGAGTACCGTATAAAAGTTATGGCGTTTATGGTGTCCCTTTTCCTCCAAAAGTCCCATATCAGATGTGAGAGACATTGGCTGCGTTTAGGAATTGCTTTACAAAGCTCTTTGGACCTCTAAAGGCCCTTAGGCAAATGCTAGTGTGTTTGGCATTTTTTTTTGGGAGCCCATTTTCCAAATGCTAGCATTTCCAAGGCCCTTAAAAGGCCTTAAGCTCAATGCTAGTGAAGACCTGCTTTGGCTTTGTGGCTTTCTCGGCATGCAACAGTGCCGATTTAAGTGAAAAAATTTCTTCCGAAAATACCCTCATTTATTTTTTGTTTTTCCGATTTTGGCCTGGTCTTTCACTGTTCATCGTCTTCTTCGATGACCTCTGCCGGCGTGACTGTGAGGGGACGGCGACGGGCTGGAGAGGGGCCGGCGTGGTCGCGCAACCCAGCGACCGTCGCCTCGGGTTGCACGACCGCCGGGACGGGCCACGCGACCCAGGCGAGGGCCGGCTGAGGTCGTGCAACGCAGACAACCCAAAGTGGGCCGCCGGCGACCTAGATCCGGCGCCGGCGGCCGTCAGCTGAGGCGGAACGGCCTCGGGCAGCCCCCGGCGACCACCGACGAGGGTCGCCTGGGTTCGAGCGACCCCCGACGATGGTCGCAAAACCCAGGCGAGGGCCGCCGGCGACCCAGATCTGACGCCGCGCGGCCCTCGTCTGAGGCCGGACGGCCTCAGGCATCCCCGGCGACCACCGACGAGGGCCACGGCTGCCTGGGTTCGCGAAACCCAGGCGGCGGCCTTCGTCGGTGGTCGCCGGGGATGCCTGAGGCCGTCCGGCCTCAGACGAGGGCCGCGCGGCGTCAGATCTGGGTCGCTCGAGCCCAGGCGGCCCTCGCCGGCGGTCGCCGGGGCTGCCTGAGCTCGTTCGGCCTCAGACGACAGCCGCCCGGCGCCGGATCTGGGTAGCCGGCGACCGTCTGCCCTTCGCCGGCTCCGGTGAAGTTTTTTTTTTTTTTTGTAAGGTTGAAGGTTTTAACTTTTCTTTAATAAAAAATAGAAAAAGAGCTTTTCAAGTATAATTTTTCCAAACGTCATTTTACCTAAAGTTGCTTTGCAAAGGACTTTTTAAGTTAAAATTTACCAAACACAATTTGCATTTTGAAAAACTCCTTCAACTTAAAGTCCTTTGCATTTCCCTAAAGACTTTTCCCAAAAGTGTTTCCAAACGCAGCCATTGTTGAGTGATTCATATATAAACACTCACCGTCAAATGGTTACCTCCTTGTGTAGTTGACCCTTTTTTGGAGGCTTGGCCCACGTGGACCAGACCGAATCATTACAAGATTATTAATTGAAAGAGCAATACTAGGTTTACCAGCAGTGGTTTACAAAGTCGATATACAAGCTGATTTGGTAAAGTTGGAAGTGGCCGAATGTTTAAACAAATGGGACATATTTAATACCCAATAATAATATGTTACATCACTTGGTATATTAACTTTGTTAGTCGATCTAGTATTCATAACGTTTCTGATTGAAATATAGATAAGACAAGACTTTTGTTAAAATATCCACTGACCAATTTGCTAAATTTCCTCGCAAAGAGCATGAATTACATCGACGTTAAGCGAGTCAGATTGGTAGCTGCGGAGACGGAGGTGGTCAAAGAGGAGGGCTTTGTCAACATCCCGGTGATAGGTTGATGTGGTGTGAGCACAAGGACATGACTTTCATGATTTTCCATTTCTCTACCCTTGAGAGAGAATAGAGAGAAGGAAAAAGATTAAGGAAAGTAGATGTGGGACCCACAAATAAAGAAATAGGAAATCAATAAAATGAAAAAAAAAGCACAAATGGATGCTAAAAAGTAGGGGTGAGCATAGTTTGGATTGGAGGTTCCTATTCCAAAACTGAGAACTGTCCACTAAGGACTGGTTCCGAAAAATTGGAACCGAAAATTGTCCATTAGTTCTATGGATCCACCTGAGAACTGGACCACCGGTTTGGTCCGGTTCCCAAGTGAGTCAATGGAACCAGTCCCACTAGCCAAGGACAAAGACGGAAAGATGGAGACGAAGATGGAGAGCTGGAGATGGGGAGGTAAGCATCAATCGAGAAAAGTGAGAGAGTGAGAGCGAGCGTGAAACGAAAGCGAAAGAAGATATTTTTCGGCTCAATGTGAGACTATGAGCATCAAGTGAGTTAGGTTTAGTTTAGGGATTTATGATTTTTTTAAAAAAATAAAAATAAAATAAAATAATATTATATTATATTATATTACTGGTCCGGTTTGGATGGGCGGGCGGGCTATTCCACACTTGGAATCGGGAATCGAACCGATACACCGATTCCCAAAAATTGGAATCGAAAACCGGACCGATTCCCTTAGGAACCACCGGTTCTGGTCCGATTCCGGGTGATCCAGGTGATTCCCTGTTCTTTTGCACACCCCTACTAAAAAGTGAGACCCACAAAGGGCAATATTTTTAGAACATTGTGTTGATGAGTGTTTTAGTCATAAAGGGAGTGGAAAAAGCGTGCCCTTTATATAATGCCTTACCCTATTAACCTCCCATGTTCTAGGCTAATTTCTACATACTCAATGGTCAGACTGCATGTGATTTGCTTAGACCTTGCATTTGGAAGTTTCACAGCGATTTCATTGTCAATTTTTCATTTGATTTAAATTTACTGAGGCTGAATCTCGAAGCAAGAAAAGGAAAATAAAAGAAAAAAACTTACTTGAAAAACATATATGGTTCGGCCCGTGAATAATGTTTCTATTAACAAATTGGCTTGCAAGTTGCTCCATTCAGCTATTTCTAGAAATATGAGCTAGATTTATCAATGGACAAGTTTAATGCTACAAGCATAGAATGCTTTTTGTTTTCACAATACATGATGGCTAGCTTTTTAGCCTGTGCTAGGTAGGTGCTATTAAATTTTTTTCGTGTTTTAATAAAAGCATAGATAATATTATCTTAGAGAGATGGGATTACAAATTAGTCCCATATCAGACATAGTTAAAAGGTGATTATCTTGATTAGTTCTGTTCATTCAAAAGATATACATCTTTTTTTTTTTTGGTAAGGAAAGATATACATCTTTCATTGTAATATTATGCAAGAACGGGCCTATTCAAATACTTAATGCTTAGTAAATCACTTTGCAATAGAATTTTATTGAACTTAGCCATAGGTTGAGAAAGTACTCACAAGATGCGATACTTGTTAAGAGTTCCACGGTAGAAATCAACACATCACCATTTGATTTCTCTAGTCAACTATTCAATCTTCCTTCTTGTCATTTCTTTGTGGTGACTCTTTCATCGCATTCTCGGTACTTATTTCTCTGCTTGACTAATTTTTTTTTACCTTGGATTTTCTTTATCTTGTTCTTGTATCCATTTCCTATTATCCTCATGAATTGTCGTAAGAGTTTTTTTTTTATCCCTTTTCTCTTAAAAATTCATTCTTAGGTAATGCATGCATATTTTACTTTTATTCTTCATTCCCTGTATCGTTCCATGAGGTGAAAACTCCTGAAAGTTTATACTATAAATATTTATTCTTAGGTAATGCATATTACTTTGACTTTTCTCTAAATTTACCTGCACACAATTTTACTTACATAAATGGATTGATTCGTTTTTTGGATTTTCTTTTTATTGACCTATACATTCACGATGCGTCTTTTAATTTTTTGAAGTTCTCTAAAGGTGCTCTCTACAAATTTTTCAGACGCGGCTTTTAATTTTTTCTGCCTCTATCTTTCATATATTAGCTTTTTCAAAATATATTTCCTTGACCAAAAAAAAATAGATTTCAAAAGAAAAATAACAATAAAAGGAAGAAGGTGGAGGACAGGTGTTACAGGAGTATTTGGTCCTTAAAGACGCTGTTCCCAATTTTTGGTTTTGAATTCTTGATGAAGTAAGGCATTCTTTTTAATTTTTCCTAATTTTGGGAGTTCTATTACTTTTAGCTTTGTGAAAGGTAGAAGTCTAGAAGATGAGCCACAGAATGGGAGGGCCACTTTTCCACTTCTCAATGGACTTCTACTATGTGCACCAATATACTTATAAAATCATTAGTGTCGTACATAAGGACTAAAAATCATCGATAAAAAAACCTTGCAATACTCTCAAGCATTTTCTAATAATATGGCCAAACTTTGATAAATGAGATTAGTGAATGTACATTTTTATTAACATGTAGCTTCAACTTTTGATGCAATTCCAAACAAAGAAAAAAATTGAAGATGAGACTTGAATGATGATTATAAAAAAGGATTCATACCACGAAAAAATCCAAATAAAGACCCTAAAGTAGTACATATATGATAAATTTACCCTCCGTTAGTTTTTGTTAAATTTTACAGTCAAATTTATAAGTTTGATGACACATGGCAGTTGGCGGGTATACCAGTTTGGCGCTTTACCCTTCGTTTGTCACAAGTGAAACAGTTTGTTATTTTTTGTAATATCAATCCAATTTAACGAATGGTAAATTTATCACAAATGTACCATTTTGAGGTTTTTTGTGGAATTTGTCATAGGTTTACCAGTTTGAAGTTTTTTGTGGTCAAAAAATTAGTTTGAGGTAAATTTATCACCACTGTACCAATTTAAGGTTTTTTGTGGTATTATCCTATAAAATAATATAAATAAGTTAATCATTTTTTAGCAAAAAATTTGATGATCGAGGAAAAAATTGGATGATGTACAGTGTAACTTTAAAAAAATGGAATGACAGATAATCATTGCTATACTAAAAGGGTAAGACTTCTCTTAACTTTAACGACATAATTCATTGAGAAATATCAAATGTTATTTCAAGCTTTGAATGTGATACCCAAGTTCTCTAGTAAAAAACTCAGAGACTTAGGATAATATGATTCTTTACCTCGTAATTAATTTTTTAAATTTCATGTGGAGATTAATTGTTATAGATAAATTATTTTTAATTGACTTATGTATCTTAAAATGAATAAGGAATTCAATCACGTTCTTAGCGAAATTGGTTTTGCCCTTTTTGAAAGGAAGCAACCTACTACAGCGACAAAGAACAACTTAATCATGGACTCTCATATTCCATTTTATGAATTTATTTTTGACCAAATGGTCTTACTATTATTAAGTTTGCAATTGTCAAAATAAGCAAGTAATACAAAAAAAAATGACATGGTCTAAGAATAAAAGGAAAAGAAAAAGAAAAAAATTGGGGTAAGTATCAACTAAGGAGAGGCCACAGGCAACTAAGTATCAACTAAGGAGAGGCCACAGGCAACTACTTAGAGGCTCCCTCTCAATGCACCAAAATACTAATATTATAGATTCCATTTGATCTATCACATCACAGCAACTTGAGGTAAATGGGATTTCCCATAATTATCCATAAAACGTGAAAATCTTGTTTGGTTTTTTCATAGATTAATTATTTAAAAGGACAATGATTTAGAGGTATTGGGTCGGTGAAGATGAGACTTGTCTTCTCAATTTGCAGCCAAACTGTGCAACTTTGTTTATAAGTGCGACATTGAGTAGTGTCTCAGTGAGATATGGGAGTAAGAAATGCATTTGGGTCGTGGACCTCCTGAATGCCGAAAATTCGATTTGTTCCATGTTGTGATTGGGAGACAATTGTCACTGTAATGCCTCTTCTTTGATCGGTGTGATTACATTTGGTTTGGCAAATGTTCAGGATAAGAGTGTCCAATCAGAAGGCGTTTTCGACAGTGGATATATCTAGCTGTTGATCTAATGGAGAAATACAGAAGAATTTGAGCATTCAAAAAGCAGCGGATGAATACAGAAGATCGCCCCCTATATAGGTTCAGGAGTTCAAGCGATCACAAAGATTTTTGTTTTCCCATCAGATTGGTAAAGACAAAAAATATTATCAACCCACCCATCGGTGACCGCGTTGGTTTGTGCTCAGTTCCTTTCATGAGAGGTCTTGAGTTCAAACTCGTCCATCGGTGATTTAAGTGGCAGGTAGTGGCGGTGGGATGCTGTGCTAGCCCTTCTCGAGGACTAGTCGGGCATCACCCCTAGTTTGAGTCCTAGCTCGCCGGCCGCGCGGACACCTCGGTTATCAAAAAAAAAATATTATCATTAGAATATTCCGTTCACGAAGATCTAGCGAAACGGAGACGAAATTAAGGATGGATTTGCTTGTGCAAGTTACATATAGAGGTAAAAGTTCATATGCCTGCCAATTCAATTTAAAACCTTTAAATTTTACCAATGTAATCCTAAATCTTTTCGCGAGATTTTAATATAGTCCTTCTTCCTGTGAATTTTCCCCTGAAAAGGAAAACGTAATAGACCAGTTATCGCTAACTGTCATACATGGCATGGCTAACAGTCGGACAAAACAATCGTTGTTGTTGTGAGAAATTTGATGAATTCTTCTTTTTCCCAGCCATCTTTATTTTTCTCTTCTCAATTTAAGCCAACTGTTCATTAGCTTCCGAATCAAAGCTCTCTTAGCATCGACTCATCGCGATGTCAAAGCCTCCCAACGAGCTCCAGCACGTGAAATTTGACTAATAAGACATTGTGCTAGAAAGTCTAGCCTAAAAGTTTAAGCAAATAAATAGAGAGAGATCACATATATATATATATAAAGCCCTCGTTATCCGAGAGATTTCGAAGCTCTTGCTTTTTTGCTCTACAACTCCACCAAATCTGCCATGCACCATCTCCTTAACGCTCAGCGTGATTTGTCTTTTTAAGTCTCCACTCACTATCTCACGGGCTCCGTGATTAGACAAGGCCATCAAGCCCAATTGTGTCTTTTTCCTTACAAAAGTCTGAAAATCCTAAAAACGGAACCTCAATAAGTTAACGGCCTCACATGTGGAATAAAGGATGGCATGGCATGATTTATTGATCATGTGGATCGAGTCTATTTGTCCATTGATCATGTTGGCCCCACGGTGAATATAAAGAGCTACTCCCAGGTGGTCGGCCCGTGAATAAGCGCTACGCGAGGGTAAATCGATCTAGCGAAGCCTTGTTATGGAACACATAAACACTTGCACTGTAAGATTCATGAGATACATGATGAGACGTCACTCATTTTTTTAAGTGCCCTCGTTATCAGTTCGTGCTTTAAAATTACGAGAAAAAAGAGGAGGTCAGTCGGTTGGATGTATAACTTACCTCAGCATGCGACAACAGGCCTGCTTGGTGTGGTTTACGTGTTCTTCGTCGTCCTTTGCGAGTTGCACGATATAAAAACCCTCCAGGATATATAGAAAGGATGATGGGACCCGGCGCCTTTCCTTTGATCCCTCTGTTTTTCTTCTGTCCATACCAAGCAAAGCATTCAATGGCTCACTGTAAGTAACTTGTGATGACTCGAAGAGTTCGACGTTCCTACTCGAAACGAAGCACGTCACGGAATCGGTAAATGAGATTTTCCTCATAATTTCTTGTCCTTTTTGCTTGTACATGTTGCGATAAACTCATTAATATGTACCGCGACGGGTACTCTAAATCCTAGAAAGAAAATGGAAGCAAGAGCTGCAAAAAGTGGTGCTTCAACTTCAGCTAAGAAGGAAATTAGCAGAGAAGAGGAGCGAAGGCCTTCCCTCAACAGTTTAGCCCTCATGAGAAAAGCGACCGCACCAGCCGGCATTTTGTCCGTCGACATCAAGTATTGGCGCAACGTCGTGTACGAGGGAGTGCTCTTGGAGAACAATACACAGGCAAAGTCCCATTTCCCTCTCAACTCCATCTATCTATCCATGTACTAACTGCAAGATGTGTGGTCAAGTCAGTCTAACAATCACATGGGGTCTTGAAGGACCTTTTACGCGATAAATTGAACCAATCCAGGAATTAATTAAGTTCACTGCACACCATATTCCAAAAGGAAATAGTGGTTAGCGAGAATTTGCGTGACGACATCAAAGGCATAGATTTTGTTCAAGGAAACCGTTTCGTTCCTTTAACTTGGAAAGGCACATCTCACACGTTCGTTTAATAATAACAAAACTCTCATGATCAGTAATAGCAATTATCTAGGAAAAAATTTCACCTGACAGTGGATTTGACAGAAGTTTTGGGTCGATAAGAAGCACCACAAGAACTGCTTCCTGGTGCTTCCAAAGGCATGTGACATTGCTGGGGGCGATGAAGAAAGTTGCTGGAGTTGGATCACCGAGAAAATAAAATGGTACCTCTTTCACAAATTTGTTCGATTCCAAGGAAATTAGTACACCACTCAACGTGGCATCCGTATGTTATATCCGGTTGATGTGCGTCGGATCGCGATCTTGTAAATACTAAAATTCTCCAGGTTCAGTTTTCGCAGCGCTGTCGACATAGACATCCCTGAATTGAAGCAGTCATCCCACCTCTTTATTCAGGGAAGATTCAACACAAGAGCGCTCTCTCCGAATACTTGGTATGAGGTCGCATTCGTGGTCAAACTTGGACCCGACAGTTTAGTGCATCCCAAGGTGAATCTCGAGCTAGAAAATGAGTCCGGATGGCCATTGTCCGTGCCTAACCAGCACCAGCAGGATCTGAAGAATGTGCCGAGGGGGGGATGGACAAAGCTCCGTGCTGGCGAGTTCATGATGGGCCCAATGACCGTGGGGAGGATTATTTTCACCCTATACGAGACGTTCACTAGTCGAAAGTCGGGCCTCATCCTCAGGGGCGTTCTTATTCATCCCAAGGAGGATGGATTATGCAAAGCATAACCAGTTTGATGCCGTGGAGCACGAGTTCTTCTGGCTAGATCACATTATCCTTAAAATTACAAAAGAGATCTTTATATGTTCATTAAATGTGACATGAACACACAATGAGGGAAATCACATCCTTCTGTTCTTCAAGAAAGGTTTTCCTGTTACGGGACTACAAAGGATCTCCATCTATGTCGTAAATAACCTAAGCATGTGATTCATCCTGATTTTTATGTTACACGTGATACCATCTCGCAGGTTTTGTTTTTTTCTTCCTTTTTTTTTAAAATTTTTTTTGAACTCTTGGATGGGCTCGACGCGAGAGCAGTAGCGGCGTTGATTGGGGCTCTTCCCTTTGCGGGATGCAGAGGTTCCGAATCCATTTAAGAGTGCGAGTGTGTGTGTGTTGAGGCGAGAACGAACGATTCACAATCCCTTCTTTTTAATATCGTACCCGCTCAATCGAAGGATAATCTTTCAGTTTTTGGCAAAGCTGAGGAGAACGATTGCGCGTGATATTCACTCTCAAATTCATCGCGATCACTGTCGATCATCATAGGCCCTTTCACGCACCATGCGCCACACTCCTCCCAAGAATATCAACCTTCATGAACAATCAATTCGTCTCTTAAGATGCCAAAAAGTCCGTTCTCTTCCGTAATCAGGGTCAATAAATTCGACAATAAATACGGAGAAACGGCTATAAATGCGAGCGTGGCTATCTTTCACGAAAATGTCAAAATGAAGGCTAGTTGCTTTTTTTTTTTTTTTAATTTGTGATGACATGTGCTGTTTTGAATGTGAGACCCAGCGTTTTTATGTGAGAAATTGAGAGCGAAGAGGTGAATTTTTACAATTCGCTCCCTCGAAATGGACTTTTCTTGGTGCACCTTCTTCCGCTTGGCCTCTACTCACTGGTGGATGTGCAAGGGGACTTGGAAAATTCACGAGGGGACTAATATAATCGAATAGGTTCCAGGGTAGATGTCAACAGTACAAGATAAGTTCCACGTTCCAATGTTCGCCGACCTATTATCTTCTTTCCCGCAAATCTAAATTTTATTTCTAAATCCGTATGAAAAATTTTTCCGTAGTTTATTTTCATTTCGATTTTATTCCATTCGCTGCTTCGTGTATTCAACTGCCAATCAATCGACGGACAAGGACGAGCATGTTTCCTCTTGGGTTCTGAGGAAAATGCCTCCGGAAAGCTTCTCCCGCTGTCAAAACTCAAAACATAATCAGCTCGAGTCTCTCTATCTCTTCCATCATTTTACCTTCCTCGGGGCACTGCAATTGGCCTCTCTTCGAAGAGGAATTAGAGATGTTCAACTCTTAAAAATTTTTCCGCCGGTTTTTCGTGTGCTCTGAGTCCATGGATTCACTATGACGGTGAAAGGTGGAGGGAATGACCAGTTTCCAGTGCTCGCGGCAAGGGCCGACGCATTCGCGTCAACGCTGACCTAGAGGGTGAGGACCAAGTGTGGAGGTCAGTGACGGTGACATAGGTGCCAAGCGCGACTGCAGCTGCTACCCCGACGAGACCGGTGCCAAAGCCGAGCTCGAGGATGCTAAGCTGCCGTTGGCGGGGGCGGCACAGCGGTGTTGATTGATTGGAGGTGGTGATGCTCTAGTTGATTCGACGCCCCGGATTTGTCTTCCTCTTCGTCTACTGTTGCCTTGAGAATCGCCAAAATGAGGGCCTCTGTTACGCACAAAGGCAGGAAAAGGAGTGGGGTCCACAAGGAAAGAAAAGGAAGAAACCAAGTAAAATGAGGGACATCACATTTGACCAAGGTGAAGTATTTTTGGATGCCAAAAACGTGGGACCTGCAAAGGATAAAATGGTCAAAATATTGTGAAAGGAAGTGGATTAGTGACCGACGGGGTGGAATTCTTCTTGAAACATCATTGAATCTTGAGGGAAGTATGTGACAAAACTGAGTACACTTATCTCTAATCGTAAAAAAAGACAACGCTAATTGAGACGAAAGATAAAATGGGACTTCAATTGACTTGTGTCGGTTTATATATACACTGGAGACATCCGATAAAGAAGACGATTTGCCTCCAGCTTGGGCAGAGCTAGAGACATATATCTTAGATCTTAGAGTTTTGCTCTTCCAATCTTAGATCTGGGAATTTTTCTCTTCTATCTAATTTTAGATTTATGAGTTTTAATGAATAAGTATTTTGCCTCCAGTTTCGATGGTGTTCACAATAGCTTCGGTGTCAAATCTATGCTCGTTCAACATATTTTTGTTAAAAGCTTTGGCGTTCACACTTGCTAAATGGCTCGCTCTCGTAGGTGTCAGATATGAACTTGTTCAACATATTTATGTTATCTCTATATGTTGATGGTGTTAGGGACGCCGAACTTAGGCGCACACTGCTGAAATGCAAAGCCGTAACTATAGATGAAGATCCCGACGTGTGCTCATCATTGATGATGATATGTGATTCAGTGATTGGCTGTCGATCCTTTCACTTGGAGATGTAGCCAAAAATCTATTCTCGATGGACGAGCGTGTGATTATTTATGCTAACCATGCTATGATGTTATACCTTGATTTCTGGTTTTTAGTTTGTTTTGGAGTTTTATGGGCTTGCCTTATTATGGCGACTTTTGAGATTTTCTATGGATCTTGGTAATGAATAAACATTTCTTTTAACAATTAAAAAAAAACTATTTGCCGTGAAAGTTTGAATTGGTAGATCTGTCTGAACAGGTGGCGCATCTTGATGTCATTTGTCAATACTTCTCATTAGAGGTGAGCGGTTCCCGGTCCGGTCCGGTCCAATCCAAGAACCAGGAACCAAATCGAGAGGACCGGTTCCCAGTTTCTAGGATAAGGGACCGTCTATTTCTAATGGTCCTTCCAGTCCGGTTGCATAGGAAGATGATGGAAGCAATGTAGATTGGCCAGCTTTACATTGCTTCCATCATCTTCCTATGCAACAATGGCCGTAAGAGAGCTGCTGAAACAAAGGACTCTGTCAATGGTCCGGTCCGCTTCCATCATCTTCCTATGCAACATTAATTTTTAACCAATGTCAACATTAATTTTTAACCGAGTATCAACATTAATTTTTAACCAGTTCCAACAGTCTGGTCCGGTCCAGTTCCCACCCTAGAATCGGGAACCGGACGGTCCAAAAACCGGTTCCACTTTTAGAAACCGGGAACCGGACCGATATTCTTGAGAACTGGACCAAACCGATCGATCCAGTATAGTCCGGTCCAGTCCCGGTTTGGGCAATCCATCTTGCTCACCCCTATTTCTCATGCGAATTTTAAGCCTAAATCATTGCACCACATCCAAGATATCCTACCTTAACCCACCTCTCTACTCTCTCCTCTCTGTGTCCTCTCCTGCCTTTTGCATGAAGTGCTGGCGATTCAAGTTAAGCATTAAGAAAAGCTAAACACCTCTCGAGGATTAATTCAAGTTATATTTTGCTTATATGAGGGTATTATATTCGTTCCAACATTTGCCCGACTTTATCACCTACGTTGAGTTCACGAAACGTCACCCCGATCACCACTGTAAACTATATATATTTTCTGCCATTTTAGATATATAACATTTTTATCTATATATGTGATCAGATCACTTAACTTTATCATTCTTCTACATGTTTCTCCATCGTTTCTTTCTTATCGAATGTCTCTTAAGAGACCCAAATTCTCTCTCAACCCAATTATATTTCATTGTCACAAAAGGTGCTTTCCTTGAGGAAGTTACCTCTCCTCGAGCAATATGCTCACAGGCACACCAAATGTATATCGCTATGCGCGAACTATTATCCACAATCGATAATTTCGAGGTTGTCCAAGTGATTATGGGCTTAACATATCCATGAGATGGCATTGATTGGCAACATTAGAGTTGAACTGCTATATGCTTTTTTAATTTTTAAATTCTATTCCTGGACATCAACGAGACCCTTGAAAATAGCAAATCTCATCTCAAAGGTGATATTTGAAACACTTATAATCCATAAATCCGTAATCTGCCTATTTTGCAAATCTTCATCACCACTTTTCTCAAATGGTAAAATATTTAAATATAAAACGGTTAGCAACATCCCATAAAATTTCATAGATGATATTGATGTACAATATTAATTTATTGAAGTTTCGAGCTTTTTTTATTCTTCAATTTTATTAGCGTAAATCTACGAGACAGTGAAAATAACAATTTTCATCTCAATCGATAAAGCACAAATCTGTCTAATCTGCAGATCCTCAATCCCCACCATTCACCAGGAATTCACAATTATCTCTGCTGTTGCCATCGGGCCGTACGGTGTCTGGAAGTGGTCGGTCAGCCCGTAATGAGCCATCAGAAGCCAGACATGGGTTATGAACTCACCGCCCCGCTGCATCTGGTGTGCATGATCCCTCGCTTTGCACTTGTTAGACGTGTGCATCAGCATTTCCACCCACACCTCGCTGATTACTGACCATTTCCACCCACGCGGGACGATCTCCAGCTCTAACGCCAACCGGCACCCATTGCTAAGCACGTCGTTGAATTGGTCCTCCTCCATCACTCTCCGTCCGGCTAACTTCCTCATTTGGTCAAGCAACTCGTCGCGTTTGGCTGAGTTCTTCATTTGGTCAAGCAACGCTTTACGAGCCTCTGCGATCCTCTGTTCTGCCGAGTTGTCGGGCTTGCGCTCTCTCCTATTGGGGCCACGACCAGGTTCGAAAAGCTTGCTGGGCTTTTTACAAATGTCTCGGAACCTGACTCTTTTTCCCATTTTGGCTGGCAACATCGAAGGACACATAAGTAGGAGATGTAGCATGTACCGAGACAAGCGCAAACTCATCGAGGACTTATCCTGAACACGGCTCTGGTTATTGCTTTTAATGCTGTCCGGTCCGTCATCGAGGCAATAGCAGAGCTCTGTGGCTATGTGCCAGACTAGGATGCTCACATCGAAGTCCGGTTGGATGCTCCAATTCAATTGATCCAGCAACTTGTGTGTGCCCAACGCATGGTATACCCTATCCATCCTCCCGAAGGGGAGTTTCTGCGCGTCCTCCGCTTCCATCTCTTTGATCTTCAAGAGAATTCGTTCTTTGATGTCGTCAGTCACTTTCGCGTGGGTTTGGTAGAGAAACTTCACCGCCACCTCTTCGATGTGCAATAGCTTTAGGAATTTCCACCAGCAGGAGTCATTTTCTATGAAGGACATCAGGTTGTATTGGCCCATAGAATTAGACCACCTGCGCCTATCCAACAACGGTCGGAATCGGTCGATATAATAAAAGAAGGCTGATTTTTTGTTCTTAATGAGCCAACAGGCGACCTGGTCAGAGAAAAGAACGTGAGCCAATGCGTATAACTCGACGAAAATGGCCGCTCCTAGCAACAGAAAGGTTAAGAATAGATCTGGCTTTGAGTATGATCGCTCGCCGGTAAAAGAGAAGAGCACCAGGGAAACACAGATCGAGAATAAGATGGTGAGTCTACAAATAAAGCCCCATCTCGTATAGACTGCCTTTGCCTTCGAGTAGAACTGGTCGTAGATGAGGCCCAGTTCAATTTCAATGACTTTGAAATTCCCTGCACAGTGCTTGCCGCTGAGTATCGACAGGGGACTGTCGCGTTCCTCCATACTGAACAAGTGATTCGTGAAAAGTCGCTGACTAGTGTCGACCAAGCGGTTGGCCGATAGCAGTGTGCCGACAACACGCTTGTATTCTTGGTCCTCGAAGTCCTTCTGGGAACTCAGCTTTTTAGATGAAAATTCGGCGATCGCAACATCGATCATAATAGCATCATCATTATATATGTCGATTACTTGATGAGGCACGACATCGTACCCAATCTGCTGCTTCAACTGCAATTCCTCCACAATCTTGTCGGGATCCTTCTGGTTGGGTCGGGACTCGGCGAGGGAGTCCTCGAAGTACTTGTAGCTGGCGGCGCGGAGGACCCAAACTCTCTCACCATACTTAAAGATACCCGAGAGAAGCATCAGAATGGCAAGGAATGATAGGGTAGGATGAGTCCACGCCGTTCCCAGGACATAAACTGTCAAGCCCGCCTGGTTCACCAGCGTCAGCGAGTGCCTGAGCCAGAGCTCGTTGTCCTCCATCGCATAGGCACTGATTGTGTCGGGGCCCCCCAAGTGCAGCAGCAGAAACGGTGCCCAAAAGGCGCTTAGCTCCGCGTGTGGGTCCATCATGCTCAACGATTTGCCCGGCTTGATTTCCCTGATCACGTTAATTTCCCTGATCACGTTGGAGATCATGCCGAGCGCGTAGATCGCAACCGAATCGGCCAATATGTAGGCCAACCAGGTGACCACACCGATCCAAGCCTGAGGTAGGTACTTGCGGCTGTTGCCAAGACAAATGAGGACGATTTGGAGGGCAAGGCTCAAGAAGACCACGCCTCTCAACTCCCACTCCTTCCACGCGTCGCTCGAAGAAAAGAGCACCTCCGACAGCCTCCGCGCCCTCATGAGGACCATGCCAGTAATGACTGCAAGACATGTTGCCGGTGACAAATAAGCTGATGCCGAATGATTCAGAGATGAGGACTAAGGGCTAATGGAGAGAGGGAAAGTAATGACTCAAGCAGGAAACACGGCAAGCTTTCGCAGGCTACAGCAGTCATTAGAGGACAAATGGACGATGTATCGGTAACCAGCAAAATGCGACTCATGGCTTAGCTATGCGAAGGAGGCATAATATAGACAGTGAATGAATAAAATACTGAGCGGATGTCAACATCTTCTTCAGGTTTTTTCAAAAGTATCACTACATTAAACGTTTCTAGTTCTCGTTGAATTGCAACATACCAATCGTTAGCATGGTGAGCGGTTAAAAACGCTGCCCTCGATGGACGGATGGACTGTCTTCACCAGAAACTGTCTCGTAACAAATCAAAACCACAGATAGAGAGAGAGAGAGAGAGAGAGAGAGAGAGAGAGAGAGAGAGAGAGAGAGAGAGAGAGAGAGAGGGGTATGTGTAGTAGACAGTAAACCAATTTCCTCACAGTGATGAGTACGTCATTTGAAAGTGGGCAAGCTATGAGCCTTTATAGTGCCGAAATCGATCTAAATATGTCGGCAAAGTGTCTAAATAAAAGTTAGTACTGTAAAAATGAATACTAATTTCGTCTACGAAAAAGTTGGTAACACAAATAAAGTTGGTAACGTCCTATAAGAATGGACAACTTCCACAAAAATTGGTATGTTATCATAATAGTTGGTAATTCGGATGATCAAATAAATGTTGGTAAATGGCTACAATAACAGACTAGTTGGTAACTTTATTGAAAAAATGTTGATAAGTAACTTAAATAAATGGGGTAATTTGATTAGGGAAAATTACAAGAAAGACCTAAATCTTTTGCGCTTGTGCCGAATCAGTCCTAGACATTTTGACAATTTGTCAATTTAGTCCATTCAACCAATTCTGGCCATTTTACATGGCACGACCGACATTGACGTAGATAATTTTCAGAAAATTTTTAAAATTTTTCTTATTTTTTTCTTTTTTATCCTTTGTTTTTCCTTTCCCTTTTCTTTTTTCTAGTGGCTATTCGCGGGCCACTGACCATAGGAGATGGCTAGTGAGGGCAAGGCCACCCTGGCTTAAGCGAGGGTCGGCCTTATCGAGCCTCGCCTGAGCGAGGGGTTGACCTTGCCAACCATTTCCTATGGCCGGTGGTTGGCGAACGGCCATTGGCAAAAAGAAAAGGGAAAGAAAGAAGAAAGGAAAAAAAAAAAAGGAAGAAAAAGGGAAAAAAGGAAAAATTCAAAAAAAATACAAAAAATTTCTATAAATTATTCACGTCAACGTCGGTCATACCACTTAGGACGATCAATGTTTACGTCAATGATTTCCAGTCAAATTAAAAGGTTTATGACTGAATTAGCACAAGTGTAATAGATTTAAGACTTTCTTGGTAATTTTCCCAATTTGATTGAGAGTCAATAAATTCTATAAAAGTTGGCAAGTTATAAGAAAAGTTGGTAATTCGAAGTCGATCAAATAACATATGTTGGTAAGCGATTCAAATAGGAATTGATAATAAAAAAACTAACTGATAGATTTATGGAGAAAGCTGGTAACTCACTCAAATTAAGTGGGTAACTTTGATATGTTGGTGCCTTATGCAGATAAAAGTTGGTAATTTATTGGAACTGTCGGTAGTTTGCAGACAGTCAAATAGATATTGGTGATTTAACATCCGAATTGGTGACCTACTAATAACTTACTCAACTAATAATTTTCTAGACACCCTCTTGTAAACCAACAGCATTTACGGTGAACTAATGTTTCTAAAGATTTACTGATATCGAGAATGTTTATGTATTTCAAACGGAACAATAGTATCGTCCTGGCTAGGGCTCAATAAGGTAACTCATTTCCCAATTAAATGAATGGACAATTTGCTGCAATCACGTTGCATGTCGGAAAGTCAATTTACTCTTTGGTCTAAAAACATAATCGTTTATACTATTATACAAAGTAAAAAGAACTCTCTATTTTTACAGGATCACCATCGGTTTTTCTTCTAAAAATATCCTCATTGATTATCTTATAAATATTTTATCAATATTTAAATGTGTAAATTAATAATTATATCTCATCCTTAACGTACTTCAGTTTTAAATTTTGAATCTTTTCTATTTTATAAACTACCTTACAAAAAAATTCAGATATTGAGATATTTTTTGCTTATTCTATATATGTACAATTGCTTCGTATTATGTTAATAATCTCTTTGTATGAACAAATAATTCAAATTTCTTACAAAGACAATTTGTAAAAAATTTTAAGATGTTAATTTTTCGTACACAAATTACGTGAGAAAGCCCCAAATTGGATGGAATGACTACATTAGTAAATTATCAAAATGTTTATGAATAAATTGATCAAATTGAAAGGTTTAGAATCAAATTGACATCTGTTGAGCACTTTTTTAGTACTCTTCCATGTTTTTCTGTTAACTAACCTTTTGCACCGTTAAAATCACCACATATCACAAAATCCAAATTCGGTCACACATTTAGGGAAAACTTGTACCCCTACGACCCTCCTCCTTCACGTGAATTTACTCTACACTAAATATTTTTATGTCTTTCAAAACATCGCCTGACATTAATTTTGCAAAATATTATTCTTTTAAGGTTATGAGAAAGGTTGCAATGTTTGATATTTTGTAATTTTTTTTTGTCTGTTTTATCTCTAACTCTCCTCACTCTCAAACTTTTGCTATGCCTCTCGCAGAACACAGGAGTCAAACCCCGTACTTATGATACTAGCATCCGCAACTCTCCAAACCCTTTACCAGAAGGGCCGCATGACTATTGACATGCGACATTTCGAGCATTCATAAAGATATCCCCACCCATGTGCCATTATTGCATTTATTATCTTTTTTTTGGTAAAGGTTATTGCATTTATTATCCATATTGCGTTGTCCCAATAATGCACTCCGAAATTGATGCGGCACCTTTACCGGTCCTAGTTAAGAATGCCGACATGCATCATGGAGATAAATGTAAATAATGAGTGATGTCATAATTAATTCGTGCGACAGAGGCCACGATGATGGTAATTACATAGCCTGCGGACATTACATTAATTCTTGAAAGTAAAATTTACCACAAACCTGCGGAGATTACATTAATTCTTGAAAGTAAAATTTACCACAAAAGTATCTCTTTTATTAATTAAAGTGAATTCTTATTTAGCTCTACGGTCTACATTATCACAAACAATAAATAATATTGAGAAAAAAGAAGTTGTGAAATTTCCGTGTATTTCAATATATGTTTTTTTAGATGACTATCTGAAATGATCAAATCAAGATAAAAATATATGCACAATCTTGAAAGATATAGAACATCAACAGAAATATCATAATTGTCTTTAACATAGAGAATCTCTAATAAAATCATCTTATTCACAATAATTAATATCATCATCATCATCTTTCTCGAGACATGATTCGGAGTCATTCCCATGGTCATCTTCGTCTTCTCCTCGTTTGCCGTCTTCTTCATTTGATTGCTCCTCCTCCTTTTTTTCATCCTGTTCATGATCAAGAACACAAACTTGTGTTCATAATGAACCGCGACACAAACAATCCATCGCCACTGACGCTAGAAAAGCTTTAACTGTGTTCCATGAGGTAAAACCGCAAACACGCTCACACACACACATACCACGCTTATTTGTTATTGGCACGCGTATGAAATTCGGTGACTAACGCCCCCTTTTTTTCTGAACAAAATAACATGAACACCATTTGGCTATAAAAGGAGCACCTTTCTACATTCTCGATAATGCGAGTACTGGGAGTTAAATCAAGCAAATTGTTATTTGCACGGTCAGGAAATGCTGTTCCCTGTGGTGTGGACTGTGGATGGCAACTGAAGTGTCTAACAAACATGCAGACCAAAAGAAGGAAGAGAGCTACCTGCGACAAAGATATTTCCAATTCCTTCGCTATAATTGGCACATTCGGCTGCATTACTCTGACACTTCGCTTGAGTTCACCCCACACTCTAACCAAAGTGATTTCTTCCAAGGTTTTGATCTGCTGCAGTCCGTCAAGCGTCTTCAGCTTCTTGCAGTCCTTAATTTCCAAGTCTTCGAGGCACTGCATTGCATTTGCCTGTATAGTCCACACGGTCAGGTTCTCCAGCTTCCACAGTTTCAATACACGGAGGCTCGGAAATGTTCCTTCGGAGACGCTCAATGTCTTGCCCTCGTATGAGGACGCAAATAATCGGAGAGTGGTCAAACATTTCAGGTTCCCCAGGACTCCCATCGGATCGTCTTCTAGTCTCGACATGGACAAGGTAAGTACTTTCAGGTTCGGTGGGATGTGCGACTCCAACAAGCTTTGCATGCCCAAATATCCGTGCAGGTGCAAGTTGGAAAGAGACTCGAGCCCACTCATGTCACTCATTTCATCTTTAATACTACGGTCGTTGAATGGATCCTTCAATCGCAATCTGAGGGATTTAATCATCCCCAGATTCAAAATATGCTTGGTTGCTCCCGATACCGTCTTGCCATCCCACGTCAGAGCCAGCTTCATTAGGCCTGTCGACTTGCCCAGCACATCCAACATGGGACTATCACCATCTATGACTAAGCCCCAAATGGTTTGGATGTTGCAGTTTAGTGATTTATTGGATTCCAATTGATGACGACGAGCGGCGTCATCCAAGCTCACCTCGGTCATGTATAGGTGTCGCAGATGCTCTGCCTTCAAGATTGAATCCGGCACATATTTTATGTTAGTGTACTTCAGGTCCAAAGTTTCCAGGCGTGACAATCGTGCCACTGACTCCGGTAGCCATTCGAGTAGAGTCCATCTCAGTCCCAAGTACTGTAGGTTCGGCAATATGTTGTCAAGCTCCTCCGGAAGCAAAGGCTTGTAGACACCCTCGAGATCAAGTACCCTCAGCAAACTCGAGTCCCTCTTCGGCACTAGGGGTCTAAGTAACAGCGCTATCTCTCCGGCCTTTGTTCCTAGCTTCAAGGTGTTGAATGACACATAGCAATAAAGTTGTTGGATGCCGCACGGCATGGAATTGTCGCTGGTGGACATTCTTTGATGCGGCTCGGCGGGATTGATCTCCATGTGTGCTTCTCGTGCATTTGTTTCTGATCGCTTTCTTGCTGCCTCTGGCACATTTACTTGCGCCTCTGCTTCTCCTCCTCCAGAAATATCCCTATGTATGGCGACACGCGGGGCATCGAACTTTCCTTTATCATGAATAGAACAGTCATAGATCTTGAGGAATCTTTCATTCTTAGCCATCTGATAAAAGACATCGTACAACGTTCCAGGCAAACGGCACGTTCGGGCACTCCGGTCCCATTTCCATCGAGCCACATGGACCATGTTTCTAGACACCAGAATCTCGAGACATTTCTCTGGATCAACTCCGTTTACTCCGTTCTCCAACGCTGAAGATACTAGATTTTTAGCTGACCAGAGTCTGAAGAGCCTCCTTGTGGGAATCGCAGATTCCTTAGGGAACAGAGTCAAGTACAGAGCACATTGCTTTAACCAGTCTGGCAGTTCATCAACACTCAAACGCACAACATCTTGGAGTGTGGGACGATCGGGAAGCCCATTGGCTAGCTTGGTGCATCTACTCAACCCGGTGGCAGATAAAAGTCCTCCGAGTAGCAGGATCTTTGGGGGAGAACCGCCCGATTTGCTAAGAATCCTCTCTTTGAGATGGAGGAGTTCCCCGGGCGGATCGACCACATCGAAAGCCAGGCTGCATTTTTCCATTAACTTCTCGCTTTGTTCTGGGTTGAGGGGGCGTAACTCGAGATGCTCGGAATACCACGGATCGATGAAAGAGGGTATGCTGCGGTTACGAGTGGTGACTATTACTCTGCTCCCGTTGCTCGAGTCCGCAAGCACCATTATGAGCTCGTCCATGAGATGGAGATCGCACAGGTCATCCAGGACTACCAGATAACGCCACCCCAGCAGGACTCCCTGGAGCAAATTGGATAGCTCTTCTTCCTTCAGACGGTCCATATTTTGCAATTCCGGGACCCCCAGCTGCTTGAGCAAGGCGACCATGAGATGAGCCAGGTTAGGTTCCGGCCCAACCCGGACCCAAGCACAGCGGTCGAAATGATTCTTAATGTCCGCTCGGTTGCAGACGCTCCTCACTAGAGCTGTCTTGCCGATGGCTTCCTCACCGACCACCGAAATCACTCTCAGGTTGGCACAGCCGCCTTTTCCATCGATCAACTGCGGCACGAGTTTGTTCACAAAATCTTCGCGACCCACGATATGGGACTCATCCTTCAACTTCCTTGCTTGGAGCGGTTCGCTCGGTGATGAAGCTCCACTGCTCCTCCCGGCATTGAGCTGTGAAATTTCAACTTCCGGAGCCGACATCTCGCCCGTCTCCCTGTTTCCTCGTCGTCTCCAAGAAGACAACCCGCGGAAACAAGACAGAGTCTTTGCCAGAGGATTTCGCGGTCCCAGTCCCTCGGATGCCTCCATAAGGAACCGATCGAAGGAATTCTGCGCAGCACGAGCGGGCTCAAGAAAACGGGATCGTACACTCGGGAAATGGAGGCTCACGGCGATGGCCGTTCAGTTTCTAGGCGCTCAAGCCTCAAGAGGTGTGAATTTGGCTATGACAATGGAAATGGCCACTTCAGGGGAAAAGATGAGGAAAGGGAAAATTGGAGTGTCTGAGCTCCAATGACTGGGGAGGAAGGGTTGTATTGGATGGTCAATTGGCAGGCACCAAAGCAAGCATTTTATAGTGAGGGGTCGATCCCCACCAGCTTCTAATTAATAAATAAGGTTAATACCAACAAAAAAAAAGTCTCAAATCGGTATATTTGTGATAAATTTACTCCAAATTAATTTTTTAACCATAAAAAATCCCAAATCGATATTCTTGTGACAAATTGACTCTCGGTTCCATTAAATTTTATAGTCAATTGCTCAATTAAATGACATGTGACAGTTGACGAGTATATCGATTTAAGGTATTTAATAAAATGAAGGATAAATTTGTCATAAGTATGCCAGTTTAAGATTTTTGATTGTCAAAAAATTAGTTTAGAGTAAATTTATCACGAATATATCAATTTAGGATTTTTAGAGGTAAAAAAATTAATTTAAAATAAATTTGTTATAAATATATCAATTTGAAATTTTTCGTACTGTTAACCTTAATAAATACAGCATCTTTAACCTGCCCACGTCTACTTTTCGACATCACTCTTTTACTGAAAAGGCCTCATCCTTATTGTTTTGTTGGGAAGGACAGCACGATGTTATTTCGTATTATAATAAGCAAAATCGTGAATTTCAGTTGTCAATGGGATGTCCATGAAAAAAATAACCCACAAACATTTTAAACAACATATCTGCTTTGAATTTTCAATCTCCAAATCTTTGAAATAATTTAAAAGGAAAATGTCACCAAAAACTCTAAATTATGTTACTTGTAACACATTTATTCTAAATTTTTTTTGTGACACCAAAAATCTCAAATTATGTCCATTATGACATATTTAGCCCAAACTTTTTTTGTGATATCAAAAATCACAAACTATATCTATTGTGATATATTTATTCACGGTTAAAATTTCGTTAAAAATCTTCGTTAAAATTCTAACGTGACGTTTGCGTGGGGCTCGTGTAGTGTCACATCTAAAACAAATTTTTTAAAAAAATTCAAAAAAATTACTGTTCATCGCGAGTTATTTTTCATCGTCTTCAACCTCGCCATCGCTTGGCCGGAGCTCGTCGGACGCTGCCCATTGCTGCCCGGACCTCCGGGAGCTTCGTCGTAGCTACCAGCCATGGCGGCCGGGAGCTTCGAGATCAGATTTGGCTTTGAACCTTGCAACCGCCATGGCTGCGAGAGCTTGAAGCTCGCCACTGCCATGGCTGCGAGCTTTGAGATTGGATTTGGCTTCGAAGCTTGCGACTGCTGTCGCGACCTACCCCTCGAGGGCCAAACTCGAATGAGGCGGGTTTAGAGATAAGTGTTCATGAGATGGTTCATATGGCACTTTTTTGAAATGATTTTACTGAAATGTAAATCTTTTGTTTGGCCATATAACTCATTGATCATGAACGTGGATTTTCCCTAAATCCATATCTCGCGTGACAGCGGATTGATTATTATTTTTTAGGAGTCGCCACTAGCCTAGGTCGGGGTCGGCTAGAATACCCAACCGAAACGCGGGAATTTCGTTTCGGTTTCTACGAAAACCAGAGATCAAAGGTTCGGGGACTAGCTTACGTTAATATTTCTATTAACGCCCTTTCGGTACCGCTAAACTTAATATGGTTGTTATCTAAGTCGTCATGCATTTGTTTTTTTACCATTTTCATGCCAAAGTCTTAGTCCACTAGGTGATCATGCATTTTGTTTTTGTATTTTCATTTTTTGAGATTCTAAACTAATCCTATCTTAGTCTAGAAAAAGAAAGAAACAATCAATTGTATTGAAAGACTTTTCGTAAAGTAAACACTCGAAGTATTGAAAAGACGAGCTAATTCTAAATGCAAGAAAGTAAGAAGAAGAACCCGCAACTCGTCGGGTATTTATTACAACACAAATTGAAAACCCGAGACATGATCGGGAATGAATGAATTTAGTACAAATTGAAACCGGAATGGACATCGGTTTGGAACCATCATCGAATGAGTACAAATCGAGACCGGATTGGACATCGGTCAATCACCTTGGTCTTTTCGATTTTGGATTATCCTCCCATGGACCGCCTCTCGGGTGTCGGTGTTTACATTCATAACATTCATTCATGAAAAGACAACATATGAAAGAACAATGATGCAATCAATTCACTAATTAAGCACGGGCCTCGGGATCGGCCTTTGTTTTTCATGCGTTTCGATTCATCACCCACTTAATCACCTAACATTGATTGATTAATGGTTAATGATAATGGGCTACCATTTGCATTCACAAAACGGCAACTCATATCAATTAACCCCTAAAGTCGGGTTCTAATGACCTTGAATGGGCTACCCGCCGAACATGCACCGGGCCTAACATTCATCTAACAAACACATGCATTATAATAAAATGAACATGCATTCAAGCCCATGGGCCTTGTTTCGAAATCAATCCAACAATGAGAAGTGGGCTTTTAGAAAAAAGACCACTTATTCAATTAATGTGCCTAATTCGGATTGAATCTGTTCAAGTATGGTTAACTATCCTAATGACGTCCGAATGAAGTGATTTAGGTGTCATTAGAAAGCTTATGACATGAGGATCAAAAGTCAAGAAGACCATTTTTTCTAAATCCTAGCCAATTTTCCTGAAAATATCGAATTAAATCTCAGTGACAGGCTGGACTTGGTTCAGTTATGAATTTCAAAATAATGGCGGGAAAAATAACAAACCTTATCAAAACAGCGCGAAAATTTTTGTGCAGTTAGGATTCCCTGAGTGCAACAACTTTCATGTTTTGACTTTTTGCTAAAAAGCCCCCCAAATTTTTATAAAATTTAATTTTCGCGAGGGACTTAATTGCAAATGGAATTTTAACCTGAAAAGACCTTTCATGAGATTTTAAGCAAATTAGTCCTTCAAAAATTGCTATTAGGTCCTCAAAATCTCCAGTTAGTATATTGAGACCCCAATGAACAACTTTGAAGTTTTGAATTTTTGCAAAAAAGGGCTCTAACTTCATCAAATTCGGAGAAACACTTTGTGAATTCCAAAGGAACAAAAATCAGATCTGGACACAGAACTGATCAAATCATGAGAATTCCTTTTGAAAATTCAAATGATCTTCGATTTTGATGAAATTAGTATCAATAGAAAGATCTCGATCTCAGGAAGAACTTTCGTGAAGAAACTTTTTTCATATCTCGAATGCACGAATTTATGAAGACCGAAGAACACATAAAGGTCGAACTGAAACCAGCATGTCACCAGATTATGTGCAGATGACGTGGCAAATCGTACTAGGCTAATGTGCTCAGAATTTTATGAAAATTTTACAGTGAATAGATCAAGATGTGTTTTACAACTTTCATGAAGGAAGTTTTTCCAGAAAATGAACGTAGAAAATCATAAAATTCATCGAACAGCACAACGTCAGTCAGGAATGCATCAGAACAGACTTAAACAGACAATTACAGATTCTGATCTTGACGTCTAACAGTGTTTTGACATAGCAAATGAAGTCCGATCGAGGCATATGATATACCAAATCGAAGCTTAAGACGAGTTCTACGACTCTCTAGTTCATCATTTCATTAGATTTCGATGTTAACGAACTCGAATCAGCATCTCAAGCAATCAGGTTTTTCTGGACACGAATTTGCAGAGTTGCGTTTAAGCGTTCTTACCTTGTCTCACGGTGATCCAATGCTCAAGCGAGCGATCCGGCCTCCGTATTCTGATCTAGAATAGCACGGAGAGGCCTCGGAAAGCTCGGCCAACCTACGACAATGGATTATACGAAACGATGTGAGATTCGACTCGTTTTCACGCAAATAAACGAATCAGTAAAAGTTGAGGGAAATGATGTGATCCGGTGGCCGTTTGATGCGAGGCCGGACACCACAGTGCCGTGAAGACGTCGAGGATGATGATCGGTTGCTTGGAATCACCGGAGGAGGTCGCCGGAAGGCCGGATCAGCCGGTTGAACCGGCTGGACAGATCACCGGCAGATTTGCCGGTGATTCTGTCAAGAGGGAGATCAGGCCGGAACAGTGAGTTCCGGCCACCAGCAGGAGCTGCTGGTCTTGCGACCAGCTTCAGGCCTCCGTGGGGGACGTCGGAGGAGAAGCAGCTCGCCGGAAATCAGCCGGCAAGAGGCCGGAAAAACTGCTGTTGCCGAGAGAGAGAAAGAGAGCTTGAGAGAGAGATGGACGTGAGAGGGAAAGAGAGGGAGAGAGAAATGGACGTGAGAGGGAAAGACAATCTGAAAATGAACCCCCCCTCATTTTTTTGGAGGGAAAAAACCTTATATATCCCCCTTTAATTTTGGAATTTTACCCTTGCATTAATCTAATAGCCCAAAATGCATTTTTTAATGATTAAAAATCTTCTTTAAGGGCTAAAGATTAATGACATGGCATCATGTATGGACATGATCAATTCTAAATGAATGGCCATGATTGATTTGCTAATCCCCTAATTAATTTGTTTAATCTTTGAATGAGGACATTTTTGTCATTCTCAATTAAGGGCATTTTTTGTCATTTTTGATTAAGGGCATTTTTTGTCATTTTTGCACTCAAGAGGATGTGACTGACCTTGATTGGTCCGACCGGATCATCGATCGTCAAAATTTTCAACCGGAAAATGATTAATCCGATCGGACTAGTTTAATTTGAATTAAACCAATTTGAGTCAATTAGCCCTGAATTCGGGTAATTGCATGATCAAGCTAGACTAACAAATTTAATTGAAGTCTAATTGACCAAATTGAGTCTCAATTCATCAAATTGATTATTAGTCTAGAGTGGGTCAAGTTGAATTGCACTAATTAGACCAATTACTCTTAGACTTCCTAATCATTGAATCACTAAATTGATCAAATTGACCCAAATTCATGTGATTCTTCCAAAATTGATTTTGAATTTGGATTTCATATAAGAAATTAGGCTCATTCGTGCCTCAATTGCGCATATCATGAAGAATCGATCAAAATCACTGATTAGGGCTAAAATTGGGGGTTTTTGTGTTTGGCTTGGAATTGCAAAATTGATTCAAGAATTGGATATAAAATGACCTCTAGATCAAATGTCATGAAGAAAACTAATCTAAAAAATGACTAGAAATGAAGTAATTTCATTTTTGGCCGATTTGAATCAATTTCCGCAATTTGGGGAAAAGTTGATTCTAAATCGATTTTTGCAAAATTTCTAATGCCAAAGGTAAATTGGATGTAAAATAGGATAATTTTTGGATTTTTCAATTTTTCAATTTTTTTGGTCAAAGGTTTGACCAAAAGTCAAACCCTAGTTGACTTTTCACTAGGAGCTTGATTTTATGATCAAATCTTTGAATTTTTCTAAAATTTCAACTTCTAAAGTGAAATTGGACTTGAAAGGAATCTTTTTATGCGAAAAGCCCCAATTTGACCTGGGGTTGACTTTTGGTCAAAGGGTTGACCAAAAAGTCAACGCCAAAGTCAACCATTTGACTTTTCGGATTTTTGTATGAAATGAATAGAAAATCGCTTATAAAAGCTGAGCCACCAGACAGAATTAAAAAACGACATTTTTTGCTCGAGAAACAGGCTCCGTCGCGATCGGAAACCATAATCTCGAATTTTTATTTTTAATGACGCATCGGCTAAAATTAGGTGTCAACAACTGCCATGGCCGCTCCACTCGAGCTCGAAGCTTGGCGCGGCTTGTTGTGCGACTCCTCGTGCCCGTCCTCTCCATCCCTAGATCTGCTATGCAGAAACACAGTTTCCTCAACCTCATCAAAACCAAAAGCAGATGACAGTGGCCTAATGCCTGGGCTCTTGGCCTTGGGACTTAGCCTTGCCTCCCACCTCCATTGGCCGAGAGCCTAAGACGATGACGAAGTTGAAGACGAAGATCCACTTCGGCCAAGCTTCGCCCTCAGGCCAAGCTTCGAGCTCGGGCGGAGCGGCCATGGCGGTCGCAAGCTTCGAAGCCAAATCCATTCTCGAAGCTCACAGCCATGGTGGTCGCAAGCTTCGAAGCCAAATCTGATCTCGAAGCTCGCGGCCATGGCAATCGCAAGCTTCAAGCTCTCGCAGCCATGGCGGTTGCAAGCTTCGAAGCCAAATCCGATCTCGAAGCTCCCGGCCGCCATGGTCGGCAGCTCCAACGAAGCTCCCAGAGGTCCGGGCGGCAATGGGCAGTGACGGACGAGCTCCAGCCAAGCGATCGCGAGGAGAGGACGAACAGTAACTTCGAAGATGATGAACAGTAACTCGCGATGAACAGTGATTTTTTAAAAAAATTTTCTTGATGTGGCGTCACACGAGCGCAATGTAAGCAACACGTCAGAATTTTAACGGAGATTTTTAACGAAACCAAATAGAAGGTAAATGTGTCACAATATGCATAGTTTGAGATTTTTAATGTCACAAAAAAAGGTTAGAGTAAATGTGTCACAATAGGCATAGTTTGAATTTTTGATATCACAATAAAAAGTCTGAGGTAAATGTGTCGCATAATTTGGAGATTTTTGTGGTATTTTCCCTAATTTAAATTATGAAAAGTTCTCGATTTATGTGTATATACAGACACATACAGCCTTTCCTATTTCTCTCTGAAACATTTTCACTAAACTTTTCCAAATAATCGACAAAAAAATTTCCACATAAGAAAAAAATTTGTTCAACATTACGTTTTATTTTTGCATAACACTCTAGAAAAATAGAAACGGATTAATCATCAGCTTGATTAACAGATTAATCACAACATTTTGTTTTTGTTTTTTTTTTCCATTTCTAACATCAAAAGTGTGCTGTCTTTTACATGAACCGTTCAATTTCTCACACACATATATATTAATAAGAATACTGAAACAACTCAATTTTTCCTAATTTCTTTTAAAAGTTAAAACATTATCCAAATCCGTGAGTATCACGACACCATGCAATTCGGTGTGTGAATCTCACTACATCAAAAATTATATCGCACGGGCTATAAACTATCAACGCGCCTGTAACGCTGTCAATAACGGGTATCACAGTTTTTTGAGATGTGACTTTTAGTAGCATACATCTACAAGACTCGATGTGGTTTGCCTTGATTTAAAACAGCACAAGTCACAACAGTTTTTGAATATGTGATTCGCCTTAATTCAGTAGAAATAGAATGCGTCAAAATAATAAGTGCAATCCACCTATAACAAGCAAAAGAACCTCAGTGGAAAATGGTCCAAAGAGACATGGATTCATTTCTGAGCAGCCAACCATACAGATACAAAAATAGAATAACATACAGACGACGGAAACAGATCGAAAAGGGTCGCACAGAAACGGCAAACATTGGCGACTTCCTAGAGGTCATAAACTCTCAATAATATATGTAGCCCAAGAAAAGTTCCTCTCTCTCTCTCTCTTCCCCCTTTAACCATTAAGCCAAAAACCAGGCATGTTACTGATAATACATGAGCTGCTGGGCAGCTGCAACATTTTGAAACCCACCATCATATATTACCTGGCTTCCGCCAGCAACTCCCATACCCATCGCTCCCTGCTTGAGAGGATGCTGTCCTTGCATGAGAGGATGCATGCTGCCCATCTTGCTCATTGCTAATTGTCGCTCGTAGGCTAATAGTTCAGCAGTAGAAAGGCCTGGTAATGGTGCCGCTGCAGCAGGTGGAGGAAGGGGATTGGAGCTTGTTCCTGGGGGAGTAGGCTTGCTACCCCAGGAGCACTGCAAGCACAAGCAAATCAGAAGTCAGCTCTGGTTCAATCGAAAACACCAGGGGGACGAAGTCTTGTATTAACTACCGTTTTCACATGCTAGAGCCCCTGATCTATTTTTACCACTGCCAAGATGCGGACAGCAATTATATCTTAAACTACATGCCACGAAAAGCCCATCTAAATTATTGAAGAGATAGAACACTTCACTTGTATTGCCAGAGAACTATGTCTTATTACCATAGCACATGCCACCTTTGCTTATCCTTTTAGAGGATAAGAGGTATACGGCCGAACATGTGGTGGCACAACATGCTGATGAAGTCATAGCTACAGCATTCACAGATTGAGTTTAAATTCAACTGTCTTGAGTCAAAGAGCACTAAGCTCATCCAAAAGGGTTTAGTGCAGTCACTAAATGCACAAAACTCAAAGACAACTTGGATTCAAATCTCGGTGTAAACAAAAATGAGGTCTTTGACCAAAGGTTAACTATGAGAAGTGGTCGGATTTACGATCAGGAAAAGGAAAAAAGTGAGATAATTTCAACTATTATCAGCATAACTGCAGAATTAATAATCTCACACTACATTTTCTATGGAACAGATACTTTTCAAACCATCAGCACACTGTGAAATAAAGCAAATAAGGAATGAAGAGCATTAGTAACAAGCCCAAGAACACACCTTAATGTCTTCCACAGAGAAGTGACTGAGTATTTCCCATTTGAATGGCCAATGCTGCTTCTGCACGAGTACTATACCTCACGAAACCAAATCCTACTCCATAATCTCCACAATCTCTGTTAAATGCCCATCATCAAAAAATCTGAATACATAATCACTTGAAAGGACAAATTTAAACTTGTAATTGTCGGAGCCATTTTCCATGTAAGTAGGTTTAATTTTGCTAGAATAAGTTCATCAGCTCTTGCTCTCTACTCATTCACCTACTCTTCACACACCCACTTCCTGAATTCTCTCCTCTAAATACGGTTCCTAGTATGAACTGGCGTGGTACCGACATCAAATAGCTTATGATAAAAAGTATAACAGAATAAATTAGTGTCAAAAAATTATTTCAGTATGGACCCACTCAATGTTGATGCATTAATTATAGTTAACTTAATGTAATACTTTATATGTATCTTGGTGCAAAACGAGATAACTAGGATAGATGGAATTAGCTTTTAAAAAATTATTTCTTCTCTTATACTTCTCCAAGAACTATTTGATTCATGTGCAATCGCCAATCCCATTATATGCAATTTCTTTTGAAATTAATTAAAGCACATTTTTCACCTCTAATTCTAATTTGTCTTCTAATCATTGTTGAATCCTGTAAACTGAAATTACCGGACCTTTTTGTGAGATTTTGTCTCCTCATAATATTGGCACTCAAAGAGTGCAATACAATAGATCCACATTTAGTTATTGCAAAAGTTAGCATCAAATTAACTAATGAAGGGGAAAGGAAAAAAATTCAATCTAATATGAAGAGAACACGAAAAGAATTAGAACCCGCACTGCACTTTGATTTCTTGTTCGTTTTATAACAAATAATTTAGATCAGTACTAAAGTGACAAGTCTAAATCCTTATCCTTTTCGTGATAATTCAATTTCTAGAGCTTTCCAGACCCTTGCTTGAAGCTTAAGTTATTTAATGACAGTAATACAGACCCGTGCATGGCATGGGCTTCTTGACTGGTCATAACTAAAGGAGAGCATGATGGTAATTGCAAAAATACATGGATTGTTAAGGTGTATTTAATTTTACTCAATAAATTTTTTTACAGTTTCATTTGATATAATTTTATTACTGGCCACAAAAAGAATAAAGCCAAGATGGCCAATATAGTAATGTCAATATGAAGATGTAAAGCGTGATTTTAAAAGTACGGGATACAAAATTTAAAGTACCCCCCTTACCAAAAAAAAAATTTAAAGTACCCCCAGTTCATGATGGAAAATACTAGATTTCCCTAAAGAAAATCTGGCAATATTCACTTTGTTTTGCCTCCAAATTACTCAAAACTCCACCGTATGGATTCAATTAGATGTAAATCAGCAACACCAACAGATGGTACTTAAAAAAGAGAGATCGGTCTTGCCTCCAAAGATAAATTTCCTACATAAAGAGTTGTATACTGAGGATTTTTTTCTGGAGCTTCACTGTTTGTAGCCTCCTTACCATCCTCTGCAATGAAAAACAAAAGAGAGTAGATGATACGTGATGCAATCTTGTAAAAGAGAATGCCTATAACAGTAGACAATACAATGACTCAGGCAGCAAAACTTAAAATGCTTGTGCCTTCGAGCATCGCATATCAACCAAGATGAATCCAAGAAACTTCTGTTCCAAATAATGGCTAACCTGATGAGCCATTGGTTAGCTCCACCACACTTTTGGCATCAGAGCTCTGCTTCTCTTCAATGCCACCACCACCAGCACCCTTTGTTGCCCAATTACTCCGTATCTGTCTACTGCCAAGCCATTTCCCTGAAATATAAACCGAAATTAACTCGACTTTACATGGAGACGGTAAAAGGAACTAACCATCATGTTATTACCAGGGAAGACTGTTCAACTTTCTGGTATTTCACCGAACCGATGAACTGCCACTATACTTGTAAAATGTGAGTTTGAAAAGTCAAAATGGGGGAGAAGAAAAAAAAAAGAAAAGAAAGAAAAAGAGAGGGAGAGAGAAAGAGAATGAAAAGAAAGAAGAAGAAGAAGAAGAAAGAAGAAGGAGGGGTTTCACATACAGTCGGATCAATTACATATCGCAATTCTCAGTATGTGTCCACGCCCTTCGTTCATTCAATCGGAGAAGTTTTTGGAATTCGAGCTTAAATTCGAAGTATTGTGAAATTTCGAGCCACCATCCATGGCTACGAAGTTTTTGAAAGAACACCATATCTAACCGCGGAGGTCGTTGCTCTATCTTTGGATGAGAGGCCATCCTTGGACGACCGCTACTCTGCATCTCCATATCTATGGACAAGTGCTCGCGGCCAAGGCTTAGTCGTTGGGACGACAGAGAGGGTTGATGTGGAGGTCGGCCTGCACGCAGCGATCAATTGTCGCTCAATAGCCAAATCTGCTCTACTGCTCAACAGCTTTCAGCTTGAGTCTTGGCTCATCCATGGCTGCCGGCGATGAGCTCAATAGCTTTGCTGCAGATGGTGGTGGCTAGGGTGGGATGGTGGCTCAAGGATGGTGGAAGCGGCGACTTGGTGGTGGAGATAGCCAAGCCCAGGCAGAGCGGAGGTCGAAGATGGACGAGGAAAAAAGAAATAATTTTTTTTTAATTTCATGTGTCAAGATCTAATTAGTTATCAGTAAATAAGCATACGCCACGGCAGCCGTTGACGTGACGCTTACAAACCGCTGAATATTTTCTCATGAATGACATCTCAAGAAGTAAAAGCGATGGCAAAAGCTCCACTCAATAAGAGAAATTTGCTTGATCCATAAGAAACCCAAGTTAATCAATATGTGATTTTATTTTCATGCAAAAGTTCAGGAGATTGAATCCGGTGAACAAGGGGATGATAAAGAGTGATTCCATGTTATGCTTTTCCTCTCCCGGTGATCATCATGTCGTTCTTTATTCTATGCATTAGCCCTTTGCTTCCACCTGAAGAATGTAGTAAAGAAATTTGAAGTGCTTTAGTATTGGTTCGTATCATCAACGCTGGCGATAAATCTTTTACATTGAGAGTTATCAGCATGGGCCAGCTGATTTAAATAGGCAAAAGGACACCAGAAGTGTCATAAGTTGTGTACGGAGGTCACCTTGGTGCCATAACTTTTTTTTGAATCACTTTGGTGCCAAGTCGGAAAAAAATAGATCATTTTAGTGACCCCGACCAAAAATTGACCTAGCATTTACATTTAAAAAAAATGGTGACCTGGCATTTACATTTAAAAAAATGGTGACTTGGCATTTATATTTTTTAAAAAAATGATATGCCTTGTACACATGGAAATTAGGTGGCTTTTTAAAAAAAATTATATTCAAATTATATTCAAATAAGGAAAAAAAAATAAAAAAAAGGGGAAGTAGCAACAGGCAAGGGCTTGCTGCCGCCCCACCACCGCCGGCCGGGCGAGGGTCACCCTCGCCATATCCGACGAGGGCAGCCCTTGCCTGAGGCTGGCGAGGGCGAGAGAAGCCCTCGCCCACCCAAGCGAGGGCCGCCCTCACCCGACGCCGGCGAGGGTCGCCCTCGCCAGATCCGGCGAGGGCAGTCTCGCCCGACGCTAGCAAGAGTTGCCCTCGCCGAAGAAGAAAGAAAAAAAAGTAAAAAAAAGACAAAAAGACAAAAATACCCTTGGGTTAAAGTGTTGTGAGGTAAATGTATCACAATGAGTATAATTTGGAGTTTTTAGTATCACAAAAAAAAGTTCAGAGTAAACTTGTCACAAATGGCATAGTTTGGGGTTTTTCGTTTTAAAAAAAAAAGTTCAGGATAAATTATCACAAGTGTCATAATTTGGGATTTTCGGTAATATTTTCCTTTTTTGTTTTTTTAAATTATTTTAATATAATTTAAATTTTATTTTTCTAAAAAAGTACACGTTAGCGGACTAAACGGCGTCGTTTTTGGTTTTTAATGCTGACTGGACCTCTTCGTTGAGCCATGGACCTCTCCGGCGAGCCATGTCAGTGCCACGTAGGATTTTCAGCAAGCCATGTCAGCATTGGCACTAAAGTGATCGTTTTTCAAAAAAATTAGCACCAAAGTGAACCGAAAAAAAGTTATGGCACCAAAGTGACCTCCGTACACAAGTTATGACACTAATAGTGTCCTTTTGCCGATTCAAATATATTGAAAGGAAATATCATATCTCTCTTTTTCTTTGTCCTTTTCTTTTCCAGAAGGCAAAGGCCAGAAACAATGTAAAGAAGAATGCATAAAACTGCAAAACGAAGACGGATTTCATCTCTCTTCTCCTTTTGCTTTTCTTGGATAGACCATGAAACGTACAAATGACAAACACAAAGCGGACAACAAGGTTTTAGATTAACAAAAGCGAGAACGGTTAGTTTTGGTGTTTCTGTAGTTAGATTATCGAGAAAATTAAAAGAAGGTATGAGATGTCAACAAGTGATTGACTGCAATTTGATCTTGTGGGAATAGCAAGTATTATAGTAGGCTACAAATTCTCTCAATCGAGGAAGTAAATCAACTTAACCTACAATCAAGGGGGGGTCGTTCTAAGGAAAAGAAGTGGGTAATTTATGGGGATATTAACATGGGGTGCAACTCCAAGCCAACCTTCGTGACAATACTCATTGACTGTTAAAGTAAGTTATGAATCCTCTCGAATAAGGGATTAAAATCGATTGAACTTACAATCAATAGCAGTTGCTCTAGGGGAAAAACTGGCTTCAATGTGGCGAAGTTTCAACATCTATGGACTGTCCACAGCCCAACCTTTACACACGGCCCATTATGGGCTCCAATCCGCTAAGTGTAGGACTTTGTTAGAATTTCAAGGCCCAGAAGGCGTAAAAACCAATTTGGACCGGTACATTTGGTGAAATCCTGGTGGAATGCACACGGTTTTAACCATTGTAATGGTCCATTTTCGATTAGTACATAAGCTACAATGAGGAAATAATTTCTCTCTCCACAAGATACAGTCAATCTCAATGCTAAAACTAAATCTCTCTTTGCTGAAACTCGGCAATCGGCATGGCAATTTGACCATGAAACTTCATGGAAGATGGGATTCAAGTGTGTACGCATATTGCAGCGATGCATTTCATGGGCATCATAGTCGCTTAACATGGATCTTCTTTCCATGTTTGTGTTTCCTAAGCTCATTGTCATCGAGGGAATTGAGGAAAACTTGTGAGAGAACTATACAAAAATGAAATAGCTTCAGTGTTGAGAGATTGAGATTAATAGAGAGAGGGAAAATAGAGTGACAGTGTTTGTAAGAGCGACTTGCTTCTTTAGTTGTTCATCCATGGTCAGTATTCTCAGCCTCAAAAGGAAGATGGAAGCGACTAGTACAGAATCCAGCGAAGGTTCATTTATCTGTTTGATGAAAGTTACTCCCTATCCATAAGTGTGTTCCTTATACAAAAGCACATTCGCGAGCCCTTCGCAGAAAAAGATTATGAATTTTCTTAAGACAATCAATCCATGCCCTCTTGATTATAGTGTTAGTCATTTCAAGCATCGCTTGGTGATACAGGCCAACACCGATGAGTGTGCAAGTTTATAACATCCCCAAATCCCAATTCAAATGTGAGAGACCTTATTGAGTGATTCATATTTAAACATTAACCTCTCAAATGGTCACCACCTTATGTGATCACGTAGAGTACTCTTTTTGGGACGTTTGGCCCACGTGGACCGAGCCAGTTACGTACATATTAGTCGAAAGAGCATTACGAGGCCTATTAGTAGTGATTTACCAAGTCGGTATACTAAGTGAGATGGGATTTTTGCAAGTGGCCAGCTGTTTAAACAAATTGGACCAATTTAATATCTAATAAGAGTCTGTCATATTACTTCGTATATCAAATTTGTCGGTCAATCTTAGTATGCACAGCATTTCTCTAATTGAAATATAGATAGACATGACTTTTTGATGGCTAGCTTGTTCCTTTTCACATATTATGCCTATCCTAATCATCCTGATCATTAGTTTTATTCTCAAATTTGAGCCTACGAGACCATTGATAATTTGTCCATCTGAATATAATAAACATGGCCAACAAAAATGCCCGTAACAATAATCAAGCTCAGGAGACTTACATTTAGCCCATTTCCAGCTTAATCTGACCCAACCTGTTTTTAGGCTGATTTGGTCCTGTATTACTTTCTATTAAGCTAATTTATTTGAAGTCACAAGCCCAAATCGAATTCTTAGAGTATATTAAGTATAATTAAATCTAACATGAGAAAATCGAGCTCTTGTGCATTTTTGCTGATTCATTGAACAAAGGATACACACATGAACAGGGCACCGGCCTGCACTTGTGACAACATCTTGTAGAACACTTTCTGATGTCCGTCAATGTTGTCGGTTGCTTCGAAACGGAAAGTGTTTCAATGAAGGAAAGCGTGTAATATATAAAATACATATACTGGTTCTTGAGATGATAGTATAAATTTCATTTGCTAAATGTGTTTATTATTCATCATTCTTGAGATAAGATAAGAAACGTCCTATGTAAGTGGAGAAAGGAGGTTGCCAGAAAAGTAAATAATTGATCAAATATAGGGTAAACATTAATCTAATGACAATAGTGCCACTAAATTAACGCTAACAATGCTGGAAGGGACTAAAGCAGGTGACAGAAACAGAGTGAACTAGTATGCTATTTCCCAATCAGCTCTCCTATTTCCAGAGCATGCGGTACTTCGATGTGATTAGTTAAGCCGACATGAGCCATCAGGAGCTTGCCTCCTCATCTTAGTTGCTAAGCATGATAACTTCCTCGAAACCGGATAGCAGTACAAACCAACATTTCCACCCAAACCTCACTGATGATCGACCATTTTTGCTCTTGATTCGTGATAATAGTACCTTGCTGCGATGCTAGTTGGCATCCGTGAAATAGCGCATGTTTGCTGCTATTGCCTTTTGGTATGTTCAGGCTTAGCTTGGTTTTACATGCTCCCTTTATTGATTGCAAGCATCCTTATGTCGAACTTTTGCTCTCGCTTCCATAGATGGTCTGTAGTCCTAGTGAAACAATCCATAAAATTAGCAATGAAGTTTCCGTATCCTTGAGATGCATCGGCTCGATTAGTCGTCTTCTGTTCCATGCCTTGCAGTTCTGTGATGGACTTGTTCTCATTGGAGAAACTGATTGCCTTGGCATAGGTCTCTCGGAACTGGATGTGCGCAATTCCGCTAGCCATAGCAGGATATCTGACTAGGAGATATAGCATTTATCAAGACAAATGCCTGCTAATCTGGATCTCGACCTGATGTTGTTTTTAATGTGTGTTTCTTCGAATGGAGCATCTTCCAGATTCGTATGTTCTTTGGGGTGGCAGCAGAGTTCAGTAGCAATGTGCCATATCATAACACTCCAGTCGAAATCCAGATTAAATATCCAGTTGGAAGTGTCCAACGTTTTAGCCCAATCAAGTACAAGACAGCCTCTACAGGGCGTATAGCTTGGAGCCATGATCAGTCGTTTCATATCGTCTGTCATTTCCTTGTGGCTCCCATACGGATGTTTCTCTACTTCGTCTTTGATGTGTAGGAGCTCCCGGAGTTGGACCATCTCCGCCTTCTCGACAGGGTTGTATCCAATTGATGAAATTCAAGGTGCGGGACATTTTATTCTTCGTCACCCAACAAGAAGTCCTGTTAGAGAAAAAGAGAACCAGCGATGCGAATAATTCTAAAAAATTGGCTGCACGCAACAATTATAAAGTTATGCAGCGATCGATTTTCGACTTTAGGTAAGGCTGCTTGTCAATCAATGGTCTCCAGAAACATGATTCGCATAGTCAAATGCAAGTGGGACGGAAGTGTGAGAAGATGTCGCCTGCCAGGTCTATTGTATGATTTCTCATCTTGAATGGCCGTGGACATGGGGTTTTTTGCAACCTATGGTGGCTCTGTCTACAAAATACTGAATGATGAATCAAAGTTCATCGCCCCATGGATTGTGGTATACGGGGACTAAGAGGAATGCATCTGCAAGGGTTCATCAAATTCAGTATGGTGTCACCGATCTCTGTTGTTATATATAATTTAACACTCAGAAGCTGGGGAAAAGTTCGAGAGATATAGGTGTTGCTTAATTCACTATTGCTTAAGAGCGACTCTGGTTTGCTATGGCTACTCGATCTCGAGGCGTCTACAAGCCGATGCTTCCTGAAAGTCTGGGCAATGTGTTGTTGAACCTTAGGTACTTGGGATTAAGATGGACCGTTCTTGATTCTATTCCAGAATCGGTCAGCCATTTTTCCCTCCTGGAGACATTGGATCAAAAGTACACTTGACATAACCCGACTGTAGAGTTCCATTTGGAAGGCGAAGAACCTTCGGCAGCTGTACATGAGTGAGGTATGCTTCGACAGGAACATTCGCTAGCATCAGATGCCATCAGAGAAGTCTTGAGCAAATTTCTGACCACGTGGGGACTAAACATATGAGGTAAGAGCCGCATGTTGGTTATTTTGGGCAGCCTAAAAGGACTCTCTGGAAATTGGCTATGGCATGTCGCACGCCATTGGTAACAGAAGCCAACCAAATGCATATCGACTCTCAAAATGCCGACAGACCTAACTTGTAATGTAGAGAGACCTTGTGTGTGGTTTGTTAGGTTCTAATAAGCAATCAAGAAGGGCGGTGAATTGATTTTTTTAACAAAAAACAAATTAATTTTGTAGAATCGATCCTAATAAAAATATTGCTTTTACTCGTAAAGTGAACTAGGAATATATGTAGTGGAAATTAACGAGTTTAGGAAAAGAGAAATTGCAATGAATTTCATAAAAGGTTCGGCTTGGTTGCGCATACTCTTCAGGTCCAGCTGTAGCAGCCCAAAATAGTTCAAAAATTGTACAAGCAGATTATATCTGCTTTTTTTATGCGACAACTCTAATTCGCCAAGCTAATGATCAGTATGTCCATTTGCTGGTCATAATCGAAATTAGCTAGAGCTCGAGTTGTGCCAATCAAGTTTTTTCCTAACTTGAAAAACTTGTTTTGGAATCCCGTGTCTATTTCTTTTTTCTTTTTATCATAGTACATGTGCAGAAGTCATCATCCTCACCCATTATATGCCTAGATTAATGTAATAAGCTAATGGACTTCCAATAATGTACTTAGTTTTTAAATAGATTAGAGAAATGGATGAGATGAAGTTAATTGGGATTATAGCGTAGGAATAAGGATTGGACTTTTATTCTTAGACCTGCTAATTCTTTACCACGCGCATTGAACGGCAGAATTAACAAAAGAGAACGCAACTACGTGTTTGCAGCTTAGCAACTTTCATTTAATAATGGATCTGGAAAGCAAGCATGTGGTATATGACCCCAACTGATCAAAACAGTCATTACAGAACTACCCTGAAAACATTTGACCACCAATTCCAGAATAGCATACTTTCTTCAGCTCTATGGCCTTCACAACTCTCTAGTTCAGCTAAACACGGTATCAAGCCTATCTGACATCTAGAGGTGTCGAAATGGGTCATGAGCCAATTTTTGACTCACATTTTTTAGATCATATAGATTATCTTTGAGTTGTTAAACATTGAAGGAGTGGGTGCAAATGGATCTAAAATATTATAGCTTAATGAGATCGGGTATTCAACGGGTTTTCACAAGACTCATTTTCAATCCATTTAATAACAGGGGCACCAACCGGCAGTCGAATGGCCCGGAGTATCCGAGGGCGAGTAATTGAGTGAGGGCCAAGTGAGCTGATGCGCTTGTTTCGCAATCGTCTCTCCACATAACATTTGTGAGCCTAGGTGAATCTTTTAATGCGACGTCGTCTCCGCAAGTCCAGCTGTGTGCAAGCTCACGGCCCAACACTTCCCAGCTGCTAGTGCTATTGAAATCCTTCCGTTTTCAGATTATTGCTTTACCTAAAATATGGGCAGCTTATCTTCCTGGGAGAATTTCCGTGGCCAATTTTTGCACCCCTCTTTTTTTTTTGCTATAACAATTTTTTTTTGCAAAAATTGAATGAATATAAAAGTTGAAAATTATATGCAATGTTAAAAGCCAAATCTTTTAGCATTTTATAGTCAAAATAGAGATTTTTCTTTTCATTTAAAGATGCATGCATGACAGCTTATAATATAGTTTTATCAAGTGAAAGACAATTTGAGACGTTGATATCTATTATAGGGAAAAAGTTGTGGTTGTATTTATGGGAGTAAATATTGTGCCGCTGATGGTGAAGGTCGATAGGAAAATCTACATGCTTTAGATGACAATTTATATTTTTTTTATAAGCATTTCGATTTATAGGGTTTTTTTTTACGTTTTTTACTTAATTTACTGACATTTTCGAATTGTGCTAGTTCACTTTTTAAATTTGATATGGAATTTTTATCCAAGTAATATATACACATGAAGAGCTTCAAGTGGGATGAATAGGTGGGTACAAGTTTTCGTAGGATAGATTAAATATGGATGTATTTTAGAAATATTGGTACGGGTCGAGTCGGATATGGATCACTAAATTTGTATTGTTTAGATCAAAACGGATTAAATAGATTAATTTGGATAGAACATTTTCAACCTGACCTACCCAATTGACAGCCTTATCGAGTTTTGGATTATTCTAGCCAATTATATGTATATCATACGATAGACAGATCAATGCTCATTATCCTCATCAAAACGCCCGAAGAACCAAAACTAGGAGAGGGGGCGAGCGGGGTTACTTTCTTTGAGGCCATCCCCGTGCAGCCCCTCTTCCTAAAGGTGGCAAACCCTGTTCAGTGGATTTAGGTTCGCGACAAGCGAGGACAAGAAACTATCCTTGTTAATTAAACTCAGAAACCCAAAAGTAAATGCAGTCTCTACATCTCAATGGATGGTGATTCGCACATTGATAATTCTATATGTTTGCTCATGAAAACGCATGAAATTGAACTAGAATTAGATTATAATTGCTACCGGTGAAAGTTAAAATCACGTCGTTTGGCATTACTACGAAAATGTAGAAGTCATCATATATTATCAACGCATGAGAAGGCGATGATCTCCTAATAATCTCCAACCAAACCAGAAAACCGATTTAGTTAACCATCCCTAATGCAAGAGAAGATAAAAGATCCAAAATTTCTTGATGGAGTCTGTAGTTAACTGCAGTAAGAGCTACTGACATAAAGTAAATCTCGGTTGAGCAAGTTGCGCATTCTAAGTCTGGAGGGCTCTACATATAGCTAAAAACTTTGTCGATCTCATTGTGAAATGACTTTATTTATGACTAGAAAATTGATATGTAAACCTTTTTCTTAAAAGATTCTCTATCGCTCCTGCATTAATCCACGGTCTCCAAACCCAGTTGGGAACAAATTGATTAGTATATTAGCTGATTTAGATGTGAACTAAGAACAAGGACCTCGCCTGAAACGCAGAAAGGATGATCACAATGGAGCTGAATTAGACCATTTTCCCAACTTTTTAGTCACACCCAACCAATGAGAAGAATTACAGAACAGCGCAACATCACAAATCATACTCGGACAACGTAATTTGTAGATTTGTACAGTATATAGCCTTAAACAAAATTTACATATCAAGCATGAAAAAAAATGGGGAGTTTGGAGGAATCAAAGTATACTATCTATCAAGAGTATCACCACCTTCATCAAAATTAAATGCATCCCATGCCAAACGACCATATGAATGAAAACTGTGTTACTGGAGAATATTAACAACGAGAATCGCGTCTGAAGCATCAAATCCACCTAAGGGTTTGCTGCTTTATAGACTTGATTGAGTGAGAAGAAAAAAGTGATAGGAACAGAGAGAGGAGAAATCACACCGACAAATCACAGTGAGCAATCACCCTTGTACAGTGTTCGTGACGGGCTCCGATCCATTTGGTTTGTAGGACTTTGTCACAATTTTAAGGTTTGTAAGACCGATTTTAGACTAGTAGATTTGTTGGAACCTAGGTAGTATGTAGACTACACTCACGTAATAATTTCTCTTTTCTCAAAATACAATCGATGCTAAATCTAAGTCTCTCTTGGTGAGACTCAAGGTTGCAATTTGACCCTGAAACTTCGTGAAAGATGAAATTCATGTGTATAGAGATGCATTTTGTGGGCATCGTAGCCGGTTAACATGGGTCTTCTTTTTGTGTTAGTGTGTCCTAAGCTTAGAGTCGCTGAGGGAATTAAAGTAAACTTGTGAGGGAGCTGGTCTATGCATGGTTTACGCACAACTTCATTAATCTTGCATTCCAACCCTCTATCTAGGATTAAGTTACCGAGTAATTTTGTTTTTAAGTTGATTTTCGACGTTCATTTGTTTGTTTTTTAAACTCTTGTCTCCTACTAAAAAGTTTAAATTATCTTATTTGTTACCGGATTTTGTTTATTCTTCTTACCATCACGTTAGATTTGCCAACTATCATATGATATTATTACCCTTCTTTATTTGGTGACTTACCACTTTTATTTCCGATTAAGTAATTCATGTCGACACCCGAATTTTTGTTAGCATAGAATTGATGAGTGGATAGAAATAACAACCATTCCACCCAAAAAATAAAAATAAAAATAACAACCATAGAAAAAGTTTCGATCCCATTCAGCGGTGCTTAAAAGACCAAGCCCAGCCCATTCCATTCACCGGAGATGTCTCTCTCTCGGCAGTCGGTTCGCCGCAGCTATTGCCTCTTCCTTTACGCTCCATCACCATCAATTCGATCGTCCACCATCTCCGATCAGTTACGGCCGCCGTCAAATCTCCCTTGCTGGCCACCACGGGGCCTCCGCCGTAACGGAGCGGAGCATCGACGCTCATCACCAGCAATCGAACTTCTCTCGTGTCTCTTTCTCTCTCGACGTTTTGCCCCAGAGATGACAATGATGAATTAATCGATCAATTTGAGATTGCGTAGGAGTGATTTGTATGTTATTGTTCAATGTACTGATCATACATTGCGAATTGATGCTTCATCCTTTGATGGCCTGGAGTTCTCCTTCCCTTGGTGTTTCCGTTTACTTTGTTCTCGATGAATTAAATGCTGCTTTGGGAGCGTGGCTGAATTGTCCTCTAAACTGAGAGCCTGTAGATTTATTTCTGAGCTTGAGGTGTTCACAGTGCACGGATCACAATCGTCAAGGTGTTGATGTAGAGAAATTCTCTATAACCGTGAATTGTTCATATATTGGAGCTGTATAACCGTGAATTGTTCATATATTGGAGCTGTAGTTTTTCTTTCGCATACTAACTGCTGCTCTGTTTTGGGCTCGGTTGAGACTCCACTTCACATGCGATGGACATGTTGGAGTATCGTTTATATCATTCTTGTGATGTATGCGCAAGTACATGGTGGTTTATCCCGGTTGTCACCATTAGCTTGCACAATATTCATTTCAGGATGTGCTATTTGTTGAATTTGTACACCCACCACTTGGTAGGCTCAGTCAATATGTCTATTCTTACTGTACATGGCTCAAATTTACTGCATTCATTGTTGTTCTTGCTGTACATGTACAAAAATATGTCGATTTCTTGGCTATGAATGCTGTGTATGTTAATAACATGCTGTAGTTATGGTCGTAAGTGCTGTCTGTGACTTAATTTTGCTGGATTTATGTTCATGCCTGCTGTCCATATCCATTCATTGTTCAAACAACAATCGCCAATACTCATCTATGAGTTGAGGTGAGGAATCCATGTTAATTTTCGGGGGAGATATTCGTGTTTTCATGCTTGAATTTGCTGAAATTAAACATGTGCCGGCTGTACAAGCATCGGTGATCTTCGTTTGACTTCAATTTGTTCTCATCTTGAGCACGTGAGCCCATATACACTTGCAGGAAAATATGTTTCAAGTCCATTACTTAATAAATAATCATGAATTTCGGCCTTCAATGCTCTGATTTTATTCTAGATTTTGCTGACTTCGCCGTTTTAATCATGAGGTGTGCTAGTTTAATTCTCATTTGAGCGTGGTTTGGATTACCCATGATAAGGTGACTGTATACTTGATTTGCTAGTTATTGGGACGTGTTTGGGTACTATTGGAGTGGGTAATTTGTATATCTTGGGAGCTTGATGAGCTGGACGCTGCAGTGAATTCTCTTAGGCATGAAATTGGTTGATTTTATTCCCATTTGTTGATTGGTTTGACGGTTCTTCGGTGCATGTAAGTGTGTGGTTCATCTCTAGTCACCTTGATACATTAGGATGTCATTTTTGTGGGTAGATTAATGACTACACTTGCTGGATGTTATTGTGGGCTGTGGACTGAGCGTGATTTTGAGGGGATTTTGATGATATTTCTAGCTCGATTTAGTGGTTCAATAGGTTCATAGGCATATAGCTCACTTAGGCTGTGTTCGTTTGGCGGAAAATATTGTGTTTTTGAAAAATATTTTTCCGGAAGTCATTTTCCTAGAAAATGCTTTCCTGGAACATAATTTTCCGGTGTTTGGCGATCAATATGAAAAAGTTTCGAAAAATATTTTTCGCCGGCGGCGGCAATGACCAACGATCGGCGTCCGGCGGTGGTGACGACCGGTGACGGCGACCGGCGGCGGCGGCGGTGACCGGCGTCCGGGGGGGCAACGGCGGCAACCGGAGGGGGGAAGGAGGAGTATGGCAGAAAATGATTTCCGCTTCTGAAAAGCGGAAATCATTTTCCGCCAATTTGTTCATATTTTCCCTCATTGAGGGGAAAATATTTTCCACCAAACGAACACAGCCTTATTGTCATTTTGATATAATGAAATGTAGTTTTCCTTCAATAAACGGGCAAGCTTGCATGCGGGCCTTAAGCTTAGTATAGATTCAAATGGTGCCTCAAAACATGAATTAACTCAATCATGAAGAACATGGATAGCTACATACTTCCATGGGGTCAGCATATAGACCTGTCAGATGGTGGGTCCAGTCGGGTTTGGCGGGTCGAAATGGGTCCGATCTAAGTAGACCAATTTAATTGAATTGACTTATTTTTATGTAATATAATTGAACAATCCGTACTCGACCCTACTTGAGCTCAATCCATACCCAACCCGACCAATGTTCTTCTTCATCATCTCGCATCTCTCTTCATCTTGTCTCTTCTTCACCACCACAGCCCCCTACAAAACTCTCCTCCCCACCACTATTGTCAAGACATGTCAAATAGTTGGGTCGAATCAGGTTTGAGTGATCGAGTCTAGATTAAGTGGGTCAAAAAAAGGGTCCAACCAAAATTAATCCATACTACCCCATTTTGTGTAATACATCTTTAGCAACACAAACCCGTTTCAACCCAGATCCAATCTCAACCCAACCCATGTTCTTCTACTTCTTCGTCATCATCTCACACAGCTCATCTTTGTCTATTCATTACCACTAAAACTCTCAACAAAACTCTTTCCTCTCCACCATTGATATCTAGATTTGTCAAATGAGAGAGTTGGGTTGGGTTTTCTTTTTTTTTTTTTGGGTCTGAGAGTTGGGTTGGGTTTGAGTGGGTAAAAAATGGGTTTGATCTAAATTAGCCCATATTTATGAAATACAATTTTGGTGACTCATACCCGACTAGACCTAAACTCATTCCATACTCATCCCAACCTATGTTCTTCTACTTCATCATCTCGCATTGCTCTTCATCTTCGTCTTTTCTTCCCTACCAAAGTGCCCACAAAACTCTTTTCGCCCCATCACCAATGTCCCCTATCACCGCCCTCCTCCTCCTCTCACTCTCCACCTCCTTCAACCTCACCCGGTCTGATCTCGCTTCCGACCGAGCCACGCTCCTCTACCTTCGCTCCACAGTTGGTGGCCTCCTCCTCCTCTAGAGCCTCACTGACTCACCCTGCTCCCAGGTGACATGTTTTTTTTTCTGAACAATCATATGAACTTTAATTTCATCCTTCTAATTGTTCATGAATGACGACACATGACTTTAACCTATAAAATGAAACTATATACGCTCTTACATGCGTTCTTGTTATCAAACGAGCCGGAGACATTATCCAAAAAGGGCAATACACTGGAATTTCTTACTTATATATGTCTCGTATCTATAGTGTTATCTAGTCAATTATTTTATCAATAAAAGTATGGTTTTTATCCGCACAATTTTCTATTGGGGTAGCAAGACAAATGAAGGCCACATTGATAACATTGTTAAACTAAATTGGAGATTGAAGAGGTGGAACTCCACAACATCACTTGTGTAAAAAAAAAAAAGATTTCCTGTTCAATGGTACGAGCGACTCCATCAAGCGAGTGTCGATTAATAGTTTTGCCGCCTTCACCAAATAATTTGATGGACCAAAAACAATAAATCCACAACATCTAGTCTTAGCACCAATTGAAATAAAAAGGTTTAAATCGTGAGTATGATCCTTCATCTCGATATATATATCCTATCAAAAATCTCATCGTAACTGTCGAATCAAATTGAAACCGATGATTCTGATGTTTTGGTTTGGTTAGATACATACCGAATCCAATTTTCTCTTTTTTCATTTGTAAACTTCATAGTACATCAATATGCTCTTAGTGTACTTGCCCGTGTAAGATTCGTGGGTTTGTTGCCTTACAACTATTAGTATTTTGTCCATGTTATTAACAAGGACTACAGGTATATGTCTTATAACTTAATATTATTATTTTTTTCTGCGAGACCCATCCACCATGTGATGTACATGGTCGCTATTGTCCGAAATCTGCAAGATATGAGTGAATTTGTAAGCTCAGCCCGACAACAGCCCAAACTACATCAACTAGCCCAAACATGAGGCATTGTTTGGTGAGTTGCAAGTGTGTATAGTCCAGAACCATTAAAACCCATATGTACCTGGGCTTTATAACTCTAAAATCATAACAATTAGTTCCTTGAATTATTAAGCTACCGGCTTCTAGAATCACCCAAGCTAGCAAGTCACTCCAAGACACAATGATGTTTCAAAAAGTAAAAGAGATGGCAAATGCTCGACTCGAAAAGAGAAATTTGCTTAATCCACAAGTGACCCAATTTGATCAATATGTGATCTTCATTTTCATGCAAAAGTGTAGGACTTTAATCCGGTGAACATGGGGATGATAAAAAGCGATTCTATGTTATGCTTTACTTCACCCGGTGATCATGAGGTCATTCTTTAGTATACAATAAGCATTAGCCCTTTGCTTCCAAACGAAGAATGTACCGAAGGACATTAAAGTGTCTTAATGTATTGAAGCGAGATATCAAATCTCTCTTTTCTTTTCTTTTTTCTTTTTCTTTTGCTTTTTCTTTTTGGAATAAAAAATCACGTGGAAAAGTTCAAAATGAAGACACATTGCATCTCTTTTCTCCTTTTGCTTTTCTTGGATACACCATGAACGTACAAATGAGAGATTCAAAGAGGACACACAGTTTTAAATTGACGAAAGCGAGAATGCTTGCTTGATGCTGTGGAGGATTAAACTGGTCATTATTGACAAGGCCACATGACTTTTATGTACCTAAATGTATGAAAGACTAAGGATTTTATTCATCTTGAGAGAATTTTTTTGGCCTTACCCACCTAGATTTTTTTTGGGTTAATGCCATGAAAAACTTCAAATTGATACACCCGTGACAATTTTACTCAGAACTAATTTTTTGACTACAAAAAATCCCAAACTAGTATACATGTGACAAATTTACCTCAAACTAATATTTTGACCACTAAAAACTCCAAACTAGTACATTTGTGACAAATTTACTTTTTGTGAAATTGGATTAATACCATGAAAAATCACAAATTGGTAAACCTATGAATAACGAAGTGGTAAAATCCAGAATTAGTACACTCGTCAACTGCTATGTATCATATAACTTGAAAATTTAACAGTAAAATTTAACGATAATTAATGGAGGGTAAAATTGTCACAGGTGTACCAATTTGGGATTTTTGAAGATCAAAAAATTAGTTTTGAATAAATTTGTCACAGGTGTACCGGTTTGGAATTTTTTGTAGTATTAACCCGTTTTTTTCTATGGGAAGATAGACATATGCATCGTAACATCCTAAAGTCCCATATGGTGAGAGACCTATTGAGTGATTCATAAGTAACTACCTACCCCAAATAGACACTACCTTGTGCGAGCACGTAGAGTATTCCTTTTGAAGTCTTGGCTCACTTGGACAAGATCGGGTCATTATGAGGTTTGCAAATGGACTAGACCCATATTCAATACGATGATGGTGGAGAGTGACCATTGAGCCAAAAGAGTTCATACAAGATGCTACTCCTAGCAGGTTTGTAGGATGGCACGAGGGCAAGAATGGATTGGACCACATATTGAATAGGGAAAGTATCGCTTGGTAATACAAGGCAGCACTGACCAGTGAGAGAGTTTATAACATCCCAAAGTTGGTATGAGGACATCACAAGTATCACCATTTTTGTAGAGCGCTCACTTGAAGGCTATAACTTTTCGTTCGGCTACTTGAGTGCCACATTAGTTGAAAATCGCTTACTTCAGTACCATTGGCAATTGGTGTGGCCAGAAAACTTGACATGGAATTACCTTAATGTAAACAATCCAACGTGACTTGCCATCTTGCTCCAAAATAGTTCAGTAACGTTGGTTGATCCATTTGTTTGCTCCAAAATAACGAATTGGGGCTAAATCACAATTTTTCTTCAAAACCTAATCCTATGTTAAGCAAATGGGCAAAAATAAAGTCATTTTCAGTGTTTCAAATGGCTCGAATCAGTCTTCTTTACCGTTTATACTTGAACGTGCGCTTCCTTTGATCTCTCTCTAGCAATCATTCAGTTATTGATGAAATAGGTGGGGAAAGTTCATTGCCTCTTTCGACACTGGTGACCACCATTGCAGCGGACGTGGCGACTGTGGTGCTCATCTCTTTCTCTAAAAGTCATTCATTCTTTGATGGCGAAATCCATCTGTTGGAGCTCGTGGGTGTCAGTAGTTTTAGCAGTGGCTATGGCAAAGAAAACAAGAGGTGGAAGAAGAACAGAGAAAAGAAATGCGAAAAAAACTCTGAAAATAGAGAGAAAATTAGTTTTTCTAAGCGTCGTCGCTTTGGACTCCTAATTGCCACGTTTGCCCACTCTAGACTTTAATTTTTTTTTTAATTTCACGTTGGATTTAGAATTTTATTCAAAAAAATCATGTAGGATGAATCTCAAAAGTATGTCGCCGGAGGCATTTAAATGAATGATTTTTCACCTATGTTGAACTCAAGTGATTGAAAAAAAGTTATGCCACTTAAATGAACACCGTACAAAAATTATGGCGTTTATGGTGTTCCTCTTCCTCCGAAAGTCTCATATCAAATGTGAGACATTGTTGAGTGATTCATATATAAACACCCACCGTCAAATGATTACCTCCTTATGTAGTTACTTTTAGAGAACTTGTTTTTGGAAGATTGGCCCACGTGGACCGGGCCGAATCATTACAAGAACTAGGTTTACCAGCATTGGTTTACAAAGTCAATATACTAGCTGATTTGGTAAACTTGGAAGTGGTCGAATGTTTAAACAAATGGCACACATTTAATACCCAATAAGAATATGTTACATCACTTAGTATATTAACTATGTCAGTCGATCCAGTATGCATAGCGTTTCTGATTGAAATACAGATAAGACATGACTTCTGTTAAAAATTATAAACGTGACTTTCTTATGGTGGGCTTGTTCCTCTTTATATATTGGGTCTGACCTAATCATCCTGGTCATCATTTTCATTGTCAAAATGAAGCCTGCAAGCCCATTGAAAGAGATTGAATAATAAGGTTAAAGCAGGCATTAAACAAAGACGATTATTTGCCCGTCTCAATATAAATAATCAGGTTCATAGGACTTATATTTAACCCATTTCCAGCTTAATCTGCCCAGCCTGGTTTAGTCAAACGGAAGTGATTTGGCCCTGTTTTATTTTCTATTTAATTGATTTATTTGAAGTCACAAGCCCATATCGAATTCTTAGAATAAATTGAGATACAATAAAAGCTACTATGAGCATATATTGCTCTTGCACATTTTCGCTATTTCATGAAATAGAGAATCTATATGTCCATGAATTGGGCTCTGGTCCGCACACCTGATGACACTTTGCAAAGCACTTTCTGATGTGCTATAATGTCGCCAATTGTTTCGAAATGGAAGTATTTCATAAAAGGAAAGCACACATTAGATACAAAATATATATACTAATTCTTGAGATAATCTTATAATCTTAATTGTTAAGTGTGTTTGTTACTCTCATTCTCGAGATAAGATGAGAACCGTCCTAGGCAGGTCGAGAAAGGTGGTTACGAAAAAAGTAATAAAAATGGATAAAATATAGGTGAAACACTTATCTAATGACAATAGTGTCCCTAATGTTTCATTGTGAGGAAGTGTTGGAGGACAATATCGATGCTTATGAAAAAGTGAGAAAAAAGTGTATTTTGATTTAATGATTTTGCCAGCAAGTGTCCCTGTTAAGCACCTATCAAGCCACTAATTCAGAAAGTTTGCATTGTCCAAGCATTAGTTGTCTAGTGCTATGCGTAATCACTGTGATGAAAAAGTGAATTATTCCTGATTTGGTATTCTTAACTAGTGTCCGGGGCACTGGTTAACACAATCATTGACTTAGATATACATTAAACATCTTTACCATCAGATCTAATGGATCCCACACGAATTTCATGAGATCTGATAGTTTACAGATATTGTGAGAATATGTAATACATTCACTTAAAATTTGTGCTAGTTGTGTCTTCCTTCTTGCAGAGATAAATAAGCGCTTTGAATGTAGAAGATTACAAGTCAAATGGTGGCTCAAAACATTAATTAACCGCCCCTCATGGAGAACGTGAATAGCTATGTACTCCGACATGGGTCAACATGGGGACAATGCCTTGTTCAACGTAGAGGTGAGCATAATTTTAGGGTAGAACCTGAAACCTAAGAACCTAATTGGTGGAAACTTGTAAGTTTCAAGTTTCAAGGTATACATAGTAGGTTTCAAGTTCCAAAGTATGCATGGTAGGTTTCATGTTCCAAAAATTGGGGAACCTCTTTCAACGGGTAGGTTCCGAGTTCTAAGTAAGTGGAACTTGAAACCTTAAACAAGTTTTTTGTATTTTTTTCTTAATCTATGTCTTCGCGTGATCTTATGGTGTTCCTTGGCATTAGATGATGAGTGTATAATCTGGAACCACTAATCTAAACTTTCATTTTATGACTTGTTAATGTTTTCATATTCTACATGTTTCTAAATATAAGTTGTGGTCAATGGATCGTAGCAGCAAGTGGTTGTCATTAAAGATAATAATTCACTGCGATTGTTCAATTATTAATACAGGTGGAACCTAGATAGATCTTGAAACCGACCATGAAACCTATGACGGTGTAGGTTCCAAGTTCGAAAGTATGTAAGATAAGTTTCAGGTTCCAAAAAATGAGAAACCTATTTCCATTGATAGGTTCCAAGTGAAATTTGTACGGAACATGGAACCGTTCACCCCTAGTTCAACAAGGTTAATTGAAAGAAGATGGTGAGGGTAGACCTAAAGAATGTATCTATTTAATCGCTAACATTGCTAGTGATATATACCAAATAATGTGTCATATATTCTTAACTCACACCCACCCATCTTCTTCTTCTACTTCATCATCTCACGTTACTCTTCATCTTCGTATCTTCTTCCCCTCTAAAGCACCTCAAAACTCTTTCCTCTCCATCACCAATGTCCACTATCACCGCCCTCCTCCTCCTCTCACTCTCCACCTCCTTCTTCAACCTCGCTCGGTCCGATCTCTCTTCCGACCGAGCCACACTCCTCTTCCTTCGCTTCACTGTTGGTGGCCTCCTCCTCCTCTGGAGCCTCACTGACTCGCTGTGCTCCTGTGTGACATTTTTTTTTTGAAGAATCATATGAACTTTAATTTCGTCCCTCTAATTGTTCATGAATGATGACACTTGACTTTAACCCATAAAATAAAACTATATACGCTCTTACGTGCATTCTTGTTATCAAACAAGCTGGAGAAATTATCCAAAAAGGGCAATACACGAGAATTTCTTTGACTTGTATATGTCTCGTATCTAAAGTGTTATCTAGTCAATTATTTTATCAATAAAAATCTGGTTTTTAACAGCATTATTTTTTGTTGGGGTTACAAGACAAATGAAGGCCACATTGATAACATTGTTATGTTGAGAAAACTTCCTAATAGATTTTGATGATAACAAAACTATCAATGAGTAAAGTCTGATATATGCTTTTGAAGTATTCTAAGTCCAGGCAATTACATTCTGGAAGTCCAGACTTTAAGAAGAAACCCAAGTTCTACACTGCAAGAGACAGAATTTAGATTTCATACAAAGAAGTTGAAGTACCTCAGTTTATATACTGGAATCAATATATTCAGAATTTATCAAACAAACCACCCTGACGTCAAGTTGTGAGTGCAAGGACTTTATCCAGATTTTATTGCTTACTCAAAACGTAAACAATGGCTAGTGATCTGATTTGGATTTCACCAATGGAAAAAATTGATTGATTCGATCTTAAAAGACTATTTTGCAAGGAAATATTTATATAGCAAGTTATTATCAATTGATTGACAATCAAATCCTACAACAAGTTTATTTCTAAATTGGAGAAGCTCTATTTATGGAAACCAAATCTCTTGTTGTATAGACGATCAGATTTAGCGGGATTCTGATTTTATCACTCAACAGTTACTCAATCATTTCTATACAAATCTGTTCAAGATGAAGATTGGAAGATGATCATCTGATGACTGTCCAATGGCTAGTTTGGTAGTGGAGAAGTATAAAAGGAGACAAATCGTCAAAGAGGAGCAGTAAAGAGACGAAATCTAGAATTATCAATTCCAAAGTCTGAGCAAACTCTGATAAGATTTTTTAATTGTCTTTCTTGAGCCTAAATTTGTGATCTTGAGAGACTTGTTGTAAGAGAGATAGAGTGAGCCTTCTGAACATCACTCATAATTTATATTCTCTTGATCGATCATCTAGTGGAATCCAACCAGTAAATTGTCATCGTGAGAGAGTGGACGTACGCTTATTATAAGCCAAACCACTATACATCTATGTGCATATTCTCTATTCCCTAAATCTTTTTATTGCACATTTGTTTGCTTGTTATTCAAAGTCTGACTAAAATCTGAACATTGTTCAAACTTTGACTGAGATCAATTACTTCCGCATTAAAATTGATCAATTGCATTCAAATCACCTATTCACCCACTTCTAAGGCTGTGCATGACAACGATTCTGTGCCCAGGAACTGATTATGCTCAGAAATTATTCTTTTTTATTTTGTGTTCAGAACTGATTTTAAGTATTTGAAGGCATTTAATAATAGCTCAAAATTTCTATTCTTGAAATAGAAAAAGAACATAAATACATTTGGTAACGGCACAAAATTTCTTTTTATTAATAATATTTTCAAATATTTTAATATTTCTTTCTTTCTTTTTTCTTTCTTCTCCTTCCCTTCCTTGGCCATGGCTGGTTGTTGGGGCCGGCGACTAGCCACAGGCCATGGCCAACGAGGGCGTCTCGGCCTTCATCGGTGGCCGGTGACTGTGAGGGTCCCCCTCGTCACCTAGGCAAAGGTGGCTCACGGCCGCGACTACGAAGTGAAGGCAGTGAGGGGGACCCTCGCGGTCGCCTACCATCGGCGTGGCCCTCACCTATGTTGGCGGTCGCCAGTGGCTGGTGGCTGGTTAGGCAAGAAGAAGAACAGTAGACAAAGAAGGAAAATAAAGAAGGAAGAAAACTCAAGAAGAATCAATTCTGGAAAATTGTTCCCAGAATCAAGAAGCTACTTTTTTTAGCTTCTTGAAAACTGATTTTGGGAACACTTTTTGGCAAAATTGTGCCCGGGCACAAAAAATTAAACAAATGGATTTCTGTTTGAAAAATGATTCTAGGAACAAAAAAATAGAAATTTTTACTGTTTGGCACGTTGCCATGTGCACCCAAAGTGATATTTGCTAGTCTAATCATGTTAAACTAAATTGGAGCTTGAAGAGGTGGAACTCCACATCATCACTTGTGTCAAAACAAAGATTTCCTTTTCAACGATACGAGCGACTCCATCAAGATAGTGTCAATTGATAGTTTTGCCACCTTCAACAAATAATTTGATGGACCAAAAACAATAAATCCACAATATCTAGTCTTAGCACCAATTGAAATAAAAAGGTTTAAGTCATGAGTGTGATCCTTCATCTCGATATATATCCTATCAAAAATCTCATCGTAATTGTAGAATCGAATTGAAACCGCTGATTGTGATGTTTTGGTTTGGTTAGATACATACCGAATCCAATTTTCTCTTTTTTCGTTTGTAAACTTCGTAGTACAGCAATATGCTCTTAGTGTACTTGCCCGTGTAAGATTCGTGGGTTTGTTGCCTTACAACTATTAGTGTTTTGTCCATGTTATTAACAACGACTACAAGTATATGTCTTATAACTTAATATGATTATTTTTTCTGTGAGACCCATCCACCGGGTGATGTACATGGTTGCTATTGTCCGAAATTTGCAAGATACGAGTGAATATGTAAGCTCGGCCTGACCACAACCCAAACTGCATCAGCTTGCTCAAACATGAGGAGGCATTGTTTGGTGAGTTGCAAGTGTGTATAGTCCAGACCCATTAAAACCCATATGTAACTGGGCTTTATAACTCTTAAATCATGACAATCCGTTCCTTGAATTATTAAGTTAACGTCTTCTAGAATCACCCAAACTAGCAAGTCACTCCAAAACACAACGATGTTTCAAAAAGTAAAAGAGATGGCAAATGCTCGACTCGAAAAGAGAAATTTGCTTGATCCACAAGTGACCCAATTTGATCAATATGTGATCTTCATTTTCATGCAAAAGTGTAGGACTTTAATCCGGTGAACATGAGGATGATAAAAAGCGATTCTATGTTATGCTTTACCTTTTTTTTTCGGTCGGATGTTATGCTTTACTTCACCCGGTGATCATGAGGTCATTCTTTAGTATACAATAAGCATTAGCCCTTTGCTTCCAAACGAAGAATGTACAGAAGGACATTGAAGTGTCTTAATATATTGAAGCGAGATATCAAATCTCTCTTTTCTTTTTCTTTTTCTTTTTCTTTTTCTTTTGCTTTTCCGTTTTGGAATAAAAAATCACGTGGAAAAGTTCAAAATGAAGACACATTGCATCTCTTTTCTCCTTTTGCTTTTCTTGGATACACCATGAACGTACAAATGAGAGATTCAAAGAAGACACAGTTTTAAATTGACGAAAGCGAGAATGCTTGCTTGATGCCGTGGAGGATTAAACTAGTCATTATCGACAAGGCCACATGACTTTACGTACGTAAATGTATGAAAGACTAAGGATTTTGTCCATCTTCAGAGAATTTTTTTGGCCTTACCCACCTAGATTTTTTTTGGATTAATGCCATGAAAAACTCCAAATTGATACACCCGTGGCAATTTTATTCAGAACTAATTTTTTGATTACAAAAATCCTCAAATTGGTACACATATAACAAATTTACTCCAAACAAATATTTTGACCATCAAAAACCCTAAACTGGTACATTTATGATAAATTTATCCTTCGTTAAATTGAATTAACACCATAAAAAATCACAAATTGGTAAATCTGTGAATAACGGAGGGGTAAAACCCAGAATTGGTACATCCGTCAACTATCATATATCATATAACTCAGAAATATAATAGTAAAATTTAACAAAACTAATAGATGAAAAATTTGTCACATGTGTACTAGTTTGAATTTTTTGTGGTATTAACCCTTTTTTTTACTATGGGAAGACAGACATATGCATTGTAACATCCCAAAGTCCCATATGGTGAGAGACCTATTGAGTTATTCATAAGTAAACACCTACCCCAAATAGACACCACCTTGTGCGAGTACATAGAGGATTCCTTTTGAAGTGTTGGCTCACGTGGACAAGATCGGGTTGTTATAATGAAATCAAAGCAACACCCCACCAGTAGTTATGAGGTTTGTAAATGCACTAGACCCAACCCAATACGATGATGGTGGAGACTGACCACCGAGCCAAAAGAGTTCGTACAAGATGCAACTCCTAATAGGTTTGTAGGATGGCACGAGGGCAAGAATAGATTGGACCACATATTGAATAGGGAAAGTATCGCTTGGTGGTACAAGGCAACACTGACGAGTGAGAGAGTTTGTAACATCCCAAAGTTGGTATAAGGACATCACAAGTGTCACAATTTTCATAAAGAATGATGCCGAAACGCGATAGAAAATTTGACTGAACAAGAAAGTTCGACAGAACAACAATTCGTCTTCCAAATATGATTATCAAATCAAAAATATTTAAAGTCTGCTCAAAAGAAACCCTAAAACAAGCTTATATAGACCCAAACCTAACCATATTAGGAAACGTAATCATCAAAACATAAATTAGGAAACTGCCAATTATTAAATTAACCCCAAAAAAAATACTAAAAAAATAAAAAAAAATCCATCTAAACGATCTCGAATCGCTAAAATCCATCGTTAATCACGGCCAAAGGCGGTGAGTATTGATCAGCACGTCGTTTCGCTTCAGCCGACCAAATTTGAGCTCAATCGGACATAGTTGACTTCAAGCCCGCCGGTTCGTCCAGTCGCATAACGGGTCCCGCCGGTGCATCATCCTCCCCTGCTAGAGAAAGATTCGTCCTCGAATCTGCTTCTCCTTCGTTGTCGTCATCAATCTCCTCATGACCTTCTTCTTCTTCAGGTTAGTAAGGTGACAAATCCGCTACATTAAAAGTTTCGGATACATTATACTTACCCGGCAATTCGATCTTGTAAGCATTGTCACTAATTCGCTCTAGAACTTTAAATGGTCCATCAGCTCTAGGTTGAAGCTTGCCAAACCTACCCGCGGGAAATCGCTCCTTCCTAAGATGAATCCAAACTAGATCACCTTCCTTGAAGACGACTCTTTTCTTGCGCATATCCACGCGTTGCTTATACTTCATGTTCTGCCTGTTGATCTGATTATGGACCTGGGAATGCAGCTCTTTGATATGTTTTGCATGTTCTTCAGCTTCCGAACTAAATTGCTTGAGAACTGGTATCGGTGTGAGATCTAATGGAGTAATTGGATTACGTCCATAAACCACTTCAAAAGGAGTCTTGCCTGTAGTTCGGTTCTCTGATCTGTTATATGCAAATTCTGCTTGAGGCAATGCCAAGTCCCATTGTCGCGGATTATCTCCAATCAAACTCCGCAGCAAATTCCCTAAACTTCGATTGACAACTTCGGTTTGACCATCAGTCTGAGGATGATGAGATGAACTAAACTTCAAACTTGTACCCATGTACCTCCAAAGAGTGCGCCAGAAGTGACTCACAAACTTCACATCACGATCTAAGGTTATGGACTTAGGAATTCCATGCAACTTAACAATTTCCTGCAGAAACAATCGAGCAACCTGTGAAGCATCATATGACTTGCTACATGGGACAAAGTGGGCCATCTTCGAGAACCTGTCGACAACCACCATAATTGAATCCTTACTCCGCTGCGTTCTTGGCAAACCCAAGACAAAGTCAAGACTGACATCCTCCCACGGTGCAACTGGAACAGGTAGAGGCATATACAATCCTGCATTAGTACTCTTGGTCTTTGCCACATGACAAACCCTGCACCTTTCTATAAAACGTGTCACGTCACGCTCCATCCGAGGCCAATAAAAATGTTCATTCAATAAGGCCTTCGTCTTATCCACACCAAAGTGTCCAGCTAAACCACCCGCATACCCCTCAATAATAATAGATTCCCTCAAAGAACATTGAGGAATGCACAATCTGTTACCTTTAAATAGGTAACCTTTCACGACCTGATATTGCTGAAAAGGCTCCGTTTTGCACTTTCTCCAGATATTCCCAAAATAAGGATCATCAACATATAATTCTTTAAAAGTGTCAAAGCCTAGAACCTTTACCTGCATTGTAGACAACAAAAAGTATTTTCTGCTCAATGCATCCGCCACACTATTTAGCACTCCCGCCTTATGCTTAATGGAAAAACTGAAAGCTTGAAGGAACTCCACCCACTTTGCATGCCTTGCGTTCAATTTATGCTGCCCATTGATGTATTTCAAGGCTTCATGATCAGAAAATAAGATAAATTTTTTCGAAATAAGATAATGCCTCCAATGCTCCAAACTCCTCACAATAGCATAAAACTCTTTATCATAAGTTGAATATTTTCTTTTCGCCTCATTCAACTTCTCACTAAAGAATGCCACAGGTTTACTCTTTTGACTTAGAACACCCCCAATACCAACACCTGAAGCATTACAATGCACCTCGAAAATTTCATTAAAATCAGGAAGCACGAGAACAGGTGCTTTAGTTACCTTCTTCTTTAATAATTGGAAGGCAGCTTCTGCCTCCTTAGTCCACACAAATTTACTTCCTTTAAGACAATCCGTCAGAGGTGCAATAATAGTACTGAAATCCCAAATAAATCTCCGATAAAAAGACGTAAGCCCATGAAAGCTACGTACATCATGAATATTTTTCGGAATCTCCCAATTTGTAATAGCCTCAACCTTAGCTAGGTCCATATGAATGCCCTCCTTAGTTACTATATATCCCAAAAAGGTCACACGATCAGTCAAGAAGTGACACTTCTTGGTATTAGCATATAATTTTTGCTCCCTTAATGCCTCGAACACCCTTCTCAAATGCTGCAAGTGTTGATCAGTTGATGCACTATAAACCAATATATCATCGAAATATACGACGACAAACTGACCAATAAAAGGACGAAACACCTGATTCATCAATCTCATAAAGGTGCTCGGTGCGTTAGATAACCCGAAAGGCATCACCATCCACTCATACAGACCATCTCGGGTTTTAAAAGCGGTCTTCCATTCATCTCCAGGACGCATCCTAATATGATGATATCCACTTCCCAAGTCTATCTTCGAAAAGATAGTCGCTCCATGCAGTTGATCAATTAAATCATCAAATCTCGGAATAGGAAAGCGATACCTAATTGTGATCTTGTTAATAGCTCTGCTATCCACGCATATTCTCCACGAACCGTCTTTCTTAGGAACTAATAAAGCTGGCACTGCACAAAGACTCGTGCTCTCTCGAATTGCACCTTTTTCTAATAATTCATGCACTTGCCTCTGCATCTCCTCATGCTCCTTAGGATTCATTCTGTAAGCTGCCTTATTAGGAATAGCAGCTCCTGGAACAAGATCTATACAATGCTGTATGTCCCTCATGGGTGGCAATCCATGTGGCAATTTCTCTGGCACGACATCAACAAACTCCTCAAGTATAGATAGAACTTGAGTTGGAATTTCTGGACTATCAACATTCTGCTCCATAACTATGACAGCAAAAAGCTCTGGAGCATTCACCGCCTCCTCCTGGAATTCTGATTTGGACGGCAAATTACTTTTCCCTTCTTTTCTCAAATCCGAAGGACCCAGAGTAATAGTCCGGCCATCCTTCTCGAAAGTGTATGTATTTTTAAATCCATCATGCTGTGTTTTCCTGTCAAACTGCCAAGGTCTTCCTAACAGGATATGACAAGCATCCATTGGGACTACATCACCCCACACTTCATCAACATATTTCTTTCCAATCGAGAACTGCACTAAACATCTCTTACTCACTTTTACTTCATTCCCCTTCTTAAGCCATGACAGCTTATATGGTTGAGGATGTTCGACAGTTTTCAACCCCAACTTTTCCACCATAGTGGTAGATATTACATTCTCGCAACTTCCCCCGTCAATTATCATACTACACACCTTTCCTCCACTAGTGCACTTAGTATGAAATATATTATGCCTGAGCCACGATTCATCATCTATCTCAGCAATATTTAATATTCTTCTAACGACTAGAGACTCACCAAAATCAGCATAAATAATTTCTTCCTGTTCCGCGTCCTCTTCTTCGCTTTCAGATTCATCGTAAATTGGACCTTCATCAAAAACTGGATTGTCAACAAGCGTCACAATCTGTCGGTTCGGACAATCAACAGCAAAATGCCCGAATCCCTGACATTTGAAACACCGCTTGCCTGTCGCTCCTCCCCTGCTAGATTCTACATTGCCACCTTGCTCTCCTTTTGTTGCAGGTTTTGAACCAGCGCTCTTAACTGCTGCCGGGCTCGAAGAACTCCCCGCTTTCACTCAGGACTCCTTATCTGTCCACTTGAAACTGTTGCTTGTCCACTTAGATCCACTGTTAGGCCACTTGGACTTATTGCTCTTTCTTTTAATCTGCCCCTCCACCTTTAGGGCTAGTCTGCACACATCCTCATGCGTCCAATACTGTTGTAATTGGACAATATCAGAAATCTCATATCGCAGCCCTGCCAGATATCGTGCAATCGTCTGCTCGTCTTCCTCCGCCACATCACAACGCATCCGCAAACGATCAAATTCTTCAGTAAATTCTTCAACTGTTTTATCACCTTGCTTGACGTTATGATATTCAATAAACGCCTCCTGCCTATAATGGGTAGGCAAAAATTTTTTTTGCAATAACTTTTTCATCTTCTCCCAACGATCCACCTTTGGCTTTTCCTCTCTAGCGCGTTATTTTTTCACGTGTTCCCACCAAATTGAAGCATGTTTTCGCAGCCTAATAGCCACTAACTTCACTTTTTGCCCCTCAGTTAGATCTTTAAGATCAAAAATTCGTTCTACCGTATGCAACCAATCAATAAACTCATCAGGATGAGCCTTACCATTAAACTCAGGAATTTCGATCTTCATTCCGAAATTTTGAGAAGAATGCTGATTTCCAGGTCGTACTCCTCGATTCCGCCCCTGGTTCAGAACCCCAAAAGGGTTTACGTCTTCTTCTTCATCATCGGATGAATCCTCAAAATCCGCTCATTCTTCGGATTGAACGCTCAATCTCGCCTCCGCAAGTTGTCGCTCCAAATTCTGGATTCGTCTTCTCTGTTCTTCAATTTCTACGTCTCGCAGATCTCTTAGACGCGGTTGATCGTCTGCTTCAGGAACGCCTCCACGCCCCCGGCCACCACGAGCCCGCCGTCCACGACCGCGATTCTGTTCAGCCATTGATTCAAGCAACCTATGCTCTGATACCAATTGATGCCGAAACGCGATAGAAAATTTGACTGAATAAGAAAGTTCGACAGAAGAACAATTCGTCTTCCAAATATGATTATCAAATCAAAAATATTCAAAGTCTGCTCAAAAGAAACCCTAAAACAAGCTTATATAGACCCAAACATAACCCTATTAGGAAACGTAATCATCAAAACATAAATTAGGAAACTGCCAATTATTAAATTAACCCCAAAAAATACTAAAAAAATAGAAAAATCCATCTAAACGATCTCGAATCGCTAAAATCCATCGTTAGTCACAGCCAAAGGCAGTGAGTATTGATCAGCACGCCGTTTCACTTCAGCCGACCAAATTTGAGCTCAATCGGACATAGTTGACTTCAAGCCCGCCGGTTCGTCCAGTCGCATAACGGGTCCCGCCGGTGCATACTTGAGGGTTATAACTTTTTGTTGGACTACTTGAGTGTCACATTAGTTAAAAATCGTTTACTTGAGTGCCATTAGCAATTGGTGTAGCCAAAAAACTTATCATGGCATTACTTTAATATAAACAATCCAACGTGATTTGCCAGCAAAATGAAATCAACAAAATAGTTCAACGACGTCGGTTGACCCATTTGTTTGCTCCAAAATAACGAATTGGGGCTAAATCACAATTTTTCTTCAAAACCTAATCCTGTATTAAGCAAATGGGCAAAATAAAGTCATTTTCAGTGTTTCAAATGGCTCGAATCAGTCTTCTTTACTGTTTATACTTGAACGTGCGCTTCCTTTGATCTCTCTCCAACAATCATTCAGTTATTGATGAAAATAGGTGGGAAAGTTCATTGCCTCTTTCGACACTGGTGACCATCATTGTCGCGGACGTGGCGACCGTGGTGCTCATCTCTTTCTCAAGAAGCCATTCATTCTTTGATGGCGAAATCCATCTGTCGGAGCTCGTGGGTGTCAATAGTTTTAGCAGTGGCTATGGCGGAGGTAGAAGAAGAACAGAGAAAAGAAATGCGAAAAAACTCTGAAAATAGAGAGAAAATTAGTTTTTATAAGCGTCGTCGCTTTGGACTCCTAATCGCCACGTTTGCCCAATCTAGACTTTAATTTATTTTTTTTTAGGTTCCCGTTGGATTTAGAATTTTATTCAAAAAAAATCATGTAGGATGAATCTTAGAAATATATCACTGGAGGCATTTAAATGAACAATTTTTCACCTATGTTGAATTCAACTGATTGAAAAAAAGTTGTCACTTAAATGAGTACCGTACAAAAGTTATGGCGTTTATGGTGTCCCTTTTCCTCCAAAAGTCCCATATCAGATGTGAGAGACATTGTTGAGTGATTCATATATAAACACTCACCGTCAAATGGTTACCTCCTTGTGTAGTTGACCCTTTTTTGGAGGCTTGGCCCACGTGGACCAAACCGAATCATTACAAGATTATTAATTGAAAGAGCAATACTAGGTTTACCAGCAGTGGTTTACAAAGTCGATATACTAGCTGATTTGGTAAAGTTGGAAGTGGCCGAATGTTTAAACAAATGGGACATATTTAATACCCAATAATAATATGTTACATCACTTGGTATATTAACTTTGTTAGTCGATCTAGTATGCATAACGTTTCTGATTGAAATATAGATAAGACAGGACTTCTGTTAAAATATCCACTGACCAATTTGCTAAATTTCCTCGCAAAGAGCATGAATTACATCGACGTTAAGCGAGTCAGATTGGTAGTTGCGGAGACGGAGGTGGTCAAAGAGGAGGACTTTGTCAACGTCCCGGTGATAGGTTGATGTGGTGTGAGCACAAGGACATGACTTTCATGATTTTCCATTTCTCTACCCTTGAGAGAGAATAGAGAGAAGGAAAAAGATTAAGGAAAGTAGATGTGGGACCCACAAATAAAGAAATAGGAAATCAATAAAATGAAAAAAAAAGCACAAATGGATGCTAAAAAGTAGGGGTGAGCATAGTTTGGATTGGAGGTTCCTATTCCAAAACTGAGAACCGTCCACTAAGGACCGGTTCCGAAAAATTGAAACCGAAAATTTGTCCATTAGTTCTATGGATCCACCTGAGAACCGGACCACTGGTTTGGTCCGGTTCCCAAGTGAGTCAATGGAACCAGTCCCACTAGCCAAGGACAAAGACGGAAAGATGGAGACGAAGATGGAGAGCTGGAGATGGTGAGGTAAGCATCAATCGAGAAAAGTGAGAGAGTGAGAGCGAGCGTGAATCGAAAGCGAAAGAAGATATTTCTCGGCTCAATGTGAGACTATGACCATCAAGAGAGTTAGGTTTAGTTTAGGGATTTATGATTTTTTAAAAAAATAAATATTATATTATATTATATTATATTACTGGTCCGGTTTGGATGGGCGGGCGGGCTATTCCACACTTGGAATCGGGAATCGAACCGATACACCGATTCCCAAAAATTGGAATCGAAAACTGGACCGATTCCCTTAGGAACCACCAGTTCCGGTCCGATTCCGCGTGATCCAGGTGATTCCCTGTTCTTTTGCACACCCCTACTAAAAAGTGAGACCTACAAAGGGCAATATTTTTAGAACATTGTGTTGATGAGTGTTTTAGTCATAAAGGGAGTGGAAAAAGCGTGCCCTTTATATAATGCCTTACCCTATTAACCTCCCATGTTCTAGGCTAATTTCTACATACTCAATGGTCAGATTGCATGTGATTTGCTTAGACCTTGCATTTGGAAGTTTCACAGCGATTTCATTGTCAATTTTTCATTTGATTTAAATTTATTGAGGCTGAATCTCGAAGCAAGAAAAGGAAAATAAAAGAAAAAAACTTACTTGAAAAACATATATGGTTCGGCCCGTGAATAATGTTTCTATTAACAAATTGGCTTGCAAGTTGCTCCATTCAGCTATTTCTAGAAATATGAGCTAGATTTATCAATGGACAAGTTTAATGCTACAAGCATAGAATGCTTTTTGTTTTCACAATACATGATGGCTAGCTTTTTAGCCTGTGCTAGGTAGGTGCTATTAAATTTTTTTCATGTTTTAATAAAAGCATAGATAATATTATCTCAGAGAGATGGGATTACAAATTAGTCCCATATCAGACGTAGTTAAAAGGTGATTATCTTGATTAGTTCTGTTCATTCAAAAGATATACATCTTTTTTTTTTTGGGTAAGGAAAGATATACATCTTTCATTGTAATATTATGCAAGAACGGGCCTATTCAAATACTTAATGCTTAGTAAATCACTTTGCAATAGAATTTTATTGAACTTAGCCATAGGTTGAGAAAGTACTCACAAGATGCGATACTTGTTAAGAGTTCCACGGTAGATAATCAACACATCACCATTTGATTTCTCTAGTCAACTATTCAATCTTCCTTCTTGTCATTTCTTTGTGGTGACTCTTTCATCGCATTCTCGGTACTTATTTCTCTGCTTGACTAATTTTTTTTTACCTTGGATTTTCTTTATCTTGTTCTTGTATCCATTTCCTATTATCCTCATGAATTGTCGTAAGAGTTTTTTTTTTATCCCTTTTCTCTTAAAAATTCATTCTTAGGTAATGCATGCATATTTTACTTTTATTCTTCATTCCCTGTATCGTTCCATGAGGTGAAAACTCCTGAAAGTTTATACTATAAATATTTATTCTTAGGTAATGCATATTACTTTGACTTTTCTCTAAATTTACCTGCACACAATTTTACTTACACAAATGGATTGATTCGTTTTTGGATTTTCTTTTTATTGACCTATACATTCACGATGCGTCTTTTAATTTTTTGAAGTTCTCTAAAGGTGCTCTCTACAAATTTTTCAGACGCGGCTTTTAATTTTTTCTGCCTCTATCTTTCATATATTAGCTTTTTCAAAATATATTTCCTTGACCAAAAAAAAAATAGATTTCAAAAGAAAAATAATAATAAAAGGAAGAAGGTGGAGGACAGGTGTTACGGGAGTATTTGGTCCTTAAAGACGCTGTTCCCAATTTTTGGTTTTGAATTCTTGATGAAGTAAGGCATTCTTTTTTATTTTTCCTAATTTTGGGAGTTCTATTACTTTTAGCTTTGTGAAAGGTAGAAGTCTAGAAGATGAGCCACAGAATGGGAGGGCCACTTTTCCACTTCTCAATGGACTTCTACTATGTGCACCAATATACTTATAAAATCATTAGTGTCGTACATAAGGACTAAAAATCATCGATAAAAAACCTTGCAATACTCTCAAGCATTTTCTAATAATATGGCCAAACTTTGATAAATGAGATTAGTGAATGTACATTTTTATTAACATGTAGCTTCAACTTTTGATGCAATTCCAAACAAAGAAAAAAATTGAAGATGAGACTTGAATGATGATTATAAAAAAGGATTCATACCACGAAAAAATCCAAATAAAGACCCTAAAGTAGTACATATATGATAAATTTACCCTCCATTAGTTTTTGTTAAATTTTACGGTCAAATTTATAAGTTTGATGACACATGGCAGTTGGCGGGTATACCAGTTTGGCGCTTTACCCTTCGTTTGTCACGAGTGAAACAGTTTGTTGTTTTTTGTAATATTAATCCAATTTAACGAATGATAAATTTATCACAAATGTACCATTTTGAGGTTTTTTGTGGAATTTGTCATAAGTTTACCAGTTTGAAGTTTTTTGTGGTCAAAAAATTAGTTTGAGGTAAATTTATCACCACTGTACCAATTTAAGGTTTTTTGTGGTATTATCCTATAAAATAATATAAATAAATTAATCATTTTTTAGCAAAAAATTTGATGATCAAGGAAAAAATTGGATGATGTACAGTGTAACTTTTAAAAAATGGAATGATAGATGTAATCGTTGCTATACTAAAAGGGTAAGACTTCTCTTAACTTTAACGACGTAATTCATTGAGAAATATCAAATGTTATTTCAAGCTTTGAATGTGATACCCAAGTTCTCTAGTAAAAAACTCAGAGACTTAGGATAATATGATTCTTTACCTTGTAATTAATTTTTTAAATTTCATGTGGAGATTAATTGTTATAGATAAATTATTTTTAATTGACTTATGTATCTTAAAATGAATAAGGAATTCAATCACGTTCTTAGCGAAATTGGTTTTGCCCTTTTTGAAAGGAAGCAACCTACTACAGCGACAAAGAACAACTTAATCATGGACTCTCATATTCCATTTTATGAATTTATTTTTGACCAAATGGTCTTACTATTATTAAGTTTGCAATTGTCAAAATAAGCAAGTAATACAAAAAAAAATGACATGGTCTAAGAATAAAAGGAAAAGAAAAAGAAAAAAATTGGGGTAAGTATCAACTAAGGAGAGGCCACAGGCAACTACTTAGAGGCTCCCTCTCAATGCGCCAAAATACTAATATTATAGATTCCATTTGATCTATCACATCATAGCAACTTGAGGTAAATGGGATTTCCCATAATTATCCATAAAACGTGAAAATCTTGTTTGGTTTTTTCATAGATTAATTATTTAAAAGGACAATGATTTAGAGGTATTGGGTCGGTGAAGATGAGACTTGTCTTCTCAATTTGCAGCCAAACTGTGCAACTTTGTTTATAAGTGCGACATTGAGTAGTGTCTCAGTGAGATATGGGAGTAAGAAATGCATTTGGGTCGTGGACCTCCTGAATGCCGAAAATTCGATTTGTTCCATGTTGTGATTGGGAGACAATTGTCACTGTAATGCCTCTTCTTTGATCGGTGTGATTACATTTGGTTTGGCAAATGTTCAGGATAAGAGTGTCCGATCAGAAGGCGTTTTCGACAGTGGATATATCTAGCTGTTGATCTAACGGAGAAATACAGAAGAATTTGAGCATTCAAAAAGCAGCGGATGAATACAGAAGATCGCCCCCTATATAGGTTCAGGAGTTCAAGCGATCACAAAGATTTTTGTTTTCCCATCAGATTGGTAAAGACAAAAAATATTATCAACCCACCCATCGGTGACCGCGTTGGTTTGCGCTCAGTTCCTTTCATGAAAGGTCCTGAGTTCAAACTCGTCCATCGATGATTTAAGTAGCGGGTAGTGGCGGTGGGATGCTGCGCTAGCCCTTCTCGATGACTAGTTGGGCATCACCCCTAGTTTGAGTCCTAGCTCGCCGGCTGCGCGGACACCTCGGTTATCAAAAAAAATATATTATCATTAGAATATTCCGTTCACGAAGATCTAGCGAAACGGAGACGAAATTAAGGATGGATTTGCTTGTGCAAGTTACATGTAGAGGTAAAAGCTCATATGCCTACCAATTCAATTCAAAACCTTTAAATTTTACCAATGTAATCCTAAATCTTTTCGCGAGATTTTAATATAGTCCTTCTTCCTGTGAATTTTCCCCTGAAAAGGAAAACGTAATAGACCAGTTATCGCTAACTGTCATACATGGCATGGCTAACAGTCGGACAAAACAATCGTTGTTGTTGTGAGAAATTTGATGAATTCTTCTTTTTCCCAGCCATCTTTATTTTTCTCTTCTCAATTTAAGCCAACTGTTCATTAGCTTCCGAATCAAAGCTCTCTTAGCATTGACTCATCACGATGTCAAAGCCTCCCAACGAGCTCCAGCACGTGAAATTTGACTAATAAGACATTGTGCTAGAAAGTCTAGCCTAAAAGTTTAAGCAAATAAATAGAGAGAGATCACATATATATATATAAAGCCCGCGTTATCCGAGAGATTTCGAAGCTCTTGCTTTCTTGCTCTACAACTCCACCAAATCTGCCATGCACCATCTCCTTAACGCTCAGCGTGATTTGTCTTTTTAAGTCTCCACTCACTATCTCACGGGCTCCGTGATTAGACAAGGCCATCAAGCCCAATTGTGTCTTTTTCCTTACAAAAGTCTGAAAATCCTAAAAACGGAACCTCAATAAGTTAACGGCCTCACATGTGGAATAAAGGATGGCATGGCATGATTTATTGATCATGTGGATCGAGTCTATTTGTCCATTGATCATGTTGGCCCCACGGTGAATATAAAGAGCTACTCCCAGGTGGTCGGCCCGTGAATAAGCGCTACGCGAGGGTAAATCGATCTAGCGAAGCCTTGTTATGGAACACATAAACACTTGCACTGTAAGATTCATGAGATACATGATGAGACGTCACTCATTTTTTTAAGTGCCCTCGTTATCAGTTTGTGCTTTAAAATTACGAGAAAAAAGAGGAGGTCAGTCGGTTGGATGTATAACTTACCTCAGCATGCGACAACAGGCCTGCTTGGTGTGGTTTACGTGTTCTTCGTCGTCCTTTGCGAGTTGCACGATATAAAAACCCTCCAGGATATATAGAAAGGATGATGGGACCCGGCGCCTTTCCTTTGATCCCTCTGTTTTTCTTCTGTCCATACCAAGCAAAGCATTCAATGGCTCACTGTAAGTAACTTGTGATGACTCGAAGAGTTCGATGTTCCTACTCGAAACGAAGCACATCACGGAATCGGTAAATGAGATTTTCCTCATAATTTCTTGTCCTTTTTGCTTGTACATGTTGCGATAAACTCATTAATATGTACCGCGACGGGTACTCTAAATCCTAGAAAGAAAATGGAAGCAGGAGCTGCAAAAAGTGGTGCTTCAACTTCAGCTAAGAAGGAAATTAGCAGAGAAGAGGAGCGAAGGCCTTCCCTCAACAGTTTAGCCCTCATGAGAAAAGCGACCGCACCAGCCGGCATTTTGTCCGTTGACATCAAGTATTGGCGCGACGTCGTATACGAGGGAGTGCTCTTGGAGAACAATACACAGGCAAAGTCCCATTTCCCTCTCAACTCCATCTATCTATCCATGTACTAACTGCAAGATGTGTGGTCAGGTCAGTCTAACAATCACATGGGGTCTTGAAGGACCTTTTACGCGATAAATTGAACCAATCCAGGAATTAATTAAGTTCACTGCACACCATATTCCAAAAGGAAATAGTGGTTAGCGAGAATTTGCGTGACGACATCAAAGGCATAGATTTTGTTCAAGGAAACCGTTTCGTTCCTTTAACTTGGAAAGGCACATCTCACACGTTCGTTTAATAATAACAAAACTCTCATGATCAGTAATAGCAATTATCTAGGAAAAAATTTCACCTGACAGTGGATTTGACAGAAGTTTTGGGTCGATAAGAAGCACCACAAGAACTGCTTCCTGGTGCTTCCAAAGGCATGTGACATTGCTGGGGGCGATGAAGAAAGTTGCTGGAGTTGGATCACCGAGAAAATAAAATGGTACCTCTTTCACAAATTTGTTCGATTCCGAGGAAATTAGTACACCACTCAACGTGGCATCCGTATGTTATATCCGGTTGATGTGCGTCGGATCGCGATCTTGTAAATACTAAAATTCTCCAGGTTCAGTTTTCGCAGCGCTGTCGACATAGACATCCCTGAATTGAAGCAGTCATCCCACCTCTTTATTCAGGGAAGATTCAACACAAGAGCGCTCTCTCCGAATACTTGGTATGAGGTCGCATTCGTGGTCAAACTTGGACCCGACAGTTTAGTGCATCCCAAGGTGAATCTCAAGCTAGACTTGCCAAATGAGTCCGGATGGCCATTGTCCGTGCCTAACCAGCACCAGCAGGATCTGAAGAATGTGCCGAGGGGGGGATGGACAAAGCTCCGTGCTGGCGAGTTCATGATGGGCCCAATGACCGTGGGGAGGATTATTTTCACCCTATACGAGACGTTCACTAGTCGAAAGTCGGGCCTCATCCTCAGGGGCGTTCTTATTCATCCCAAGGAGGATGGATTATGCAAAGCATAACCAGTTTGATGCCGTGGAGCACGAGTTCTTCTGGCTAGATCACATTATCCTTAAAATTACAAAAGAGATCTTTATATGTTCATTAAATGTGACATGAACACACAATGAGGGAAATCACATCCTTCTGTTCTTCAAGAAAGGTTTTCCTGTTACGGGACTACAAAGGATCTCCATCTATGTCGTAAATAACCTAAGCATGTGATTCATCCTGATTTTTATGTTACACGTGATACCATCTCGCAGGTTTTGTTTTTTTCTTCCTTTTTTTTAAAATTTTTTTTTGAACTCTTGGATGGGCTCGACGCGAGAGCAGTAGCGGCGTTGATTGGGGCTCTTCCCTTTGCGGGATGCAGAGGTTCCGAATCCATTTAAGAGTGCGAGTGTGTGTGCGTTGAGGCGAGAACGAACGATTCACAATCCCTTCTTTTTAATATCGTACCCGCTCAATCGAAGGATAATCTTTCAGTTTTTGGCAAAGCTGAGGAGAACGATTGCGCGTGATATTCACTCTCAAATTCATCGCGATCACTGTCGATCATCATAGGCCCTTTCACGCACCATGCGCCACACTCCTCCCAAGAATATCAACCTTCATGAACAATCAATTCGTCTCTTAAGATGCCAAAAAGTCCGTTCTCTTCCGTAATCAGGGTCAATAAATTCGACAATAAATACGGAGAAACGGCTATAAATGCGTGCGTGGCTATCTTTCACGAAAATGTCAAAATGAAGGCTAGTTGCTTTTTTTTTTTTTTTTTAAATTTGTGATGACATGTGCTGCTTTGAATGTGAGACCCAGCGTTTTTATGTGAGAAATTGAGAGCGAAGAGGTGAATTTTTGCAATTCGCTCCCTCGAAATGGACTTTTCTTGGTGCACCTTCTTCCGCTTGGCCTCTACTCACTGGTGGATGTGCAAGGGGACTTGGAAAATTCACGAGGGGACTAATATAATCGAATAGGTTCCAGGGTAGATGTCAACAGTACAAGATAAGTTCCACGTTCCAATGTTCGCCGACCTATTATCTTCTTTCCCGCAAATCTAAATTTTATTTCTAAATCCGTATGAAAAATTTTTCCGTAGTTTATTTTCATTTCGATTTTATTCCATTCGCTGCTTCGTGTATTCAACTGCCAATCAATCGACGGACAAGGACGAGCATGTTTCCTCTTGGGTTCTGAGGAAAAAGCCTCCGGAAAGCTTCTCCCGCTGTCAAAACTCAAAACATAATCAGCTCGAGTCTCTCTATCTCTTCCATCATTTTACCTTCCTCGGGGCACTGCAATTGGCCTCTCTTCGAAGAGGAATTAGAGATGTACAACTCTTAAAAATTTTTCCGCCGGTTTTTCGTGTGCTCTGAGTCCGTGGATTCACTATGACGGTGAAAGGTGGAGGGAATGACCAGTTTCCAGTGCTCGCGGCAAGGGCCGACGCAACCTAGAGGGTGAGGACCAAGTGCGGAGGTCGGTGACGGTGACATAGGTGCCAAGCGCGACTGCAGCCGCTACCCCGACGAGACCGGTGCCAAAGCCGAGCTCGAGGATGCTAAGCTGCCGTTGGTGGGGGCGGCACAGCGGTGTTGATTGATTGGAGGTGGTGATGCTCTAGTTGATTCGACGCCCCGGATTTGTCTTCCTCTTCGTCTACTGTTGCCTTGAGAATCGCCAAAATGAGGGCCTCTGTTACGCACAAAGGCAGGAAAAGGAGTGGGGTCCACAAGGAAAGAAAAGGAAGAAACCAAGTAAAATGAGGGACATCACATTTGACAAAGGTGAAGTATGTTTGGATGCCAAAAACGTGGGACCTGCAAAGGATAAAATGGTCAAAATATTGTGAAAGGAAGTGGATTAGTGACCGACGGGGTGGAATTCTTCTTGAAACATCATTGAATCTTGAGGGAAGTATGTGACAAAACTGAGTACACTTATCTCTAATCGTAAAAAAAGACAACGCTAATTGAGACGAAAGATAAAATGGGACTTCAATTGACTTGTGTCGGTTTATATATACACTGGAGACATCAGATAAAGAAGACGATTTGCCTCCAGCTTGGGCAGAGCTAGAGACATATATCTTAGATCTTAGAGTTTTGCTCTTCCAATCTTAGATCTGGTAATTTTTCTCTTCTATCTAATTTTAGATTTATGAGTTTTAATGAATAAGTATTTTGCCTCCAGTTTCGATGGTGTTCACAATAGCTTCGGTGTCAAATCTATGCTCGTTCAACATATTTTTGTTAAAAGCTTTGGCGTTCACACTTGCTAAATGGCTCGCTCTCGTAGGTGTCAGATATGAACTTGTTCAACATATTCATGTTATCTCTATATGTTGATGGTGTTAGGGACGCCGAACTTAGGCGCACACCGCTGAAATGCAAAGCCGTAACTATAGATGGAGATCCCGACGTGTGCTCATCATTGACGATGATATGTGATTCAGTGATTGGCTGTCGATCCTTTCACTTGGAGATGTAGCCAAAAATCTATTCTCGATGGACGAGCGTGTGATTATTTATGCTAACCATGCTATGATGTTATACCTTGATTTCTGGTTTTTAGTTTGTTTTGGAGTTTTATGGGCTTGCCTTATTATGGCGACTTTTGAGATTTTCTATGGATCTTGGTAATGAATAAAGATTTCTTTTGACAATTAAAAAAAAAACTATTTGCCGTGAAAGTTTGAATTGGTAGATCTGTCTGAATAGGTGGCGCATCTTGATGTCATTTGTCAATACTTCTCATTAGAGGTGAGCGGTTCCCGATCCGATCCGGTCCAATCCAAGAACCAGGAACCAAACCGGGAGGACCGGTTCCCAGTTTCTAGGATAAGGGACCGTCTATTTCTAATGGTCCTTCCAGTCCGGTTGCATAGGAAGATGATGGAAGCAATGTAGATTGGCCAGCTTTACATTGCTTCCATCATCTTCCTATGCAACAATGGCCGTAAGAGAGCTGCTGAAACAAAGGACTCTGTCAATGGTCCGGTCCGCTTCCATCATCTTCCTATCAACATTAATTTTTAACCAATGTCAACATTAATTTTTAACCGAGTATCAACATTAATTTTTAACCAGTTCCAACAGTCTGGTCCGGTCCAATTCCCACCCTAAAATCGGGAACCAGACGGTCCAAAAACCGGTTCCACTTTTAGAAACCGGGAACCGGACCGATATTCTCGAGAACTGGACCAAACCGATCGATCCAGTATAGTCCGGTCCGGTCCCGGTTTGGGCAATCCATCTTGCTCACCCCTATTTCTCCTGCGAATTTTAAGCCTAAATCATTGCACCACATCCAGGATATCCTACCTTAACCCACCTCTCTACTCTCTCCTCTCTGTGTCCTCTCCTGCCTTTTGCATGAAGTGCTGGCGATTCAAGTTGAGCATTAAGAAAAGCTAAACACCTCTCGAGGATTAATTCAAGTTATATTTTGCTTATATGAGGGTATTATATTCGTTCCAACATTTGCCCGACTTTATCACCTACGTTGAGTTCACGAAACGTCACCCCGATCACCACTGTAAACTATATATATTTTCTGCCATTTTAGATATATAACATTTTTATCTATATATGTGATCAGATCACTTAACTTTATCATTCTTCTACATGTTTCTCCATCGTTTCTTTCTTATCGGATGTCTCTTAAGAGACCCAAATTCTCTCTCAACCCAATTATATTTCATTGTCACAAAAGGTGCTTTCCTTGAGGAAGTTACCTCTCCTCGAGCAATATGCTCACAAGCACACCAAATGTATATCGCTATGCGCGAACTATTATCCACAATCGATAATTTCGAGATTGTCCAAGTGATTATGGGCTTAACATATCCATGAGATGGCATTGATTGGCAACATTAGAGTTGAACTGCTATATGCTTTTTTAATTTTTGAATTCTATTCCTGGACATCAACGAGACCCTTGAAAATAGCAAATCTCATCTCAAAGGTGATATTTGAAACACTTATAATCCATAAATCCGTAATCTGCCTATTTTGCAAATCTTCATCACCACTTTTCTCAAATGGTAAAATATTTAAATATAAAACGGTTAGCAACATCCCATAAAATTTCATAGATGATATTAATGTACAATATTAATTTATTGAAGTTTCGAGCTTTTTTTATTCTTCAATTTTATTAGCGTAAATCTACGAGACAGTGAAAATAACAATTTTCATCTCAATCGATAAAGCACAAATCTGTCTAATCTGCAGATCCTCAATCCCCACCATTCACCAGGAATTCACAATTATCTCTGCTGTTGCCATCGGGCCGTACGGTGTCTGGAAGTGGTCGGTCAGCCCGTAATGAGCCATCAGAAGCCAGACATGGGTTATGAACTCACCGCCCCGCTGCATCTGGTGAGCATGATCCGTCGCTTTGCACTTGTTAGACGTGTGCATCAGCATTTCCACCCACACCTCGCTGATTACTGACCATTTCCACCCACGCGGGACGATCTCCAGCTCTAACGCCAACCGGCACCCATTGCTAAGCACGTCGTTGAATTGGTCCTCCTCCATCACCCTCCGTCCGGCTAACTTCCTCATTTGGTCAAGCAACTCGTCGCGTTTGGCTGAGTTCTTCATTTGGTCAAGCAACGCTTTACGAGCCTCTGCGATCCTCTGTTCTGCCGAGTTGTCGGGCTTGCGCTCTCTCCTATTGGGGCCACGACCAGGTTCGAAAAGCTTGCTGGGCTTTTTACAAATGTCTCGGAACCTGACTCTTTTTCCCATTTTGGCTGGCAACATCGAAGGACACATAAGTAGGATATGTAGCATGTACCGAGACAAGCGCAAACTCATCGAGGACTTATCCTGAACACGGCTCTGGTTATTGCTTTTAATGCTGTCCGGTCCGTCATCGAGGCAATAGCAGAGCTCTGTGGCTATGTGCCAGACTAGGATGCTCACATCGAAGTCCGGTTGGATGCTCCAATTCAATTGATCCAGCAACTTGTGTGTGCCCAACGCATGGGATACCCTAACCATCCTCCCGAAGGGGAGTTTCTGCGCGTCCTCCGCTTCCATCTCTTTGATCTTCAAGAGAATTCGTTCTTTGATGTCGTCAGTCACTTTCGCGTGGGTTTGGTAGAGAAACTTCACCGCCACCTCTTCGATGTGCGATAGCTTTAGGAATTTCCACCAGCAGGAGTCATTTTCTATGAAGGACATCAGGTTGTATTGGCCCATAGAATTAGACCACCTGCGCCTATCCAACAACGGTCGGAATCGGTCGATATAATAAAAGAAGGCTGATTTTTTGTTCTTAATGAGCCAACAGGCGACCTGGTCAGAGAAAAGAACGTGAGCCAATGCGTATAACTCGACGAAAATGGCCGCTCCTAGCAACAGAAAGGTTAAGAATAGATCTAGCTTTGAGTATGATCGCTCGCCGGTAAAAGAGAAGAGCACCAGGGAAACACAGATCGAGAATAAGATGGTGAGTCTACAAATAAAGCCCCATCTCGTATAGACTGCCTTTGCCTTCGAGTAGAACTGGTCGTAGATGAGGCCCAGTTCAATTTCAATGACTTTGAAATTCCCTGCACAGTGCTTGCCGCTGAGTATCGACAGGGGACTGTCGCGTTCCTCCATACTGAACAAGTGATTCGTGAAAAGTCGCTGACTAGTGTCGACCAAGCGGTTGGCCGATAGCAGTGTGCCAACAACACGCTTGTATTCTTGGTCCTCGAAGTCCTTCTGGGAACTCAGCTTTTTAGATGAAAATTCGGCGATCGCAACATCGATCATAATAGCATCATCATTATATATGTCGATTACTTGATGAGGCACGACATCGTACCCAATCTGCTGCTTCAACTGCAATTCCTCCACAATCTTGTCGGGATCCTTCTGGTTGGGTCGGGACTCGGCGAGGGAGTCCTCGAAGTACTTGTAGCTGGCGGCGCGGAGGACCCAAACTCTCTCACCATACTTAAAGATACCCGAGAGAAGCATCAGAATGGCAAGGAATGATAGGGTAGGATGAGTCCACGCCGTTCCCAGGACATAAACTGTCAAGCCCGCCTGGTTCACCAGCGTCAGCGAGTGCCTGAGCCAGAGCTCGTTGTCCTCCATCGCATAGGCACTGATTGTGTCGGGGCCCCCCAAGTGCAGCAGCAGAAACGGTGCCCAAAAGGCGCTTAGCTCCGCGTGTGGGTCCATCATGCTCAACGATTTGCCCGGCTTGATTTCCCTGATCACGTTGGAGATCATGCCGAGCGCGTAGATCGCAACCGAATCGGCCAATATGTAGGCCAACCAGGTGACCACACCGATCCAAGCCTGAGGTAGGTACTTGCGGCTGTTGCCAAGACAAATGAGGACGATTTGGAGGGCAAGGCTCAAGAAGACCACGCCTCTCAACTCCCACTCCTTCCACGCGTCGCTCGAAGAAAAGAGCACCTCCGACAGCCTCCGCGCCCTCATGAGGACCATGCCAGTAATGACTGCAAGACATGTTGCCGGTGACAAATAAGCTGATGCCGAATGATTCAGAGATGATCACTAAGGGCTAATGGAGAGAGGGAAAGTAATGACTCAAGCAGGAAACACGGCAAGCTTTCGCAGGCTACAGCAGTCATTAGAGGACAAATGGACGATGTATCGGTTAACCAGCAAAATGCGACTCATGGCTTAGCTATGCGAAGGAGGCATAATATAGACAGTGAATGAATAAAATACTGAGCGGATGTCAACATCTTCTTCAGGTTTTTTCAAAAGTATCACTACATTAAACGTTTCTAGTTCTCGTTGAATTGCAACATACCAATCGTTAGCATGGTGAGCGGTTAAAAACGCTGCCCTCGATGGACGGATGGACTGTCTTCACCAGAAACTGTCTCGTAACAAATCAAAACCACAGATAGAGAGAGAGAGAGAGAGAGAGAGAGAGAGAGAGAGAGAGAGAGGGGTATGTGTAGTAGACAGTAAACCAATTTCCTCACAGTGATGAGTACGTCATTTGAAAGTGGGCAAGCTATGAGCCTTTATAGTGCCGAAATCGATCTAAATATGTCGGCAAAGAGTCTAAATAAAAGTTAGTACTGTAAAAATGAATACTAATTTCGTCTACGAAAAAGTTGGTAACACAAATAAAGTTGGTAACGTCCTATAAGAATGGACAACTTCCACAAAAATTGGTATGTTATCATAATAGTTGGTAATTCGGATGATCAAATAAATGTTGGTAAATGGCTACAATAACAGACTAGTTGGTAACTTTATTGAAAAAATGTTGATAAGTAACTTAAATAAATGGGGTAATTTGATTAGGGAAAATTACAAGAAAGACCTAAATCTTTTGCGCTTGTGCCGAATCAGTCCTAGACATTTTGACAATTTGTCAATTTAGTCCATTCAACCAATTCTGGCCATTTTACATGGCACGACCGACATTGACGTAGATAATTTTCAGAAAATTTTTAAAATTTTTCTTATTTTTTTCTTTTTTATCCGTTTTTTCCTTTCTTTTTCCTTTCCCTTTTCTTTTTTCTAGTGGCTATTCGCGGGCCACTGACCATAGGAGATGGCTAGTGAGGGCAAGGCCACCCTGGCTTAAGCGAGGGTCGGCCTTATCGAGCCTCGCCTGAGCGAGGGGTTGACCTTGCCAACCATTTCCTATGGCCGGTGGTTGGCGAACGGCCATTGGCAAAAAGAAAAGGGAAAGAAAGAAGAAAGGAAAAAAATAAAAGAAAGGAAGAAAAAGGGAAAAAAGGAAAAATTAAAAAAAAAATACAAAAAATTTCTATAAATTATTCACGTTAACGTCGGTCATACCACTTAGGACGATCAATGTTTACGTCAATGATTTCCAGTCAAATTAAAAGGTTTATGACTGAATTAGCACAAGTGTAATAGATTTAAGGCTTTCTTGGTAATTTTCCCAATTTGATTGAGAGTCAATAAATTCTATAAAAGTTGGCAAGTTATAAGAAAAGTTGGTAATTCGAAGTCGATCAAATAACATATGTTGGTAAGCGATTCAAATAGGTATTGATAATAAAAAAACTAACTGATAGATTTTTGGAGAAAGCTGGTAACTCACTCAAATTAAGTGGGTAACTTTGATATGTTGGTGCCTTATGCAGATAAAAGTTGGTAATTTATTGGAACTGTCGGTAGTTTGCAGACAGTCAAATAGATATTGGTGATTTAACATCCGAATTGGTGACCTACTAATAACTTACTCAACTAATAATTTTCTAGACACCCTCTTGTAAACCAACAGCATTTACAGTGAACTAATGTTTCTAAAGATTTACTGATATCGAGAATGTTTATGTATTTCAAACGGAACAATAGAATCGTCCTGGCTAGGGCTCAATAAGGTAACTCATTTCCCAATTAAATGAATGGACAATTTGCTGCAATCACGTTGCATGTCGGAAAGTCAATTTACTCTTTGGTCTAAAAACATAATCGTTTATACTATTATACAAAGTAAAAAGAACTCTCTATTTTTACAGGATCACCATCGGTTTTTCTTCTAAAAATATCCTCATTGATTATCTTATAAATATTTTATCAATAGTTAAATGTGTAAATTAATAATTATATCTCATCCTTAACGTACTTCAGTTTTAAATTTTGAATCTTTTCTATTTTATAAACTACCTTACAAAAAAATTCAGATATTAAGATATTTTTCGCTTATTCTATATATGTACAATTGCTTCGTATTATGTTAATAATCTCTTTGTATGAACAAATAATTCAAATTTCTTACAAAGACAATTTGTAAAAAATTTTAAGATGTTAATTTTTCGTACACAAATTACGTGAGAAAGCCCCAAATTGGATGGAATGACTACATTAGTAAATTATCAAAATGTTTATGAATAAATTGATCAAATTGAAAGGTTTAGAATTAAATTGACATCTGTTGAGCACTTTTTTAGTACTCTTCCATGTTTTTCTGTTAACTAACCTTTTGCACTGTTAAAATCACCACATATCACAAAATCCAAATTCGGTCACACATTTAGGGAAAACTTGTACCCCTACGACCCTCCTCCTTCACGTGAATTTACTCTACACTAAATATTTTTATGTCTTTCAAAACATCGCGTGACATTAATTTTGCAAAATATTATTCTTTTAAGGTTATGAGAAAGGTTGCAATGTTTGATATTTTGTAATTTTTTTTTTGTCTGTTTTATCTCTAACTCTCCTCACTTTCAAACTTTTGTTATGCCTCTCGCAGAATGCAGGAGTCAAACCCCGTACTTATGATACTAGCATCCGCAACTCTCCAAACCCTTTACCAGAAGGGCCGCATGACTATTAACATGCGACATTTCGAGCATTCATAAAGATATCCCCACCCATGTGCCATTATTGCATTTATTATCTTTTTTTTGGTAAAGGTTATTGCATTTATTATCCATATTGCGTTGTCCCAAGAATGCACTCCGAAATTGATGCGGCACCTTTACCGGTCCTAGTTAAGAATGCCGACATGCATCATGGAGATAAATGTAAATAATGAGTGATGTCATAATTAATTCGTGCGACAGAGGCCACGATGATGGTAATTACATAGCCTGCGGACATTACATTAATTCTTGAAAGTAAAATTTACCACAAACCTGCGGAGATTACATTAATTCTTGAAAGTAAAATTTACCACAAAAGTATCTCTTTTATTAATTAAAGTGAATTCTTATTTAGCTCTACGGTCTACATTATCACAAACAATAAATAATATTGAGAAAAAAGAAGTTGTGAAATTTCCGTGTATTTCAATATATGTTTTTTTAGATGACTATCTGAAATGATCAAATCAAGATAAAAATATATGCACAATCTTGAAAGATATAGAACATCAACAGAAATATCATAATTGTCTTTAACATAGAGAATCTCTAATAAAATCATCTTATTCACAATAATTAATATCATCATCATCATCTTTCTCGAGACATGATTCGGAGTCATTCCCATGGTCATCTTCGTCTTCTCCTCGTTTGCCATCTTCTTCATCTGATTGCTCCTCCTCCTTTTTTTCATCCTGTTCATGATCAAGAACACAAACTTGTGTTCATAATGAACCGCGACACAAACAATCCATCGCCACTGACGCTAGAAAAGCTTTAACTGTGTTCCATGAGGTAAAACCGCAAACACGCTCACACACACACATACCACGCTTATTTGTTATTGGCACACGTATGAAATTCGGTGACTAACGCCCCCTTTTTTTCTGAACAAAATAACATGAACACCATTTGGCTATAAAAGGAGCACCTTTCTACATTCTCGATAATGCGAGTACTGGGAGTTAAATCAAGCAAATTGTTATTTGCACGGTCAGGAAATGCTGTTCCCTGCGGTGTGGACTGTGGATGGCAACTGAAGTGTCTAACAAACATGCAGACCAAAAGAAGGAAGAGAGCTACCTGCGACAAAGATATTTCCAATTCCTTCGCTATAATTGGCACATTCGGCTGCATTACTCTGACACTTCGCTTGAGTTCACCCCACACTCTAACCAATGTGATTTCTTCCAAGGTTTTGATCTGCTGCAGTCCGTCAAGCGTCTTCAGCTTCTTGCAGTCCTTAATTTCCAAGTCTTCGAGGCACTGCATTGCATTTGCCTGTATAGTCCACACGGTCAGGTTCTCCAGCTTCCACAGTTTCAATACACGGAGGCTCGGAAATGTTCCTTCGGAGACGCTCAATGTCTTGCCCTCGTATGAGGACGCAAATAATCGGAGAGTGGTCAAACATTTCAGGTTCCCCAGGACTCCCATCGGATCGTCTTCTAGTCTCGACATGGACAAGGTAAGTACTTTCAGGTTCGGTGGGATGTGCGACTCCAACAAGCTTTGCATGCCCAAATATCCGTGCAGGTGCAAGTTGGAAAGAGACTCGAGCCCACTCATGTCACTCATTTCATCTTTAATACTACGGTCGTTGAATGGATCCTTCAATCGCAATCTGAGGGATTTAATCATCCCCAGATTCAAAATATGCTTGGTTGCTCCCGATACCGTCTTGCCATCCCACGTCAGAGCCAGCTTCATTAGGCCTGTCGACTTGCCCAGCACATCCAACATGGGACTATCACCATCTATGACTAAGCCCCAAATGGTTTGGATGTTGCAGTTTAGTGATTTATTGGATTCCAATTGATGACGACGAGCGGCGTCATCCAAGCTCACCTCGGTCATGTATAGGTGTCGCAGATGCTCTGCCTTCAAGATTGAATCCGGCACATATTTTATGTTAGTGTACTTCAGGTCCAAAGTTTCCAGGCGTGACAATCGTGCCACTGACTCCGGTAGCCATTCGAGTAGAGTCCATCTCAGTCCCAAGTACTGTAGGTTCGGCAATATGTTGTCAAGCTCCTCCGGAAGCAAAGGCTTGTAGACACCCTCGAGATCAAGTACCCTCAGCAAACTCGAGTCCCTCTTCGGCACTAGGGGTCTAAGTAACAGCGCTATCTCTCCGGCCTTTGTTCCTAGCTTCAAGGTGTTGAATGACACATAGCAATAAAGTTGTTGGATGCCGCACGGCATGGAATTGTCGCTGGTGGACATTCTTTGATGCGGCTCGGCGGGATTGATCTTCATGCGTGCTTCTTGTGCATTTGTTTCTGATCGCTTTCTTGCTGCCTCTGGCACATTTACTTGCGCCTCTGCTTCTCCTCCTCCAGAAATATCCCTATGTATGGCGACACGTGGGGCATCGAACTTTCCTTTATCATGAATAGAACAGTCATAGATCTTGAGGAATCTTTCATTCTTAGCCATCTGATAAAAGACATCGTACAACGTTCCAGGCAAGCGGCACGTTCGGGCACTCCCGTCCCATTTCCATCGAGCTACATGGACCATGTTTCTAGACACCAGAATCTCGAGACATTTCTCTGGATCAACTCCGTTTACTCCGTTCCCCAACGCTGAAGATACTAGATTTTCAGCTGACCAGAGTCTGAAGAGCCTCCTTGTGGGAATCGCAGATTCCTTAGGGAACAGAGTCAAGTACAGAGCACATTGCTTTAACCAGTCTGGCAGTTCATCAACACTCAAACGCACAACATCTTGGAGTGTGGGACGATCGGGAAACCCATTGGCTAGCTCGGTGCATCTACTCAACCCGGTGGCGTATAAAAGTCCTCCGAGTAGCAGGATCTTTGCGGGAGAACCGCCCGATTTGCTAAGAATCCTCTCTTTGAGATGGAGGAGTTCCCCGGGCGGATCGACCACATCGAAAGGATGGCAGCATTTTTCCAATAACTTCTCGCTCTGTTCTCGATTAAGGGAGCTCAACTCGAGATGCGTGGAATACCACGGATCAATGGAAGAGGGTATGTAGCGGTTAAGAGTCGTGACGATTACTCTGCTCCCATTCCTCGAGTCCGCAAGCACCATTATGAGCTTGTCCATGAGATGGAGATCGCACAAGTCATCCAGGACTACCAGATAACAGCACTCCATCAGGACTCCTTGGAGCAAATTGGATAGCTCTTCTTCCTTCAGACGGTCCACATCTTGCAATTCCCGGACCCCCAGCTGCTTAACAAAGACGACGCTCAGCTGCTTGAGCAAGGCGGCCATGAGATGAACCAGGTTAGGCTCCGGCCCAACCCGGACCCAAGCACAGCAGTCGAAATGATTCTTAATGTCCGCTCGGTTGTAGACGCTCCTCGCTAGAGCTGTTTTGCCGATGCCTCCCTCGCCGACCACCGAAATCACTCCCAGGTTGGCACAGCTGTCTCTTTTACCGATCAACTGCGACAAGAGTTCGTTCACAGAATCTTCGCGACCCACGATATGGGACTCATCCTTCAACATCCTTGCTCGGGGCGGTGCGCTCGGTGATGAAGCTCCACTGCTCGTCCCGGCACTGAGCTGTGAAATTTCAACTTCTGAAGCCGACATCTCGCCCGTCTGGCCGTTTCCTCGTCGTCGTCTCCAAGAAGACAACGCGCAGACCCAAGACGAAGTCTTTGCCAGAGGATTTCGCGGTCCCAGTCCCTCGGATGCCTCCAGAAGGAACCGATCGAAGGAATTCTGCGCAACACGAGCGGGCTCAAGAAAACGGGATCGTACACCCGGGAAATGGAGGCTCACGGCGATGGCCGTTCAGTTTCTAGGCGCTCAAGCCTCAAGAGGTGCGATTTGGCTATGTCATTGGAAATGGCCACTTCAGGGGAAAAGATGAGGAAAGGGAAAATTGGAGTGTCTGAGCTCGAATGATTGGGGAAGAAGGGTTGTATTGGATGGTCAATTGGCAGGCACCAAAGCAAGCATTTTATAGTGAGGGGTCGATCCCCACCAGCTTCTAATTAATAAATAAGGTTAATACCAACAAAAAAAAAGTCTCAAATCGGTATATTTGTGATAAATTTACTCCAAATTAATTTTTTAACCATAAAAAATCCCAAATCGATATTCTTGTGACAAATTGACTCTCGGTTCCATTAAATTTTATAGTCAATTGCTCAATTAAATGACATGTGACAGTTGACGAGTATATCGATTTAAGGTATTTAATAAAATGAAGGATAAATTTGTCATAAGTATGCCAGTTTAAGATTTTTGATTGTCAAAAAATTAGTTTAGAGTAAATTTATCACGAATATATCAATTTAGGATTTTTAGAGGTAAAAAAATTAATTTAAAGTAAATTTGTTATAAATATATCAATTTAAAATTTTTTGTAGTGTTAACCTTAATAAATACAGCATCTTTAACCTGCCCACGTCTACTTTTCGACATCACTCTTTTACTGAAAAGGCCCCATCCTTATTGTTTTGTTGGGAAGGACAGCACGATGTTATTTCGTATTATAATAAGCAAAATCGTGAATTTCAGTTGTCAATGGGATGTCCATGAAAAAAATAACCCACAAACATTTTAAACAACATATCTGCTTTGAATTTTCAATCTCCAAATCTTTGAAATAATTTAAAAGGAAAATGTCACCAAAAACTCTAAATTATGTTACTTGTAACACATTTATTCTAAATTTTTTTTGTGACACCAAAAATCTCAAATTATGTCCATTATGACATATTTAGCTCAAACTTTTTTTGTGATATCAAAAATCACAAACTATATCTATTGTGATATATTTATTCACGGTTAAAATTTCGTTAAAAATCTTCGTTAAAATTCTAACGTGACGTTTGCGTGGGGCTCGTGTAGTGTCATATCTAAAACAAATTTTTTTAAAAAATTCAAAAAAATTACTGTTCATCGCGAGTTATTTTTCATCGTCTTCAACCTCGCCATCGCTTGGCCGGAGCTCGTCGGACGCTGCCCATTGCTGCCCGGACCTCCGGGAGCTTCGTCGTAGCTACCAGCCATGGCGGCCGGGAGCTTCGAGATCAGATTTGGCTTTGAACCTTGCAACCGCCATGGCTGCGAGAGCTTGAAGCTCGCAACTGCCATGGCTGCGAGCTTTGAGATTGGATTTGGCTTCGAAGCTTGCGACTGCCATGGCCGCTCCACTCGAGCTCGAAGCTTGGCGCGGCTTGTTGTGCGACTCCTCGTGCCCGTCCTCTCCATCCCTAGATCTGCTATGCAGAAACACAGTTTCCTCAACCTCATCAAAACCAAAAGCAGATGACAGTGGCCTAATGCCTGGGCTCTTGGCCTTGGGACTTAGCCTTGCCTCCCACCTCCATTGGCCGAGAGCCTAAGACGATGACGAAGTTGAAGACGAAGATCCACTTCGGCCAAGCTTCGCCCTCAGGCCAAGCTTCGAGCTCGGGCGGAGCGGCCATGGCGGTCGCAAGCTTCGAAGCCAAATCCATTCTCGAAGCTCACGGCCATGGTGATCGCAAGCTTCGAAGCCAAATCCGATCTCGAAGCTCGCGGCCATGGCAGTCGCAAGCTTCAAGCTCTCGCAGCCATGGCGGTTGCAAGCTTCGAAGCCAAATCCGATCTCGAAGCTCCCGGCCGCCATGGTCGGCAGCTCCAACGAAGCTCCCAGAGGTCCGGGCGGCAATGGGCAGTGACGGACGAGCTCCAGCCAAGCGATCGCGAGGAGAGGATGAACAGTAACTTCGAAGATGATGAACAGTAACTCGCGATGAACAGTGATTTTTTAAAAAAATTTTCTTGATGTGACATCACACGAGCGCAATGTAAGCAACACGTCAGAATTTTAACGGAGATTTTTAACGAAACCAAATAGAAGGTAAATGTGTCACAATATGCATAGTTTGAGATTTTTAATGTCACAAAAAAATGTTAGAGTAAATGTGTCACAATAGGCATAGTTTGAATTTTTGATATCACAATAAAAAGTCTGAGGTAAATGTGTCGCATAATTTGGAGATTTTTATGGTATTTTCCCTAATTTAAATTATGAAAAGTTCTCGATTTATGTGTATATACAGACACATACAGCCTTTCCTATTTCTCTCTGAAACATTTTCACTAAACTTTTCCAAATAATCGACAAAAAAATTTCCGCATAAGAAAAAAATTTGTTCAACATTACGTTTTATTTTTGCATAACACTCTAGAAAAATAGAAACGGATTAATCATCAGCTTGATTAACAGATTAATCACAACATTTTGTTTTTGTTTTTTTTTCCATTTCTAACATCAAAAGTGTGCTGTCTTTTACATGAACCGTTCAATTTCTCACACACATATATATTAATAAGAATACTGAAACAACTCAATTTTTCCTAATTTCTTTTAAAAGTTAAAACATTATCCAAATCCGCGAGTATCACGACACCATGCAATTCGGTGTGTGAATCTCACTACATCAAAAATTATATCGCACGGGCTATAAACTATCAACGCGCCTGTAACGCTGTCAATAACGGGTATCACAGTTTTTTGAGATGTGACTTTTAGTAGCATACATCTACGAGACTGATGTGGTTTGCCTTGATTTAAAACAGCACAAGTCACAACAGTTTTTGAATATGTGATTCGCCTTAATTCAGTAGAAATAGAATGCGTCAAAATAATAAGTGCAATCCACCTATAACAAGCAAAAGAACCTCAGTGGAAAATGGTCCAAAGAGACATGGATTCATTTCTGAGCAGCCAACCATACAGATACAAAAATAGAATAACATACAGACGACGGAAACAGATCGAAAAGGGTCGCACAGAAACGGCAAACATTGGCGACTTCCTAGAGGTCATAAACTCTCAATAATATATGTAGCCCAAGAAAAGTTCCTCTCTCTCTCTCTCTTCCCCCTTTAACCATTAAGCCAAAAACCAGGCATGTTACTGATAATACATGAGCTGCTGGGCAGCTGCAACATTTTGAAACCCACCATCATATATTACCTGGCTTCCGCCAGCAACTCCCATACCCATCGCTCCCTGCTTGAGAGGATGCTGTCCTTGCATGAGAGGATGCATGCTGCCCATCTTGCTCATTGCTAATTGTCGCTCGTAGGCTAATAGTTCAGCAGTAGAAAGGCCTGGTAATGGTGCCGCTGCAGCAGGTGGAGGAAGGGGATTGGAGCTTGTTCCTGGGGGAGTAGGCTTGCTACCCCAGAAGCACTGCAAGCACAAGCAAATCAGAAGTCAGCTCTGGTTCAATCGAAAACACCAGGGGGACGAAGTCTTGTATTAACTACCGTTTTCACATGCTAGAGCCCCTGATCTATTTTTACCACTGCCAAGATGCGGACAGCAATTATATCTTAAACTACATGCCACGAAAAGCCCATCTAAATTATTGAAGAGATAGAACACTTCACTTGTATTGCCAGAGAACTATGTCTTATTACCATAGCACATGCCACCTTTGCTTATCCTTTTAGAGGATAAGAGGTATACGGCCGAACATGTGGTGGCACAACATGCTGATGAAGTCATAGCTACAGCATTCACAGATTGAGTTTAAATTCAACTGTCTTGAGTCAAAGAGCACTAAGCTCATCCAAAAGGGTTTAGTGCAGTCACTAAATGCACAAAACTCAAAGACAACTTGGATTCAAATCTCGGTGTAAACAAAAATGAGGTCTTTGACCAAAGGTTAACTATGAGAAGTGGTCGGATTTACGATCAGGAAAAGGAAAAAAGTGAGATAATTTCAACTATTATCAGCATAACTGCAGAATTAATAATCTCACACTACATTTTCTATGGAACAGATACTTTTCAAACCATCAGCACACTGTGAAATAAAGCAAATAAGGAATGAAGAGCATTAGTAACAAGCCCAAGAACACACCTTAATGTCTTCCACAGAGAAGTGACTGAGTATTTCCCATTTGAATGGCCAATGCTGCTTCTGCACGAGTACTATACCTCACGAAACCAAATCCTACTCCATAATCTCCACAATCTCTGTTAAATGCCCATCATCAAAAAATCTGAATACATAATCACTTGAAAGGACAAATTTAAACTTGTAATTGTCGGAGCCATTTTCCATGTAAGTAGGTTTAATTTTGCTAGAATAAGTTCATCAGCTCTTGCTCTCTACTCATTCACCTACTCTTCACACACCCACTTCCTGAATTCTCTCCTCTAAATACGGTTCCTAGTATGAACTGGCGTGGAACCGACATCAAATAGCTTATGATAAAAAGTATAACAGAATAAATTAGTGTCAAAAAATTATTTCAGTATGGACCCACTCAATGTTGATGCATTAATTATAGTTAACTTAATGTACTACTTTATATGTATCTTGGTGCAAAACGAGATAACTAGGATAGATGGAATTAGCTTTTAAAAAATTATTTCTTCTCTTATACTTCTCCAAGAACTATTTGATTCATGTGCAATCGCCAATCCCATTATATGCAATTTCTTTTGAAATTAATTAAAGCACATTTTTCACCTCTAATTCTAATTTGTCTTCTAATCATTGTTGAATCCTGTAAACTGAAATTACCGGACCTTTTTGTGAGATTTTGTCTCCTCATAATATTGGCACTCAAAGAGTGCAATACAATAGATCCACATTTAGTTATTGCAAAAGTTAGCATCAAATTAACTAATGAAGGGGAAAGGAAAAAAATTCAATCTAATATGAAGAGAACACGAAAAGAATTAGAACCCGCACTGCACTTTGATTTCTTGTTCGTTTTATAACAAATAATTTAGATCAGTACTAAAGTGACAAGTCTAAATCCTTATCCTTTTCGTGATAATTCAATTTCTAGAGCTTTCCAGACCCTTGCTTGAAGCTTAAGTTATTTAATGACAGTAATACAGACCCGTGCATGGCATGGGCTTCTTGACTGGTCATAACTAAAGGAGAGCATGATGGTAATTGCAAAAATACATGGATTGTTAAGGTGTATTTAATTTTACTCAATAAATTTTTTTACAGTTTCATTTGATATAATTTTATTACTGGCCACAAAAAGAATAAAGCCAAGATGGCCAATATAGTAATGTCAATATGAAGATGTAAAGCGTGATTTTAAAAGTACGGGATACAAAATTTAAAGTACCCCCCTTACCAAAAAAAAAATTTTAAGTACCCCCAGTTCATGATGGAAAATACTAGATTTCCCTAAAGAAAATCTGGCAATATTCACTTTGTTTTGCCTCCAAATTACTCAAAACTCCACCATATGGATTCAATTAGATGTAAATCAGCAACACCAACAGATGGTACTTAAAAAAGAGAGATCGGTCTTGCCTCCAAAGATAAATTTCCTACATAAAGAGTTGTATACTGAGGATTTTTTTCTGGAGCATCACTGTTTGTAGCCTCCTTACCATCCTCTGCAATGAAAAACAAAAGAGAGTAGATGATACGTGATGCAATCTTGTAAAAGAGAATGCCTATAACAGTAGACAATACAATGACTCAGGCAGCAAAACTTAAAATGCTTGTGCCTTCGAGCATCGCATATCAACCAAGATGAATCCAAGAAACTTCTGTTCCAAATAATGGCTAACCTGATGAGCCATTGGTTAGCTCCACCACACTTTTGGCATCAGAGCTCTGCTTCTCTTCAATGCCACCACCACCAGCACCCTTTGTTGCCCAATTACTACGTATCTGTCTACTGCCAAGCCATTTCCCTGAAATATAAACCGAAATTAACTCGACTTTACATGGAGACGGTAAAAGGAACTAACCATCATGTTATTACCAGGGAAGACTGTTCAACTTTCTGGTATTTCACCGAACCGATGAACTGCCACTATACTTGTAAAATGTGAGTTTGAAAAGTCAAAATGGGGGAGAAGAAAAAAAAAAGAAAAGAAAGAAAAAGAGAGGGAGAGAGAAAGAGAATGAAAAGAAAGAAGAAGAAGAAGAAGAAAGAAGAAGGAGGGGTTTCACATACAGTCGGATCAATTACATATCGCAATTCTCAGTATGTGTCCACGCCCTTCGTTCATTCAATCGGAGAATTTTTTGGAATTCGAGCTTAAATTCGAAGTATTGTGAAATTTCGAGCCACCATCCATGGCTACGAAGTTTTTGAAAGAACACCATATCTAACCGCGGAGGTCGTCGCTCTATCTTTGGATGAGAGGCCATCCTTGGACGACCGCTACTCTGCATCTCCATATCTATGGACAAGTGCTCGCGGCCAAGGCTTAGTCGTTGGGACGACAGAGAGGGTTGATGTGGAGGTCGGCCTGGACGCGGCGATCAATTGTCGCTCAATAGCCAAATCTGCTCTACTGCTCAACAGCTTTCAGCTCGAGTCTTGGCTCATCCATGGCTGCCGGCGATGAGCTCAATAGCTTTGCTGCAGATGGTGGTGGCCAGGGTGGGATGGTGGCTCAAGGATGGTGGAAGCGGCGACTTGGTGGTGGAGATAGCCAAGCCCAGGCAGAGCGGAGGTCGAAGATGGACGAGGAAAAAAGAAATAATTTTTTTTTAATTTCATGTGTCAAGATCTAATTAGTTATCAGTAAATAAGCATACGCCACGGCAGCCGTTGACGTGACGCTTACAAACCGCTAAATATTTTCTCATGAATGACATCTCAAGAAGTAAAAGCGATGGCAAAAGCTCCACTCGATAAGAGAAATTTGCTTGATCCATAAGAAACCCAAGTTAATCAATATGTGATTTTATTTTCATGCAAAAGTTCAGGAGATTGAATCCGGTGAACAAGGGGATGATAAAGAGTGATTCCATGTTATGCTTTTCCTCTCCCGGTGATCATCATGTCGTTCTTTATTCTATGCATTAGCCCTTTGCTTCCACCTGAATAATGTAGTAAAGAAATTTGAAGTGCTTTAGTATTGGTTCGTATCATCAACGCTGGCGATAAATCTTTTACATTGAGAGTTATCAGCATAGGCCAGCTGATTTAAATAGGCAAAAGGACACCAGAAGTGTCATAAGTTGTGTACGGAGGTCACCTTGGTGCCATAACTTTTTTTTGAATCACTTTGGTGCCAAGTCGGAAAAAAATAGATCATTTTAGTGACCCCGACCAAAAATTGACCTAGCATTTACATTTAAAAAAAATGGTGACCTGGCATTTACATTTAAAAAAATGGTGACTTGGCATTTATATTTTTTAAAAAAATGATATGCCTTGTACACATGGAAATTAGGTGGCTTTTTTAAAAAAATTATATTCAAATTATATTCAAATAAGGAAAAAAAAATAAAAAAAAAAAAGGGGAAGTAGCAACAGGCAAGGGCTTGCTGCCGCCCCACCACCGCCGGCCGGGCGAGGGTCACCCTCGCCATATCCGACGAGGGCAGCCCTTGCCTGAGGCTGGCGAGGGCGAGAGAAGCCCTCGCCCACCCAAGCGAGGGCCGCCCTCACCCGACGCCGACGAGGGTCGCCCTCGCCAGATCCGGCGAGGGCAGTCTCGCCCGACGCTAGCAAGAGTTGCCCTCGCCGAAGAAGAAAGAAAAAAAAGTAAAAAAAAAGAAAAAAAGAAAAAAGACAAAAATACCCTTGGGTTAAAGTGTTGTGAGGTAAATGTATCACAATGAGTATAATTTGGAGTTTTTAGTATCACAAAAAAAAGTTCAGAGTAAACTTGTCACAAATGGCATAGTTTGGGGTTTTTTGTTTTAAAAAAAAAGTTCAAGATAAATTATCACAAGTGTCATAATTTGAGATTTTCGGTAATATTTTCCTTTTTTGTTTTTTAAATTATTTTAATATAATTTAAATTTTATTTTTCTAAAAAAGTACACGTTAGCGGACTAAACGGCGTCGTTTTTGGTTTTTAATGCTGACTGGACCTCTTCGTTGAGCCATGGACCTCTCCGGCGAGCCATGTCAGTGCCACGTAGAATTTTCGGCAAGCCATGTCAGCATTGGCACTAAAGTGATCGTTTTTCAAAAAAATTAGCACTAAAGTGAACCGAAAAAAAGTTATGGCACCAAAGTGACCTCCGTACACAAGTTATGACACTAATAGTGTCTTTTTGCCGATTCAAATATATTGAAAGGAAATATCATATCTCTCTTTTTCTTTGTCCTTTTCTTTTCCAGAAGGCAAAGGCCAGAAACAATGTAAAGAAGAATGCATAAAACTGCAAAACGAAGACGGATTTCATCTCTCTTCTCCTTTTGCTTTTCTTGGATAGACCATGAAACGTGCAAATGACAAACACAAAGCGGACAACAAGGTTTTAGATTAACAAAAGCGAGAACGGTTAGTTTTGGTGTTTCTGTAGTTAGATTATCGAGAAAATTAAAAGAAGGTATGAGATGTCAACAAGTGATTGACTGCAATTTGATCTTGTGGGAATAGCAAGTATTATAGTAGGCTACAAATTCTCTCAATCGAGGAAGTAAATCAACTTAACCTACAATCTAGGGGGCATCGTTCTAAGGAAAAGAAGTGGGTAATTTATGGGGATATTAACATGGGATGCAACTCCAAGCCAACCTTTGTGACAATACTCATTGACTGTTAAAGTAAGTTATGAATCCTCTCGAATAAGGGATTAAAATCGATTGAACTTACAATCAATAGCAGTTGCTCTAGGGGAAAAACTGGCTTCAATGTGGCGAAGTTTCAACATCTATGGACTGTCCACAGCCCAACCTTTACACACGGCCCATTATGGGCTCCAATCCGCTAAGTGTAGGACTTTGTTAGAATTTCAAGGCCCAGAAGGCGTAAAAACGAATTTGGACCGGTACATTTGGTGAAATCCTGGTGGAATGCACACGGTTTTAACCATTGTAATGGTCCATTTTCGATTAGTACATAAGCTACAATGAGGAAATTATTTCTCTCTCCACAAGATACAGTCAATCTCAATGCTAAAACTAAATCTCTCTTTGCTGAAACTCGGCAATCGGCATGGCAATTTGACCATGAAACTTCATGGAAGATGGGATTCAAGTGTGTACGCATATTGCAGCGATGCATTTCATGGGCATCATAGTCGCTTAACATGGATCTTCTTTCCATGTTTGTGTTTCCTAAGCTCATTGTCATCGAGGGAATTGAGGAAAACTTGTGAGAGAACTATACAAAAATGAAATAGCTTCAGTGTTGAGAGATTGAGATTAATAGAGAGAGGGAAAATAGAGTGACAGTGTTTGTAAGAGCGACTTGCTTCTTTAGTTGTTCATCCATGGTCAGTATTCTCAGCCTCAAAAGGAAGATGGAAGCGACTAGTACAGAATCCAACGAAGGTTCGTTTATCTGTTTGATGAAAGTTACTCCCTATCCATAACTGTGTTCCTTATACAAAAGCACATTCGCGAGCCCTTCGCAGAAAAAGATTATGAATTTTCTTAAGACAATCAATCCATGCCCTCTTGATTATAGTGTTAGTCATTTCAAGCATCGCTTGGTGATACAGGCCAACACCGATGAGTGTGCAAGTTTATAACATCCCCAAATCCCAATTCAAATGTGAGAGACCTTATTGAGTGATTCATATTTAAACATTAACCTCTCAAATGGTCACCACCTTATGTGATCACGTAGAGTACTCTTTTTGGGACGTTTGGCCCACGTGGACCGAGCCAGTTACGTACATATTAGTCGAAAGAGCATTACGAGGCCTATTAGTAGTGATTTACCAAGTCGGTATACTAAGTGAGATGGGATTTTTGCAAGTGGCCAGCTGTTTAAACAAATTGGACCAATTTAATATCTAATAAGAGTCTGTCATATTACTTCGTATATCAAATTTGTCGGTCAATCTTAGTATGCACAGCATTTCTCTAATTGAAATATAGATAGACATGACTTTTTGATGGCTAGCTTGTTCCTTTTCACATATTATGCCTATCCTAATCATCCTGATCATTAGTTTTATTCTCAAATTTGAGCCTACGAGACCATTGATAATTTGTCCGTCTGAATATAATAAACATGGCCAACAAAAATGCCCGTAACAATAATCAAGCTCAGGAGACTTACATTTAGCCCATTTCCAGCTTAATCTGACCCAACCTGTTTTTAGGCTGATTTGGTCCTGTATTACTTTCTATTAAGCTAATTTATTTGAAGTCACAAGCCCGAATCGAATTCTTAGAGTATATTAAGTATAATTAAATCTAACATGAGAAAATCGAGCTCTTGTGCATTTTTGCTGATTCATTGAACAAAGGATACACACATGAACAGGGCACCGGCCCGCACTTGTGACAACATCTTGTAGAACACTTTCTGATGTCCGTCAATGTTGTCGGTTGCTTCGAAACGGAAAGTGTTTCAATGAAGGAAAGCGTGTAATATATAAAATACATATACTGGTTCTTGAGATGATAGTATAAATTTCATTTGCTAAATGTGTTTATTATTCATCATTCTTGAGATAAGATAAGAAACGTCCTATGTAAGTGGAGAAAGGAGGTTGCCAGAAAAGTAAATAATTGATCAAATATAGGGTAAACATTAATCTAATGACAATAGTGCCACTAAATTAACGCTAACAATGCTGGAAGGGACTAAAGCAGGTGACAGAAACAGAGTGAACTAGTTTGCTATTTCCCAATCAGCTCTCCTATTTCCAGAGCATGCGGTACTTCGATGTGATTAGTTAAGCCGACATGAGCCATCAGGAGCTTGCCTCCTCATCTTAGTTGCTAAGCATGATAACTTCCTCGAAACCGGATAGCAGTACAAACCAACATTTCCACTCAAACCTCACTGATGATCGACCATTTTTGCTCTTGATTCGTGATAATAGTATCTTGCTGCGATGCTAGTTGGCATCCGTGAAATAGCGCATGTTTGCTGCTATTGCCTTTTGGTATGTTCAGGCTTAGCTTGGTTTTACATGCTCCCTTGATTGATTGCAAGCATCCTTATGTCGAACTTTTGCTCTCGCTTCCATAGATGGTCTGTAGTCCTAGTGAAACAATCCATAAAATTAGCAATGAAGTTTCCGTATCCTTGAGTTGCATCGGCTCGATTAGTCGTCTTCTGTTCCATGCCTTGCAGTTCTGTGATGGACTTGTTCTCATTGGAGAAACTGATTGCCTTGGCATAGGTCTCTCGGAACTGGATGTGCGCAATTCCGCTAGCCATAGCAGGATATCTGACTAGGAGATATAGCATTTATCAAGACAAATGCCTGCTAATCTGGATCTCGACCTGATGTTGTTTTTAATGTGTGTTTCTTCGAATGGAGCATCTTCCAGATTCGTATGTTCTTTGGGGTGGCAGCAGAGTTCAGTAGCAATGTGCCAAATCATAACACTCCAGTCGAAATCCAGATTAAATATCCAGTTGGAAGTGTCCAACGTTTTAGCCCAATCAAGTACAAGACAGCCTCTACAGGGCGTATAGCTTGGAGCCATGATCAGTCGTTTCATATCGTCTGTCATTTCCTTGTGGCTCCCATACGGATGTTTCTCTACTTCGTCTTTGATGTGTAGGAGCTCCCGGAGTTGGACCATCTCCGCCTTCTCGACAGGGTTGTATCCAATTGATGAAATTCAAGGTGCGGGACATTTTATTCTTCGTCACCCAACAAGAAGTCCTGTTAGAGAAAAAGAGAACCAGCGATGCGAATAATTCTAAAAAATTGGCTGCACGCAACAATTATAAAGTTATGCAGCGATCGATTTTCGACTTTAGGTAAGGCTGCTTGTCAATCAATGGTCTCCAGAAACATGATTCGCATAGTCAAATGCAAGTGGGACGGAGTGTGAGAAGATGTCGCCTGCCAGGTCTATTGTATGATTTCTCATCTTGAATGGCCGTGGACATGGGCTTTTTTGCAACCTATGGTGGCTCTGTCTACAAAATACTGAATGATGAATCAAAGTTCATCGCCCCATGGATTGTGGTATACGGGGACTAAGAGGAATGCATCTGCAAGGGTTCATCAAATTCAGTATGGTGTCACCGATCTCTGTTGTTATATATAATTTAACACTCAGAAGCTGGGGAAAAGTTCGAGAGATATAGGTGTTGCTTAATTCACTATTGCTTAAGAGCGACTCTGGTTTGCTATGGCTACTCGATCTCGAGGCGTCTACAAGCCGATGCTTCCTGAAAGTCTGGGCAATGTGTTGTTGAACCTTAGGTACTTGGGATTAAGATGGACCGTTCTTGATTCTATTCCAGAATCGGTCAGCCATTTTTCCCTCCTGGAGACATTGGATCAAAAGTACACTTGACATAACCCGACTGTAGAGTTCCATTTGGAAGGCGAAGAACCTTCGGCAACTGTACATGAGTGAGGTATGCTTCGACAGGAACATTCGCTAGCATCAGATGCCATCAGAGAAGTCTTGAGCAAATTTCTGACCACGTGGGGACTAAACATATGAGGTAAGAGCCGCATGTTGGTTATTTTGGGCAGCCTAAAAGGACTCTCTGGAAATTGGCTATGGCATGTCGCACGCCATTGGTAACAGAAGCCAACCAAATGCATATCGACTCTCAAAATGCCGACAGACCTAACTTGTAATGTAGAGAGACCTTGTGTGTGGTTTGTTAGGTTCTAATAAGCAATCAAGAAGGGCGGTGAATTGATTTTTTTAACAAAAAACAAATTAATTTTGTAGAATCGATCCTAATAAAAATATTGCTTTTACTCGTAAAGTGAACTAGGAATATATGTAGTGGAAATTAACGAGTTTAGGAAAAGAGAAATTGCAACGAATTTCATAAAAGGTTCGGCTTGGTTGCGCATACTCTTCAGGTCCAGCTGTAGCAGCCCAAAATAGTTCAAAAATTGTACAAGCAGATTATATCTGCTTTTTTTATGCGACAACTCTAATTCGCCAAGCTAATGATCAGTATGTCCATTTGCTGGTCATAATCGAAATTAGCTAGAGCTCGAGTTGTGCCAATCAAGTTTTTTCCTAACTTGAAAAACTTGTTTTGGAATCCCGTGTCTATTTCTTTTTTCTTTTTATCATAGTACATGTGCAGAAGTCATCATCCTCACCCATTATATGCCTAGATTAATGTAATAAGCTAATGGACTTCCAATAATGTACTTAGTTTTTAAATAGATTAGAGAAATGGATGAGATGAAGTTAATTGGGATTATAGCGTAGGAATAAGGATTGGACTTTTATTCTTAGACCTGCTAATTCTTTACCACGCGCATTGAACGGCAGAATTAACAAAAGAGAACGCAACTACGTGTTTGCAGCTTAGCAACTTTCATTTAATAATGGATCTGGAAAGCAAGCATGTGGTATATGACCCCAACTGATCAAAACAGTCATTACAGAACTACCCTGAAAACATTTGACCACCAATTCCAGAATAGCATACTTTCTTCAGCTCTATGGCCTTCACAACTCTCTAGTTCAGCTAAACACGGTATCAAGCCTATCTGACATCTAGAGGTGTCGAAATGGGTCATGAGCCAATTTTTGACTCACATTTTTTAGATCATATAGATTATCTTTGAGTTGTTAAACATTGAAGGAGTGGGTGCAAATGGATCTAAAATATTATAGCTTAATGAGATCGGGTATTCAACGGGTTTTCACAAGACTCATTTTCAATCCATTTAATAACAGGGGCACCAACCGGCAGTCGAATGGCCCGGAGTATCCGAGGGCGAGTAATTGAGTGAGGGCCAAGTGAGCTGATGCGCTTGTTTCGCAATCGTCTCTCCACATAACATTTGTGAGCCTAGGTGAATCTTTTAATGCGACGTCGTCTCCGCAAGTCCAGCTGTGTGCAAGCTCACGGCCCAACACTTCCCAGCTGCTAGTGCTATTGAAATCCTTCCGTTTTCAGATTATTGCTTTACCTAAAATATGGGCAGCTTATCTTCCTGGGAGAATTTCCGTGGCCAATTTTTGCACCCCTCTTTTTTTTTTGCTATAACAATTTTTTTTTGCAAAAATTGAATGAATATAAAAGTTGAAAATTATATGCAATGTTAAAAGCCAAATCTTTTAGCATTTTATAGTCAAAATAGAGATTTTTCTTTTCATTTAAAGATGCATGCATGACAGCTTATAATATAGTTTTATCAAGTGAAAGACAATTTGAGACGTTGATATCTATTATAGGGAAAAAGTTGTGGTTGTATTTATGGGAGTAAATATTGTGCCGCTGATGGTGAAGGTCGATAGGAAAATCTACATGCTTTAGATGACAATTTATATTTTTTTTATAAGCATTTCGATTTATAGGGTTTTTTTTTACGTTTTTTACTTAATTTACTGACATTTTCGAATTGTGCTAGTTCACTTTTTAAATTTGATATGGAATTTTTTTCCAAGTAATATATACACATGAAGAGCTTCAAGTGGGATGAATAGGTGGGTACAAGTTTTCGTAGGATAGATTAAATATGGATGTATTTTAGAAATATTGGTACGGGTCGAGTCGGATATGGATCACTAAATTTGTATTGTTTAGATCAAAACGGATTAAATAGATTAATTTGGATAGAACATTTTCAACCTGACCTACCCAATTGACAGCCTTATCGAGTTTTGGATTATTCTAGCCAATTATATGTATATCATACGATAGACAGATCAATGCTCATTATCCTCATCAAAACGCCCGAAGAACCAAAACTAGGAGAGGGGGCGAGCGGGGTTACTTTCTTTGAGGCCATCCCCGTGCAGCCCCTCTTCCTAAAGGTGGCAAACCCTGTTCAGTGGATTTAGGTTCACGACAAGCGAGGACAAGAAACTATCCTTGTTAATTAAACTCAGAAACCCAAAAGCAAATGCAGTCTCTGCATCTCAATGGATGGTGATTCGCACATTGATAATTCTATATGTTTGCTCATGAAAACGCATGAAATTGAACTAGAATTAGATTATAATTGTTACCGGTGAAAGTTAAAATCACGTCGTTTGGCATTACTACGAAAATGTAGAAGTCATCATATATTATCAACGCATGAGAAGGCGATGATCTCCTAATAATCTCCAACCAAACCAGAAAACCGATTTAGTTAACCATCCCTAATGCAAGAGAAGATAAAAGATCCAAAATTTCTTGATGGAGTCTGTAGTTAACTGCAGTAAGAGCTACTGACATAAAGTAAATCTCGGTTGAGCAAGTTGCGCATTCTAAGTCTGGAGGGCTCTACATATAGCTAAAAACTTTGTCGATCTCATTGTGAAATGACTTTATTTATGACTAGAAAATTGATATGTAAACCTTTTTCTTAAAAGATTCTCTATCGCTCCTGCATTAGTCCACGGTCTCCAAACCCAGTTGGGAACAAATTGATTAGTATATTAGCTGATTTAGATGTGAACTAAGAACAAGGACCTCGCCTGAAACGCAGACAGGATGATCACAATGGAGCTGAATTAGACCATTTTCCCAACTTTTTAATCACACCCAACCAATGAGAAGAATTACAGAACAGTGCAACATCACAAATCATACTCGGACAACGTAATTTGTAGATTTATACAGTATATAGCCTTAAACAAAATTTACATATCAAGCATCCAAAAAAACAGGGAGTTTGGAGGAATCGAAGTATACTATCTATCAAGAGTATCACCACCTTCATCAAAATTAAATGTATCCAATGCCAAACGACCATATGAATGAAAACTGTGTTACTGGAGAATATTAACAATGAGAATCACGTCTGAAGCATCAAATCCACCTATAGGGTTTGCTAGTTTATAGATTTGATTGAGTGAGAAGAAAAAAGTGATAGGAACACAGAGAGAGAAGAGCAATCACACCGATAAATCACAATGAGCAATCACCCTTGCACAGCGTTCATCACGGGCTCCGATCCGTTTGGTTTGTAGGACTTTGTCACAATTTTAAGGTCCGTAAGACCGAATTTAGACTAGTAGATTTGTTGGAACCTAGGTAGTACGTAGGCTACACTCACGTAATAATTTCTCTTTCCTCAAGATACAATTGATGCTAAATCTAAGTCTCTCTCGGTGAGACTCAAGGTTGCAATTTGACCATGAAACTTCGTGAAAGATGAGATTCATGTGTATAGTGGTGCATTTCGTGGGCATCGTAGCCGGTTAACATGGGTCTTCTTTTTGTGTTAGTATTTCTTGAGCTTAGAGTCGCTGAGGGAGTTGAAGTAAACTTACGAGGGAACTGGTCTATGAATGGTTTACGCACAACTTCATTAATCTTGCTTTCCAACCCTCTATCTAGGATTAAGTTACCGAGTAATTTTGTTTTTAAGTTGATTTTCGACGTTCATTTGTTTGTTTTTTAAACTCTTGTCTCCTACTAAAAAGTTTAAATTATCTTATTTGTTACCGGATTTTGTTTATTCTTCTTACCATCACGTTAGATTTGCCAACTATCATATGATATTATTACCCTTCTTTATTTGGTGACTTACTACTTTTATTTCCGATTAAGTAATTCATGTCGACACCCGAATTTTTGTTAGCATAGAATTGATGAGTGGATAGAAATAACAACCATTCCACCCAAAAAATAAAAATAAAAATAACAACCATAGAAAAAGTTTCGATCCCATTCAGCGGTGCTTAAAAGACCAAGCCCAGCCCATTCCATTCACCGGAGATGTCTCGCTCTCGGCAGTCGGTTCGCCGCAGCTATTGCCTCTTCCTTTACGCTCCATCACCATCAATTCGATCGTCCACCATCTCCGATCAGTTACGGCCGCCGTCAAATCTCCCTCGCTGGCCACCACGGGGCCTCCGCCGTAACGGAGCGGAGCATCGACGCTCATCACCAGCAATCGAACTTCTCTCGTGTCTCTTTCTCTCTCGTCTGAACGCATTTGGAGATTTTCCTTTTAAGCTCGCGATTTCACTCTCCGCAGGAGAATTCACAACGACAACGACAACGACAACCACAACACACTCACTGAAGCTTGGTGCGCGCTCGAGAGCCAGAGGAACCGAGCGAAGCAAGAACGCGCGCACCGACCGAGCGAATCATACGATTGTTCTGTATTGCCTGTTGCCGAAAGCTACAAATTGTTGTCTCAGTTGTCTATTATTTGCTCTCAGATTCGCCGATTCCTCTCTAGCAATTTTTAGCTGGGTTTCTCATGTTATATTCCCTCGCCAGTTGATACGAATTCCCGTTTGGATAACTCCTCATCCTTCATGCTCACCACCTGTTCAACGTTTTGCCCCAGAGGTGACGATGATGAATTAATCGATCAATTTGAGATTGCATAGGAGTGATTTGTATGTTATCGCTCAATGTACTGATCATATATTGCGAATTGATGCATCATCCTTTGATGGCGAAGAGTACTCCTTCCCTTGGTGTTTCCGTCTACTTTATTCTCAGTGAATTAAATACTGCATTGGGAGCGTGGCTGAATTGTCCTCTAAACTGAGAACCTGTGGATTTATTTTTGAGCTTGAGGTGTTCAAAATGCACGGATCACAATCGTTTGGATATAACACATCACCCTTCATGCACACCACCTGTTCGACGTTTTGCCTCAGAGATGACGATGATGAATTAATCGATCAATTTGAGATTGCATAGAGTGATTTGTATGTTATTGTTCAATGTACTGATCATACATTGCGAATTGATGCTTCATCATTTGATGGCCTGGAGTTCTCCTTCCAATTGGCGTTTCCGTTTACTTTGTTCTCAGTGAATTAAATGCTGCTTTGGGAGCGTGGCTGAATTGTCCTCTAAACTGAGAGCCTGTGGATTTATTTTTGAGCTTGAGGTGTTCAAAGTGCACGGATCACAATCGTTTGGATATAACACATCACCCTTCATGCGCACCACCTGTTCGACGTTTTGCCCCAGAGATGACAATGATGAATTAATTGATCAATTTGAGATTGCATTAGAGTGATTTGTATGTTATCGTTCAATGTACTGATCATACATTGCGAATTGATGCTTCATCCTTTGATGGCCTGGAGTTCTCCTTCCCTTGGTGTTTCCGTTTACTTTGTTCTCGATGAATTAAATGCTGCTTTGGGAGCGTGGCTGAATTGTCCTCTAAACTGAGAGCCTGTAGATTTATTTCTGAGCTTGAGGTGTTCACAGTGCACGGATCACAATCGTCAAGGTGTTGATGTAGAGAAATTCTCTATAACCGTGAATTGTTCATATATTGGAGCTGTAGTTTTTCTTTCGCGTACTAACTGCTGCTCTGTTTTGGGCTCGGTTGAGACTCCACTTCACATGCGATGGACATGTTGGAGTATCGTTTATATCATTCTTGTGATGTATGCGCAAGTACATGGTGGTTTATCCCGGTTGTCACCATTAGCTTGCACAATATTCATTTCAGGATGTGCTATTTGTTGAATTTGTACACCCACCACTTGGTAGGCTCACTCAATATGTCTATTCTTACTGTACATGGCTCAAATTTACTGCATTCATTGTTGTTCTTGCTGTACATGTACAAAAATATGTCGATTTCTTGGCTATGAATGCTGTGTATGTTAATAACATGCTGTAGTTATGGTCGTAAGTGCTGTCTGTGACTTAAATTTGCTGGATTCATGTTCATGCCTGCTGTCCATATCCATTCATTGTTCAAACAACAATCGCCAATACTCATCTATGAGTTGAGGTGAGGAATCCATGTTAATTTTCGGGGGAGATATTCGTGTTTTCATGCTTGAATTTGCTGAAATTAAACATGTGCCGGCTGTACAAGCATCGGTGATCTTCGTTTGACTTCAATTTGTTCTCATCTTGAGCACGTGAGCCCATATACACTTGCAGGAAAATATGTTTCAAGTCCATTACTTAATAAATAATCATGAATTTCGGCCTTCAATGCTCTGATTTTATTCTAGATTTTGCTGACTTCGCCGTTTTAATCATGAGGTGTGCTAGTTTAATTCTCATTTGAGTGTGGTTTGGATTACCCATGATAAGGTGACTGTATACTTGATTTGCTAGTTATTGGGACGTGTTTGGGTACTATTGGAGTGGGTAATTTGTATATCTTGGGAGCTTGATGAGCTGGACGCTGCAGTGAATTCTCTTAGGCATGAAATTGATTGATTTTATTCCCATTTGTTGATTGGTTTGACGGTTCTTCGGTGCATGTAAGTGTGTGGTTCATCTCTAGTCACCTTGATACATTAGGATGTCATTTTTGTGGGTAGATTAATGACTACACTTGCTGGATGTTATTGTGGGCTGTGGACTGAGCGTGATTTTGAGGGGATTTTGATGATATATTTCTAGCTCGATTTAGTGGTTCAATAGGTTCATAGGCATATAGCTCACTTAGGCTGTGTTCGTTTGGCGGAAAATATTGTGTTTTTGAAAAATATTTTTCCGGAAGTCATTTTCCTAGAAAATGCTTTCCTGGAACATAATTTTCCGGTGTTTGGCGATCAATATGAAAAAGTTTCGAAAAATATTTTTCGCCGGTGGCGGCAATGACCAACGATCGGCGTCCGGCGGTGGTGACGACCGGTGACGGCGACCGGCGGCGGCGGCGGTGACCGGCGTCCGGGGGGGCAACGGCGGCAACCGGAGGGGGGAAGGAGGAGTATGGCAGAAAATGATTTCCGCTTCTGAAAAGCGGAAATCATTTTCCGCCAATTTGTTCATATTTTCCCTCATTGAGGGGAAAATATTTTCCACCAAACGAACACAGCCTTATTGTCATTTTGATATAATGAAATGTAGTTTTCCTTCAATAAACGGGCAAGCTTGCATGCGGGCCTTAAGCTTAGTATAGATTCAAATGGTGCCTCAAAACATGAATTAACTCAATCATGAAGAACATGGATAGCTACATACTTCCATGGGGTCAGCATATAGACCTGTCAGATGGTGGGTCCAGTCGGGTTTGGCGGGTCGAAATGGGTCCGATCTAAGTAGACCAATTTAATTGAATTGACTTATTTTTATGTAATATAATTGAACAATCCGTACTCGACCCTACTTGAGCTCAATCCATACCCAACCCGACCAATGTTCTTCTTCATCATCTCGCATCTCTCTTCATCTTGTCTCTTCTTCACCACCACAGCCCCCTACAAAACTCTCCTCCCCACCACTATTGTCAAGACATGTCAAATAGTTGGGTCGAATCAGGTTTGAGTGATCGAGTCTAGATTAAGTGGGTCAAAAAAAGGGTCCAACCAAAATTAATCCATACTACCCCATTTTGTGTAATACATCTTTAGCAACACAAACCCGTTTCAACCCAGATCCAATCTCAACCCAACCCATGTTCTTCTACTTCTTCGTCATCATCTCACACAGCTCATCTTTGTCTATTCATTACCACTAAAACTCTCAACAAAACTCTTTCCTCTCCACCTTTGATATCTAGATTTGTCAAATGGGAGAGTTGGGTTGGGTTTTCTTTTTTTTTTTTTTTGGGTCTGAGAGTTGGGTTGGGTTTGAGTGGGTAAAAAATGGGTTTGATCTAAATTAGCCCATATTTATGAAATACAATTTTGGTGACTCATACCCGACTAGACCTAAACTCATTCCATACTCATCCCAACCTATGTTCTTCTACTTCATCATCTCGCATTGCTCTTCATCTTCGTCTTTTCTTCCCTACCAAAGTGCCCACAAAACTCTTTTCGCCCCATCACCAATGTCCCCTATCACCGCCCTCCTCCTCCTCTCACTCTCCACCTCCTTCAACCTCACCCGGTCTGATCTCGCTTCCGACCGAGCCACGCTCCTCTACCTTCGCTCCACAGTTGGTGACCTCCTCCTCCTCTAGAGCCTCACTGACTCACCCTGCTCCCAGGTGACAATTTTTTTTTTCTGAACAATCATATGAACTTTAATTTCATCCTTCTAATTGTTCATGAATGACGACACATGACTTTAACCTATAAAATGAAACTATATACGCTCTTACATGCGTTCTTGTTATCAAACGAGCCGGAGACATTATCCAAAAAGGGCAATACACTGGAATTTCTTACTTATATATGTCTCGTATCTATAGTGTTATCTAGTCAATTCTTTTATCAGTAAAAGTATGGTTTTTAACCGCACAATTTTCTATTGGGGTAGCAAGACAAATGAAGGCCACATTGATAACATTGTTAAACTAAATTGGAGATTGAAGAGGTGGAACTCCACAACATCACTTGTGTAAAAAAAAAAGATTTCCTGTTCAATGGTACGAGCGACTCCATCAAGCGAGTGTCTATTAATAATTTTGCCGCCTTCACCAAATAATTTGATGGACCAAAAACAATAAATCCACAACATCTAGTCTTAGCACCAATTGAAATAAAAAGGTTTAAATCGTGAGTATGATCCTTCATCTCGATATATATCCTATCAAAAATCTCATCGTAACTGTCGAATCAAATTGAAACCGATGATTCTGATGTTTTGGTTTGGTTAGATACATACCGAATCCAATTTTCTCTTTTTTCGTTTGTAAACTTCGTAGTACATCAATATGCTCTTAGTGTACTTGCCCGCGTAAGATTCGTGGGTTTGTTGCCTTGCAACTATTAGTATTTTGTCCATGTTATTAACAAGGACTACAAGTATATGTCTTATAACTTAATATTATTATTTTTTTCTGCGAGACCCATCCACCATGTGATGTACATGGTCGCTATTGTCTGAAATCTGCAAGATATGAGTGAATTTGTAAGCTCAGCCCGACAACGGCCCAAACTACATCAACTAGCCCAAACATGAGGCATTGTTTGGTGAGTTGCAAGTGTGTATAGTCCAGAACCATTAAAACCCATATGTACCTGGGCTTTATAACTCTAAAATCATAACAATTAGTTCCTTGAAGTATTAAGCTACCGGCTTCTAGAATCACCCAAGCTAGCAAGTCACTCCAAGACACAATGATGTTTCAAAAAGTAAAAGAGATGGCAAATGCTCGACTCGAAAAGAGAAATTTGCTTAATCCACAAGTGACCCAATTTGATCAATATGTGATCTTCATTTTCATGCAAAAGTGTAGGACTTTAATCCGGTGAACATGGGGATGATAAAAAAGCGATTCTATGTTATGCTTTACTTCACCCGGTGATCATGAGGTCATTCTTTAGTATACAATAAGCATTAGCCCTTTGCTTCCAAATGAAGAATGTACCGAAGGACATTAAAGTGTCTTAATATATTGAAGCGAGATATCAAATCTCTCTTTTCTTTTCTTTTTTCTTTTTCTTTTGCTTTTTCTTTTTGGAATAAAAAATCACGTGGAAAAGTTCAAAATGAAGACACATTGCATCTCTTTTCTCCTTTTGCTTTTCTTGGATACACCATGAACGTACAAATGAGAGATTCAAAGAGGACACACAGTTTTAGATTGACGAAAGCGAGAATGCTTGCTTGATGCTGTGGAGGATTAAACTGGTCATTATTGACAAGGCCACATGACTTTTATGTACCTAAATGTATGAAAGACTAAGGATTTTATTCATCTTGAGAGAATTTTTTTGGCCTTACCCACCTAGATTTTTTTTGGGTTAATGCCATGAAAAACTTCAAATTGATACACCCGTGACAATTTTACTCAGAACTAATTTTTTGACTACAAAAAATCTCAAACTAGTATACATGTGACAAATTTACCTCAAACTAATATTTTGACCACTAAAAACTCCAAACTAGTATATTTGTGACAAATTTACTTTTCGTTAAATTGGATTAATACCATGAAAAATCACAAATTGGTAAACCTATGAATAACGAAGTGGTAAAATCCAGAACTAGTACACTCGTCAACTGCTATGTATCATATAACTTGAAAATTTAACAGTAAAATTTAACGATAATTAATGGAGGCTAAATTTGTCACAGGTGTACCAATTTGGGATTTTTGAAGATCAAAAAATTAGTTTTGAATAAATTTGTCACAGGTGTACCGGTTTGGAATTTTTTGTGGTATTAACCCTTTTTTTTCTATGGGAAGATAGACATATGCATCGTAACATCCTAAAGTCCCATATGGTGATAGACCTATTGAGTGATTCATAAGTAACTACCTACCCCAAATAGACACTACCTTGTGCGAGCACGTAGAGTATTCCTTTTGAAGTCTTGGCTCACTTGGACAAGATCGGGTCATTATGAGGTTTGCAAATGGACTAGACCCATATTCAATACGATGATGGTGGAGAGTGACCATTGAGCCAAAAGAGTTCGTACAAGATGCTACTCCTAGCAGGTTTGTAGGATGGCACGAGGGCAAGAATGGATTGGACCACATATTGAATAGGGAAAGTATCGCTTGGTAATACAAGGCAGCATTGACGAGTGAGAGAGTTTGTAACATCCCAAAGTTGGTATGAGGACATCACAAGTGTCACCATTTTTGTAGAGCGCTCACTTGAAGGCTATAACTTTTCGTTCGGCTACTTGAGTGCCACATTAGTTGAAAATCGCTTACTTCAGTACCATTGGCAATTGGTGTGGCCAGAAAACTTGACATGGAATTGCCTTAATGTAAACAATCCAACGTGACTTGCCATCTTGCTCCAAAATAGTTCAGTAACGTTGGTTGATCCATTTGTTTGCTCCAAAATAACGAATTGGGGCTAAATCACAATTTTTCTTCAAAACCTAATCCTATGTTAAGCAAATGGGCAAAAATAAAGTCATTTTCAGTGTTTCGAATGGCTCGAATCAGTCTTCTTTACCGTTTATACTTGAACGTGCGCTTCCTTTGATCTCTCTCTAGCAATCATTCAGTTATTGATGAAATAGGTGGGGAAAGTTCATTGCCTCTTTCGACACTGGTGACCACCATTGTAGCGGACGTGGCAACTGTGGTGCTCATCTCTTTCTCTAAAAGTCATTCATTCTTTGATGGCGAAATCCATCTGTTGGAGCTCGTGGGTGTCAGTAGTTTTAGCAGTGGCTATGGCAAAGAAAACAAGACGTGGAAGAAGAACAGAGAAAAGAAATGCGAAAAAAACTCTGAAAATAGAGAGAAAATTAGTTTTTCTAAGCGTCGTCGCTTTGGACTCCTAATTGCCACGTTTGCCCACTCTAGACTTTAACTTTTTTTTTAATTTCACGTTGGATTTGGAATTTTATTCAAAAAAATCATGTAGGATGAATCTCAAAAGTATGTCGCCGGAGGCATTTAAATGAATGATTTTTCACCTATGTTTTTTTTTTTGGTAAATAATTTTTTTTTCACCTATGTTGAACTCAAGTGATTGAAAAAAAGTTATGCCACTTAAATGAACACCGTACAAAAATTATGGCGTTTATGGTGTTCCTCTTCCTCCGAAAGTCTCATATCAAATGTGAGACATTGTTGAGTGATTCGTATATAAACATCCACCGTCAAATGATTACCTCCTTACGTAGTTACTTTTAGAGAACTTGTTTTTGGAAGATTGGCCCACATGGACCGGCCCGAATCATTACAAGAACTAGGTTTACCAGCAGTGGTTTACAAAGTCAATATACTAGCTGATTTGGTAAACTTGGAAGTGGTCGAATGTTTAAACAAATGGCACACATTTAATACCCAATAAGAATATGTTACATCACTTAGTATATTAACTATGTCAGTCGATCCAGTATGCATAGCGTTTCTGATTGAAATACAGAGAAGACATGACTTCTGTTAAAAATTATAAACGTGACTTTCTTATGGTGGGCTTGTTCCTCTTTATATATTGGGTCTGACCTAATCATCCTGGTCATCATTTTCATTGTCAAAATGAAGCCTGCAAGCCCATTGAAAGAGATTGAATAAAAAGGTTAAAGCAGGCATTAAACAAAGACGATTATTTGCCCGTCTCAATATAAATAATCAGGTTCATAGGACTTATATTTAACCCATTTCCAGCTTAATCTGCCCAGCCTGGTTTAGTCAAACGGAAGTGATTTGGCCCTGTTTTATTTTCTATTTAATTGATTTATTTGAAGTCACCAGCCCATATCGAATTCTTAGAATAAATTGAGATACAATAAAAGCTAATATGAGCATATATTGCTCTTGCACATTTTCGCTATTTCATGAAATAGAGAATCTATATGTCCATGAATTGGGCTCTGGTCCGCACACCTGATGACACTTTGCAAAGCACTTTCTGATGTGCTATAATGTCGCCAATTGTTTCGAAATGGAAGTATTTCATAAAAGGAAAGCACACATTCGATACAAAATATATATACTAATTCTTGAGATAATCTTATAATCTTATTTGTTAAGTGTGTTTGTTACTCTCATTCTCGAGATAAGATGAGAACCGTCCTAGGCAGGTCGAGAAAGGTGGTTACGAAAAAAGTAATAAAAATGGATAAAATATAGGTGAAACACTTATCTAATGACAATAGTGTCACTAATGTTTCATTGTGAGGAAGTGTTGGAGGACAATATCGATGCTTATGAAAAAGTGAGAAAAAAGTGTATTTTGATTTAATGATTTTGCCAGCAAGTGTCCCTGTTAAGCACCTATCAAGCCACTAATTCAGAAAGTTTGCATTGTCCAAGCATTAGTTGTCTAGTGCTATGCGTAATCACTGTGATGAAAAAGTGAATTATTCCTGATTTGGTATTCGTAACTAGTGTCCGGGGCACTGGTTAACACAATCATTGACTTAGATATACATTAAACATCTTTACCATCAGATCTAATGGATCCCACACGAATTTCATGAGATCTGATAGTTTACAGATATTGTGAGAATATGTAATACATTCACTTAAAATTTGTGCTAGTTGTGTCTTCCTTCTTGCAGAGATAAATAAGCGCTTTGAATGTAGAAGATTACAAGTCAAATGGTGGCTCAAAACATTAATTAACCGCTCCTCATGGAGAACATGAATAGCTATGTACTCCGACATGGGTCAACATGGGGACAATGCCTTGTTCGACGTAGAGGTGAGCATAGTTTTAGGGTAGAACCTGAAACCTAATAACCTAATTGGTGGAAACTTGTAGGTTTCAAGTTTCAAGGTATACATAGTAGGTTTCAAGTTCCAAGGTATGCATGGTAGGTTTCATGTTCCAAAAATTGGGGAACCTCTTTCAACGGGTAGGTTCCGAGTTCTAAGTAGGTGGAACTTAAAACCTTAAACAAGTTTTTTGTATTTTTTCTTAATCTATGTCTTCGCGTGATCTTATGGTGTTCCTTGGCATTAGATGATGAGTGTATAATCTGGAACCACTAATTTAAACTTTCATTTTATGACTTGTTAATGTTTTCATATTCTACATGTTTCTAAATATAAGTTGTGGTCAATGGATCGTAGCAGCAAGTGGTTGTCATTAAAGATAATAATTCACTGCGATTGTTCAATTATTAATATAGGTGGAACCTAGATAGATCTTGAAACCGACCATGAAACCTATGACGGTGTAGGTTCCAAGTTCGAAAGTATGTAAGATAGGTTTCGGGTTCCAAAAAATGAGAAACCTATTTCCATTTATAGGTTCCAAGTGAAATTTGTATGGAACATGGAACCGTTCACCCCTAGTTCAACAAAGTTAAATGAAAGAAGATGGTGAGGGTAGACCTAAAGAATGTATCTATTTAATCGCTAACATTGCTAGTGATATATACCAAATAATGTGTCATATATTCTTAACTCACGCCCACCCATCTTCTTCTTCTACTTCATCATCTCACGTTACTCTTCATCTTCGTATCTTCTTCCCCTCTAAAGCACCTCAAAACTCTTTCCTCTCCATCACCAATGTCCACTATCACCGCCCTCCTCCTCCTCTCACTCTCCACCTCCTTCTTCAACCTCGCTCGGTCCGATCTCTCTTCCGACCGAGCCACACTCCTCTTCCTTCGCTTCACTGTTGGTGGCCTCCTCCTCCTCTGGAGCCTCACTGACTCACTGTGCTCCTGTGTGACATTTTTTTTTCTGAAGAATCATATGAACTTTAATTTCGTCCCTCTAATTGTTCATGAATGATGACACTTGACTTTAACCCATAAAATAAAACTATATACGCTCTTACGTGCATTCTTGTTATCAAACAAGCTGGAGAAATTATCCAAAAAGGGCAATACACGAGAATTTCTTTGACTTGTATATGTCTCGTATCTAAAGTGTTATCTAGTCAATTATTTTATCAATAAAAATCTGGTTTTTAACCGCATTATTTTTTGTTGGGGTTACAAGACAAATGAAGGCCACATTGATAACATTGTTATGTTGAGAAAACTTCCTAATAGATTTTGATGATAACAAAACTATCAATGAGTAAAGTCTGATATATGCTTTTGAAGTATTCTAAGTCCAGGCAATTATATTCTGAAAGTCCAGACTTTAAGAAGAAATCCAAGTTCTACACTGCAAGAGACATAATTTAGATTTCATACAAAGAAGTTGAAGTACCTCAGTTTATATATTGGAATCAATATATTCAGAATTTATCAAACAAACCACCCTGACGTCAAGTTGTGAGCGCAAGGACTTTATCCAAATTTTATTGCTTACTTAGAACGTAAACAATGGCTAGTGATCTGATTTGGATTTCACCAATGGAAAAAATTGATTGATTCGATCTTAAAAGACTATTTTGCAAGGAAATATTTATATAGCAAGTTATTATTAATTGATTGACAATCAAATTCTACAACAAGTTTATTTCTAAATTGGAGAAGCTCTATTTATGGAAACCAAATCTCTTGTTGTATAGGCGATCAGATTTAGCGGAATTCTGATTTTATCACTCAACAGTTACTCAATCATTTCTATACAAATCTGTTCAAGATGAAGATTGGAAGATGATTATCTGATGACTGTCCAATGGTTAGTTTGGTAGTGGAGAAGTATAAAAGCAGACAAATCGTCAAAGAGGAGCAGTAAAGAGACAAAATCTAAAATTATCAATTCCAAAGTCTGAGCAAACTCTGATAAGATTTTTTAATTGTCTTTCTTGAGCCTAAATTTGTGATCTTGAGAGACTTGTTGTAAGAGAGATAGAGTGAGCCTTCTGAACATCACTCAGAATTTATAATCTCTTGATCGATCATCTAGTGGAATTCAACCAGTAAATTGTCAGCGTGAGAGAGTGGATGTACGCTTATTATAAGCTAAACCACTATACATCTATGTGCATATTCTCTATTCCCTAAATCTTTTTATTGCACATTTGTTTGCTTGTTATTCAAAGTTTGACTAAAATTTGAACATTGTTCAGACTTTGATTGAGATCAATTACTTCCGCATTAAAATTGATCAATTGCATTCAAATCACCTATTCACCCACTTCTAAGGCTGTGCATGACAACGATTCTGTGCCCAGGAACTGATTATGCTCAGAAATTATTCTTTTTTATTTTGTGTTCGGAACTGATTTTAAGTATTTGAAGGCATTTGATAATAGCCCAAAATTTCTATTCTTGGAATAGAAAAAGAACATAAATACATTTGGTAACGGCACAAAATTTCTTTTTATTAATAATATTTTCAAATATTTTAATATTTCTTTCTCTTTTTTTCTTTCTTCTTCTTCCCTTCCTTGGCCATGGCTGGTTGTCGGGGCCGGCGACCAGCCACAGGCCATGGCCGACGAGGGCGTCTCGGCCTTCATCGGTGGCCGGTGATTGTGAGGGTCCCCCTCGTCGCCTAGGCAAAGGTGGCTCACGGCCGCGACTGCGAGGTGAAGGCAGTGAGGGGGACCCTCGCGATCGCCTACCATCGGCGTGGCCCTCACCTATGTTGGCGGTCGCCAGTGGCTGGTGGCTGGTTAGGCAAGAAGAAGAACAGTAGACAAAGAAGGAAAATAAAGAAGGAAGAAAACTCAAGAAGAATCAGTTCTGGAAAATTGTTCCTAGAATCAAGAAACTACTTTTTTTAGCTTCTTGAAAACTGATTTTGGGAACACTTTTTAGCAAAATTGTGCCCGGGCACAAAAAATTAAACAAATGGATTTCTATTTGAAAACTGATTTTAGGAACAAAAAAATAGAAATTTTTACTGTTTGGCACGTTGCCATGTGCACCCAAAGTGATATTTGCTAGTCTAATCATGTTAAACTAAATTGGAGCTTGAAGAGGTGGAACTCCACATCATCACTTGTGTCAAAACAAAGATTTCCTTTTCAACGATACGAGCGACTCCATCAAGATAGTGTCAATTGATAGTTTTGCCACCTTCAACAAATAATTTGATGGACCAAAAACAATAAATCCACAATATCTAGTCTTAGCACCAATTGAAATAAAAAGGTTTAAGTCATGAGTGTGATCCTTCATCTCGATATATATCCTATCAAAAATCTCATCGTAATTGTAGAATCGAATTGAAACCGCTGATTGTGATGTTTTGGTTTGGTTAGATACATACCGAATCCAATTTTCTCTTTTTTCGTTTGTAAACTTCGTAGTACAGCAATATGCTCTTAGTGTACTTGCCCGTGTAAGATTCGTGGGTTTGTTGCCTTACAACTATTAGTGTTTTGTCCATGTTATTAACAACGACTACAAGTATATGTCTTATAACTTAATATGATTATTTTTTCTAGTGAGACCCATCCACCGGGTGATGTACATGGTCGCTATTGTCCGAAATTTGCAAGATACGAGTGAATATGTAAGCTCGGCCTGACCACAACCCAAACTGCATCAGCTTGCTCAAACATGAGGAGGCATTGTTTGGTGAGTTGCAAGTGTGTATAGTCTAGACCCATTAAAACCCATATGTAACTGGGCTTTATAACTCTTAAATCATGACAATCCGTTCCTTGAATTATTAAGTTAACGTCTTCTAGAATCACCCAAACTAGCAAGTCACTCTAAAACACAACGATGTTTCAAAAAGTAAAAGAGATGGCAAATGCTCGACTCGAAAAGAGAAATTTGCTTGATCCAGAAGTGACCCAATTTGATCAATATGTGATCTTCATTTTCATGCAAAAGTGTAGGGCTTTAATCCGGTGAACATGAGGATGATAAAAAGCGATTCTATGTTATGCTTTACCTTTTTTTTTCGGTCGGATGTTATGCTTTACTTCACCCGGTGATCATGAGGTCATTCTTTAGTATACAATAAGCATTAGCCCTTTGCTTCCAAACGAAGAATGTACAGAAGGACATTGAAGTGTCTTAATATATTGAAGCGAGATATCAAATCTCTCTTTTCTTTTTCTTTTTCTTTTTCTTTTGCTTTTCCGTTTTGGAATAAAAAATCACGTGGAAAAGTTCAAAATGAAGACACATTGCATCTCTTTTCTCCTTTTGCTTTTCTTGGATACACCATGAACGTACAAATGAGAGATTCAAAGAGGACACAGTTTTAAATTGACGAAAGCGAGAATGCTTGCTTGATGCCGTGGAGGATTAAACTAGTCATTATCGACAAGGCCACATGACTTTATGTACGTAAATGTATGAAAGACTAAGGATTTTGTCCATCTTCAGAGAATTTTTTTGGCCTTACCCACCTAGATTTTTTTTGGATTAATGCCATTAAAAACTCCAAATTGATACACCCGTGGCAATTTTATTCAGAACTAATTTTTTTACTACAAAAATCCTCAAATTGGTACACATATAACAAATTTACTCCAAACTAATATTTTGACAATCAAAAACCTTAAACTGGTACATTTGTGACAAATTTATCCTTCGTTAAATTGAATTAACACCATAAAAAATCACAAATTGGTAAACCTGTGAATAACGGAGGGGTAAAACCCAGAATTGGTACATCCGTCAACTATCATATATCATATAACTCGGAAATATAATAGTAAAATTTAACAAAAACTAATAGATGAAAAATTTATCACATGTGTACTAGTTTGAATTTTTTGTGGTATTAACCCTTTTTTTTTTACTATGGGAAGACAGACATATGCATTGTAACATCCCAAAGTCCCATATGGTGAGAGACCTATTGAGTTATTTATAAGTAAACACCTACCCCAAATAGACACCACCTTGTGCGAGTACATAGAGGATTCCTTTTGAAGTGTTGGCTCACGTGGACAAGATCGGGTTGTTACAATGAAATCAAAGCAACACCCCACCAGTAGTTATGAGGTTTGTAAATGCACTAGACCCATACCCAATACGATGATGGTGGAGACTGACCATCGAGCCAAAAGAGTTCGTACAAGATGCAACTCCTAATAGGTTTGTAGGATGGCACGAGGGCAAGAATAGATTGGACCACATATTGAATAGGGAAAGTATCTCTTGGTGGTACAAGGCAACACTGACGAGTGAGAGAGTTTGTAACATCCCAAAGTTGGTATAAGGACATCACGAGTGTCACAATTTTGATAGAGAACTCACTTGAGGGTTATAACTTTTTGTTGGACTACTTGAGTGTCACATTAGTTGAAAATCGTTTACTTGAGTGCCATTAACAATTGGTGTAGCCAAAAAACTTGTCATGGCATTACTTTAATATAAACAATCCAACGTGATTTGCCAGCAAAATGAAATCAACAAAATAGTTCAGCGACGTCAGTTGACCCATTTGTTTGTTCCAAAATAACGAATTGGGGCTAAATCACGATTTTTCTTCAAAACCTAATCCTATATTAAGCAAATGGGCAAAATAAAGTCATTTTCAGTGTTTCAATTGGCTCGAATCAGTCTGCTTTATTGTTTATACTTGAACGTGCGCTTCCTTTGATCTCTCTCCAACAATCATTCAGTTATTGATGAAATAGATGGGAAAGTTCATTGCCTCTTTCGACACTGGTGACCATCATTGTCGCGGACGTGGCGACCGTGGTGCTCATCTCTTTCTCAAGAAGCCATTCATTCTTTGATGGCGAAATCCATCTGTTGGAGCTCGTGGGTGTCAGTAGTTTTAGCAGTGGCTATGGCGGAGGTAGAAGAAGAACAGAGAAAAGAAATGCGAAAAAACTCTGAAAATAGAGAGAAAATTAGTTTTTATAAGCGTCGTCGCTTTGGACTCCTAATCGCCACGTTTGCCCAGTCTAGACTTTAATTTATTTTTTTTTAGGTTCCCGTTGGATTTAGAATTTTATTCAAAAAAAATCATGTAGGATGAATCTTAGAAATATATCACTGGAGGCATTTAAATGAACAATTTTTCACCTATGTTGAATTCAACTGATTGAAAAAAAGTTGTCACTTAAATGAGTACCGTATAAAAGTTATGACATTTATGGTGTCCCTTTTCCTCCAAAAGTCCCATATCAGATGTGAGAGACATTGTTGAGTGATTCATATATAAACACTCACCGTCAAATGGTTACCTCCTTGTGTAGTTGACCCTTTTTTGGAGGCTTGGCCCACGTGGACCAGACCGAATCATTACAAAATTATTAATTGAAAGAGCAATACTAGGTTTACCAGCAGTGGTTTACAAAGTCGATATACTAGCTGATTTGGTAAAGTTGGAAGTGGCCGAATGTTTAAACAAATGGGACATATTTAATACCCAATAATAATATGTTACATCACTTGGTATATTAACTTTGTTAGTCGATCTAGTATGCATAACGTTTCTGATTGAAATATAGATAAGACAGGACTTCTGTTAAAATATCCACTGACCAATTTGCTAAATTTCCTCGCAAAGAGCATGAATTACATCGACGTTAAGCGAGTCAGATTGGTAGCTGCGGAGACGGAGGTGGTCAAAGAGGAGGGCTTTGTCAACATCCCGGTGATAGGTTGATGTGGTGTGAGCACAAGGACATGACTTTCATGATTTTCCATTTCTCTACCCTTGAGAGAGAATAGAGAGAAGGAAAAAGATTAAGGAAAGTAGATGTGGGACCCACAAATAAAGAAATAGGAAATCAATAAAATGAAAAAAAAAAGAACAAATGGATGCTAAAAAGTAGGGGTGAGCATAGTTTGGATTGGAGGTTCCTATTCCAAAACTGAGAACCGTCCACTAAGGACCGGTTCCGAAAAATTGGAACCAAAAATTGTCCATTAGTTCTATGGATCCACCTGAGAACCGGACCACCGGTTTGGTCCGGTTCCCAAGTGAGTCAATGGAACCAGTCCCACTAGCCAAGGACAAAGACGGAAAGATGGAGACGAAGATGGAGAGCTGGAGATGGTGAGGTAAGCATCAATCGAGAAAAGTGAGAGAGCGAGAGCGAGCGTGAAACGAAAGCGAAAGAAGATATTTTTCGGCTCAATGTGAGACTATGAGCATCAAGTGAGTTAGGTTTAGTTTAGGGATTTATGATTTTTTTTTAAAAAATAAATATTATATTATATTATATTATATTATATTATATTATATTATATTATATTATATTATATTACTGGTCTGGTTTGGATGGGCGGGCGGGTTATTCCACACTTGGAATCGGGAATCGAACCGATACACCGATTCCCAAAAATTGGAATCGAAAACCAGACCGATTCCCTTAGGAACCAACGGTTCTGGTCCGATTCCGGGTGATCCAGGTGATTCCCTGTTCTTTTGCACACCCCTACTAAAAAGTGAGACCCACAAAGGGCAATATTTTTAGAACATTGTGTTGATGAGTGTTTTAGTCATAAAGGGAGCGGAAAAAGCGTGCCCTTTATATAATGCCTTACCCTATTAACCTCCCATGTTCTAGGCTAATTTCTACATACTCAATGGTCAGATTGCATGTGATTTGCTTAGACCTTGCATTTGGAAGTTTCACAGCGATTTCATTGCCAATTTTTCATTTGATTTAAATTTACTGAGGCTGAATCTCGAAGCAAGAAAAGGAAAATAAAAGAAAAAAACTTACTTGAAAAACATATATGGTTCGGCCCGTGAATAATGTTTCTATTAACAAATTGGCTTGCAAGTTGCTCCATTCAGCTATTTCTAGAAATATGAGCTAAATTTATCAATGGACAAGTTTAATGCTACAAGCATAGAATGCTTTTTGTTTTCACAATACATGATGGCTAGCTTTTTAGCCTGTGCTAGGTAGGTGCTATTAAATTTTTTTCGTGTTTTAATAAAAGCATAGATAATATTATCTCAGAGAGATGGGATTACAAATTAGTCCCATATCAGACGTAGTTAAAAGGTGATTATCTTGATTAGTTCTGTTCATTCAAAAGATATACATCTTTTTTTTTTTTTGGTAAGGAAAGATATACATCTTTCATTGTAATATTATGCAAGAACTAATATTATGCAAGAACGGGCCTATTCAAATACTTAATGCTTAGTAAATCACTTTGCAATAGAATTTTATTGAACTTAGCCATAGGTTGAGAAAGTACTCACAAGATGCGATACTTGTTAAGAGTTCCACGGTAGATAATCAACACATCACCATTTGATTTCTCTAGTCAACTATTCAATCTTCCTTCTTGTCATTTCTTTGTGGTGACTCTTTCATCGCATTCTCGGTACTTATTTCTCTGCTTGACTAATTTTTTTTTACCTTGGATTTTCTTTATCTTGTTCTTGTATCCATTTCCTATTATCCTCATGAATTGTCGTAAGAGTTTTTTTTTTATCCCTTTTCTCTTAAAAATTCATTCTTAGGTAATGCATGCATATTTTACTTTTATTCTTCATTCCCTGTATCGTTCCATGAGGTGAAAACTCCTGAAAGTTTATACTATAAATATTTATTCTTAGGTAATGCATATTACATTGACTTTTCTCTAAATTTACCTGCACACAATTTTACTTACACAAATGGATTGATTCGTTTTTTGGATTTTCTTTTTATTGACCTATACATTCACAATGCGTCTTTTAATTTTTTGAAGTTCTCTAAAGGTGCTCTCTACAAATTTTTCAGACGCGGCTTTTAATTTTTTCTGCCTCTATCTTTCATATATTAGCTTTTTCAAAATATATTTCCTTGACCAAAAAAAAAATAGATTTCAAAAGAAAAATAATAATAAAAGGAAGAAGGTGGAGGACAGGTGTTACAGGAGTATTTGGTCCTTAAAGACGCTGTTCCCAATTTTTGGTTTTGAATTCTTGATGAAGTAAGGCATTCTTTTTTATTTTTCCTAATTTTGGGAGTTCTATTACTTTTAGCTTTGTGAAAGGTAGAAGTCTAGAATATGCGCCACAGAATGGGAGGGCCACTTTTCCACTTCTCAATGGACTTCTCTACTATGTGCACCAATATACTTATAAAATCATTAGTGTCGTACATAAGGACTAAAAATCATCGATAAAAAACCTTGCAATACTCTCAAGCATTTTCTAATAATATGGCCAAACTTTGATAAATGAGATTAGTGAATGTACATTTTTATTAACATGTAGCTTCAACTTTTGATGCAATTCCAAACAAAGAAAAAAATTGAAGATGAGACTTGAATGATGATTATAAAAAAGGATTCATACCACGAAAAAATCCAAATAAAGACCCTAAAGTAGTACATATATGATAAATTTACCCTCCATTAGTTTTTGTTAAATTTTACAGTCAAATTTATAAGTTTGATGACACATGGCAGTTGGCGGGTATACCAGTTTGGCGTTTTACCCTTCGTTTGTCACAAGTGAAACAGTTTGTTATTTTTTATAATATTAATCCAATTTAACGAATGGTAAATTTATCACAAATGTACCATTTTGAGGTTTTTTGTGGAATTTGTCATAGGTTTACCAGTTTGAAGTTTTTTGTGGTCAAAAAATTAGTTTGAGGTAAATTTATCACCACTGTACCAATTTAAGGTTTTTTGTGGTATTATCCTATAAAATAATATAAATAAATTAATCATTTTTTAGCAAAAAATTTGATGATCGAGGAAAAAATTGGATGATGTACAGTGTAACTTTTAAAAAATGGAATGATAGATGTAATCATTGCTATACTAAAAGGGTAAGACTTCTCTTAACTTTAACGACGTAATTCATTGAGAAATATCAAATGTTATTTCAAGCTTTGAATGTGATACCCAAGTTCTCTAGTAAAAAACTCAGAGACTTAGGATAATATGATTCTTTACCTCGTAATTAATTTTTTAAATTTCATGTGGAGATTAATTGTTATAGATAAATTATTTTTAATTGACTTATGTATCTTAAAATGAATAAGGAATTCAATCACGTTCTTAGCGAAATTGGTTTTGCCCTTTTTGAAAGGAAGCAACCTACTACAGCGACAAAGAACAACTTAATCATGGACTCTCTTATTCCATTTTATGAATTTATTTTTGACCAAATGGTCTTACTATTATTAAGTTTGCAATTGTCAAAATAAGCAAGTAATACAAAAAAATGACATGGTCTAAGAATAAAAGGAAAAGAAAAAGAAAAAAATTGGGGTAAGTATCAACTAAGGAGAGGCCACAGGCAACTACTTAGAGGCTCCCTCTCAATGCACCAAAATACTAATATTATAGATTCCATTTGATCTATCACATCACAGCAACTTGAGGTAAATGGGATTTCCCATAATTATCCATAAAACGTGAAAATCTTGTTTGGTTTTTTCATAGATTAATTATTTAAAAGGACAATGATTTAGAGGTATTGGGTCGGTGAAGATGAGACTTGTCTTCTCAATTTGCAGCCAAACTGTGCAACTTTGTTTATAAGTGCGACATTGAGTAGTGTCTCAGTGAGATATGGGAGTAAGAAATGCATTTGGGTCGTGGACCTCCTGAATGCCGAAAATTCGATTTTTTCCATGTTGTGATTGGGAGACAATTGTCACTGTAATGCCTCTTCTTTGATCGGTGTGATTACATTTGGTTTGGCAAATGTTCAGGATAAGAGTGTCCGATCAGAAGGCGTTTTCGACAGTGGATATATCTAGCTGTTGATCTAACGGAGAAATACAGAAGAATTTGAGCATTCAAAAAGCAGCGGATGAATACAGAAGATCGCCCCCTATATAGGTTCAGGAGTTCAAGCGATCACAAAGATTTTTGTTTTCCCATCAGATTGGTAAAGACAAAAAATATTATCAACCCACCCATCGGTGACCGCGTTGGTTTGCGCTCAGTTCCTTTCATGAGAGGTCCTGAGTTCAAACTCGTCCATCGGTGATTTAAGTGGCGGTGGGATGCTGCGCTAGCCCTTCTCAAGGACTAGTCGGGCATCACCCCTAGTTTGAGTCCTAGCTCGCCGGCCGCGCGGATACCTCGGTTATAAAAAAAAAAATATTATCATTAGAATATTTCGTTCACGAAGATCTAGCGAAACGGAGACGAAATTAAGGATGGATTTGCTTGTGCAAGTTACATGTAGAGGTAAAAGTTCATATGCCTGCCAATTCAATTCAAAACCTTTAAATTTTACCAATGTAATCCTAAATCTTTTCGCGAGATTTTAATATAGTCCTTCTTCCTGTGAATTTTCCCCTGAAAAGGAAAACGTAATAGACCAGTTATCGCTAACTGTCATACATGGCATGGCTAACAGTCGGACAAAACAATCGTTGTTGTTGTGAGAAATTTGATGAATTCTTCTTTTTCCCAACCATCTTTATTTTTCTCTTCTCAATTTAAGCCAACTGTTCATTAGCTTCCGAATCAAAGCTCTCTTAGCATCGACTCATCGCGATGTCAAAGCCTCCCAACGAGCTCCAGCACGTGAAATTTGACTAATAAGACATTGTGCTAGAAAGTCTAGCCTAAAAGTTTAAGCAAATAAATAGAGAGAGATCACATATATATATATATAAAGCCCTCGTTATCCGAGAGATTTCGAAGCTCTTGCTTTTTTGCTCTACAACTCCACCAAATCTGCCATGCACCATCTCCTTAACGCTCAGCGTGATTTGTCTTTTTAAGTCTCCACTCACTATCTCACGGGCTCCGTGATTAGACAAGGCCATCAAGCCCAATTGTGTCTTTTTCCTTACAAAAGTCTGAAAATCCTAAAAACGGAACCTCAAAAAGTTAACGGCCTCACATGTGGAATAAAGGATGGCATGGCATGATTTATTGATCATGTGGATCGAGTCTATTTGTCCATTGATCATGTTGGCCCCACGGTGAATATAAAGAGCTACTCCCAGGTGGTCGGCCCGTGAATAAGCGCTACGCGAGGGTAAATCGATCTAGCGAAGCCTTGTTATGGAACACATAAACACTTGCACTGTAAGATTCATGAGATACATGATGAGACGTCACTCATTTTTTTAAGTGCCCTCGTTATCAGTTCGTGCTTTAAAATTACGAGAAAAAAGAGGAGGTCAGTCGGTTGGATGTATAACTTACCTCAGCATGCGACAACAGGCCTGCTTGGTGTGGTTTACGTGTTCTTCGTCGTCCTTTGCGAGTTGCACGATATAAAAACCCTCCAGGATATATAGAAAGGATGATGGGACCCGGCGCCTTTCCTTTGATCCCTCTGTTTTTCTTCTGTCCATACCAAGCAAAGCATTCAATGGCTCACTGTAAGTAACTTGTGATGACTCGAAGAGTTCGATGTTCCTACTCGAAACGAAGCACATCACGGAATCGGTAAATGAGATTTTCCTCATAATTTCTTGTCCTTTTTGCTTGTACATGTTGCGATAAACTCATTAATATGTACCGCGACGGGTATTCTAAATCCTAGAAAGAAAATGGAAGCAAGAGCTGCAAAAAGTGGTGCTTCAACTTCAGCTAAGAAGGAAATTAGCAGAGAAGAGGAGCGAAGGCCTTCCCTCAACAGTTTAGCCCTCATGAGAAAAGCGACCGCACCAGCCGGCATTTTGTCCGTCGACATCAAGTATTGGCGCAACGTCGTGTACGAGGGAGTGCTCTTGGAGAACAATACACAGGCAAAGTCCCATTTCCCTCTCAACTCCATCTATCTATCCATGTACTAACTGCAAGATGTGTGGTCAGGTCAGTCTAGCAATCACGTGGGGTCTTGAAGGACCTTTTACGAGATAAATTGAACCAATCCAGGAATTAATTAAGTTCACTGCACACAATATTCCAAAAGGAAATAGTGGTTAGCGAGAATTTGCGTGACGACATCAAAGGCATAGATTTTGTTCAAGGAAACCGTTTCGTTCCTTTAACTTGGAAAGGCACATCTCACACGTTCGTGTAATAATAACAAAACTCTCATGATCAGTAATAGCAATTATCTAGGAAAAAATTTCACCTGACAGTGGATTTGACAGAAGTTTTGGGTCGATAAGAAGCACCACAAGAACTGCTTCCTGGTGCTTCCAAAGGCATGTGACATTGCTGGGGGCGATGAAGAAAGTTGCTGGAGTTGGATCACCGAGAAAATAAAATGGTACCTCTTTCACAAATTTGATCAATTCCGAGGAAATTAGTACACCACTCAACGTGGCATCCGTATGTTGTATCCGGTTGATGTGCGTCGGATCGCGATCTTGTAAATACTAAAATTCTCCAGGTTCAGTTTTCGCAGCGCTGTCGACATAGACATCCCTGAATTGAAGCAGTCATCCCACCTCTTTATTCAGGGAAGATTCAACACAAGAGCGCTCTCTCCGAATACTTGGTATGAGGTCGCATTCGTGGTCAAACTTGGACCCGACAGTTTAGTGCCTTCCAAGGTGAATCTCGAGCTAGAAAATGAGTCCGGATGGCCATTGCCCGTGCCTAACCAGCACCAGCAGGATCTGAAGAATGTGCCGAGGGGGGGATGGACAAAGCTCCGTGCTGGCGAGTTCATGATGGGCCCAATGACCGTGGGGAGGATTATTTTCACCCTATACGAGACGTTCACTAGTCGAAAGTCGGGCCTCATCCTCAGGGGCGTTCTTATTCATCCCAAGGAGGATGGATTATGCAAAGCATAACCAGTTTGATGCCGTGGAGCACGAGTTCTTCTGGCTAGATCACATTATCCTTAAAATTACAAAAGAGATCTTTATATGTTCATTAAATGTGACATGAACACACAATGAGGGAAATCACATCCTTCTGTTCTTCAAGAAAGGTTTTCCTGTTACGGGACTACAAAGGATCTCCATCTATGTCGTAAATAACCTAAGCATGTGATTCATCCTGATTTTTATGTTACACGCGATACCATCTCGCAGGTTTTGTTTTTTTCTTCCTTTTTTTTAAAATTTTTTTTTGAACTCTTGGATGGGCTCGACGCGAGAGCAGTAGCGGCGTTGATTGGGGCTCTTCCCTTTGCGGGATGCAGAGGTTCCGAATCCATTTAAGAGTGCGAGTGTGTGTGCGTTGAGGCGAGAACGAACGATTCACAATCCCTTCTTTTTAATATCGTACCCGCTCAATCGAAGGATAATCTTTCAGTTTTTGGCAAAGCTGAGGAGAACGATTGCGCGTGATATTCACTCTCAAATTCATCGCGATCACTGTCGATCATCATAGGCCCTTTCACGCACCATGCGCCACACTCCTCCCAAGAATATCAACCTTCATGAACAATCAATTCGTCTCTTAAGATGCCAAAAAGTCCGTTCTCTTCCGTAATCAGGGTCAATAAATTCGACAATAAATACGGAGAAACGGCTATAAATGCGTGCGTGGCTATCTTTCACGAAAATGTCAAAATGAAGGCTAGTTGCTTTTTCTTTTTTTTTTAATTTGTGATGACATGTGCTGTTTTGAATGTGAGACCCAGCGTTTTTATGTGAGAAATTGAGAGCGAAGAGGTGAATTTTTGCAATTCGCTCCCTCGAAATGGACTTTTCTTGGTGCACCTTCTTCCGCTTGGCCTCTACTCACTGGTGGATGTGCAAGGGGACTTGGAAAATTCACGAGGGGACTAATATAATCGAATAGGTTCCAGGGTAGATGTCAACAGTACAAGATAAGTTCCACGTTCCAATGTTCGCCGACCTATTATCTTCTTTCCCGCAAATCTAAATTTTATTTCTAAATCCGTATGAAAAATTTTTCCGTAGTTTATTTTCATTTCGATTTTATTCCATTCGCTGCTTCGTGTATTCAACTGCCAATCAATCGATGGACAAGGACGAGCATGTTTCCTTTTGGGTTCTGAGGAAAAAGCCTCCGGAAAGCTTCTCCCACGGTCAAAACTCAAAACATAATCAGCTCGAGTCTCTCTATCTCTTCCATCATTTTACCTTCCTCGGGGCACTGCAATTGGCCTCTCTTCGAAGAGGAATTAGAGATGTTCAACTCTTAAAAATTTTTCCGCCGGTTTTTCGTGTGCTCTGAGTCCGTGGATTCGCTATGACGGTGAAAGGTGGAGGGAATGACCAGTTTCCAGTGCTCGCGGCAAGGGCCGACCCATTCGCGTCAACGCTGACCTAGAGGGTGAGGACCAAGTGCGGAGGTCGGTGACGGTGACATAGGTGCCAAGCGCGACTGCAGCCGCTACCCCGACGAGACCGGTGCCAAAGCCGAGCTCGAGGATGCTAAGCTGCCGTTGGTGGGGGCGGCACAGCGGTGTTGATTGATTGGAGGTGGTGATGCTCTAGTTGATTCGACGCCCCGGATTTGTCTTCCTCTTCGTCTACTGTTGCCTTGAGAATCGCCAAAATGAGGGCCTCTGTTACGCACAAAGGCAGGAAAAGGAGTGGGGTCCACAAGGAAAGAAAAGGAAGAAACCAAGTAAAATGAGGGACATCACATTTGACCAAGGTGAAGTATGTTTGGATGCCAAAAACGTGGGACCTGCAAAGGATAAAATGGTCAAAATATTGTGAAAGGAAGTGGATTAGTGACCGACGGGGTGGAATTCTTCTTGAAACATCATTGAATCTTGAGGGAAGTATGTGACAAAACTGAGTACACTTATCTCTAATCGTAAAAAAAGACAACGCTAATTGAGACGAAAGATAAAATGGGACTTCAATTGACTTGTGTCGGTTTATATATACACTGGAGACATCAGATAAAGAAGACGATTTGCCTCCAGCTTGGGCAGAGCTAGAGACATATATCTTAGATCTTAGAGTTTTGCTCTTCCAATCTTAGATCTGGTAATTTTTCTCTTCTATCTAATTTTAGATTTATGAGTTTTATTGAATAAGTATTTTGCCTCCAGTTTCGATGGTGTTCACAATAGCTTCGGTGTCAAATCTATGCTCGTTCAACATATTTTTGTTAAAAGCTTTGGCGTTCACACTTGCTAAATGGCTCGCTCTCGTAGGTGTCAGATATGAACTTGTTCAACATATTTATGTTATCTCTATATGTTGATGGTGTTAGGGACGCCGAACTTAGGCGCACACCGCTGAAATGCAAAGCCGTAACTATAGATGGAGATCCCGACGTGTGCTCATCATTGATGATGATATGTGATTCAGTGATTGGCTGTCGATCCTTTCACTTGGAGATGTAGCCAAAAATCTATTCTCGATGGACGAGCGTGTGATTATTTATGCTAACCATGCTATGATGTTATACCTTGATTTTTGGTTTTTAGTTTGTTTTGGAGTTTTATGGGCTTGCCTTATTATGGCGACTTTTGAGATTTTCTATGGATCTTGGTAATGAATAAAGATTTCTTTTGACAATTAAAAAAAAAACTATTTGCCGTGAAAGTTTGAATTGGTAGATCTGTCTGAATAGGTGGCGCATCTTGATGTCATTTGTCAATACTTCTCATTAGAGGTGAGCGGTTCCCGATCCGATCCGGTCCAATCCAAGAACCAGGAACCAAACCGGGAGGACCGGTTCCCAGTTTCTAGGATAAGGGACCGTCTATTTCTAATGGTCCTTCCAGTCCGGTTGCATAGGAAGATGATGGAAGCAATGTAGATTGGCCAGCTTTACATTGCTTCCATCATCTTCCTATGCAACAATGGCCGTAAGAGAGCTGCTGAAACAAAGGACTCTGTCAATGGTCCGGTCCGCTTCCATCATCTTCCTATCAACATTAATTTTTAACCAATGTCAACATTAATTTTTAACCGAGTATCAACATTAATTTTTAACCAGTTCCAACAGTCTGGTCCGGTCCAGTTCCCACCCTAAAATCGAGAACCGGACAGTCCAAAAACCGGTTCCACTTTTAGAAACTGGGAACCGGACCGATATTCTCGAGAATTGGACCAAACCGATCGATCCAGTATAGTCCGGTCCGGTCCCGGTTTGGGCAATCCATCTTGCTCACCCCTATTTCTCCTGCGAATTTTAAGCCTAAATCATTGCACCACATCCAGGATATCCTACCTTAACCCACCTCTCTACTCTCTCCTCTCTGTGTCCTCTCCTGCCTTTTGCATGAAGTGCTGGCGATTCAAGTTGAGCATCAAGAAAAGCTAAACACCTCTCGAGGATTAATTCAAGTTATATTTTGCTTATATGAGGGTATTATATTCGTTCCAACATTTGCCCGACTTTATCACCTACGTTGAGTTCACGAAACGTCACCCCGATCACCACTGTAAACTATATATATTTTCTGCCATTTTAGATATATAACATTTTTATCTATATATGTGATCAGATCACTTAACTTTATCATTCTTCTACATGTTTCTCCATCGTTTCTTTCTTATCGGATGTCTCTTAAGAGACCCAAATTCTCTCTCAACCCAATTATATTTCATTGTCACAAAAGGTGCTTTCCTTGAGGAAGTTACCTCTCCTCGAGCAATATGCTCACAAGCACACCAAATGTATATCGCTATGCGCGAACTATTATCCACAATCGATAATTTCGAGGTTGTCCAAGTGATTATGGGCTTAACATATCCATGAGATGGCATTGATTGGCAACATTAGAGTTGAACTGCTATATGCTTTTTTAATTTTTAAATTCTATTCCTGGACATCAACGAGACCCTTGAAAATAGCAAATCTCATCTCAAAGGTGATATTTGAAACACTTATAATCCATAAATCCGTAATCTGCCTATTTTGCAAATCTTCATCACCACTTTTCTCAAATGGTAAAATATTTAAATATAAAACGGTTAGCAACATCCCATAAAATTTCATAGATGATATTGATGTACAATATTAATTTATTGAAGTTTCGAGCTTTTTTTATTCTTCAATTTTATTAGCGTAAATCCACGAGACAGTGAAAATAACAATTTTCATCTCAATCGACAAAGCACAAATCTGTCTAATCTGCAGATCCTCAATCCCCACCATTCACCAGGAATTCACAATTATCTCTGCTGTTGCCATCGGGCCGTACGGTGTCTGGAAGTGGTCGGTCAGCCCGTAATGAGCCATCAGAAGCCAGACATGGGTTATGAACTCACCGCCCCGCTGCATCTGGTGAGCATGATCCGTCGCTTTGCACTTGTTAGACGTGTGCATCAGCATTTCCACCCACACCTCGCTGATTACTGACCATTTCCACCCACGCGGGACGATCTCCAGCTCTAACGCCAACCGGCACCCATTGCTAAGCACGTCGTTGAATTGGTCCTCCTCCATCACCCTCCGTCCGGCTAACTTCCTCATTTGGTCAAGCAACTCGTCGCGTTTGGCTGAGTTCTTCATTTGGTCAAGCAACGCTTTACGAGCCTCTGCGATCCTCTGTTCTGCCGAGTTGTCGGGCTTGCGCTCTCTCCTATTGGGGCCACGACCAGGTTCGAAAAGCTTGCTGGGCTTTTTACAAATGTCTCGGAACCTGACTCTTTTTCCCATTTTGGCTGGCAACATCGAAGGACACATAAGTAGGAGATGTAGCATGTACCGAGACAAGCGCAAACTCATCGAGGACTTATCCTGAACACGGCTCTGGTTATTGCTTTTAATGCTGTCCGGTCCGTCATCGAGGCAATAGCAGAGCTCTGTGGCTATGTGCCAGACTAGGATGCTCACATCGAAGTCCGGTTGGATGCTCCAATTCAATTGATCCAGCAACTTGTGTGTGCCCAACGCATGGTATACCCTATCCATCATCCCGAAGGGGAGTTTCTGCGCGTCCTCCGCTTCCATCTCTTTGATCTTCAAGAGAATTCGTTCTTTGATGTCGTCAGTCACTTTCGCGTGGGTTTGGTAGAGAAACTTCACCGCCACCTCTTCGATGTGCAATAGCTTTAGGAATTTCCACCAGCAGGAGTCATTTTCTATGAAGGACATCAGGTTGTATTGGCCCATAGAATTAGACCACCTGCGCCTATCCAACAACGGTCGGAATCGGTCGATATAATAAAAGAAGGCTGATTTTTTGTTCTTAATGAGCCAACAGGCGACCTGGTCAGAGAAAAGAACGTGAGCCAATGCGTATAACTCGACGAAAATGGCCGCTCCTAGCAACAGAAAGGTTAAGAATAGATCTGGCTTTGAGTATGATCGCTCGCCGGTAAAAGAGAAGAGCACCAGGGAAACACAGATCGAGAATAAGATGGTGAGTCTACAAATAAAGCCCCATCTCGTATAGACTGCCTTTGCCTTCGAGTAGAACTGGTCGTAGATGAGGCCCAGTTCAATTTCAATGACTTTGAAATTCCCTGCACAGTGCTTGCCGCTGAGTATCGACAGGGGACTGTCGCGTTCCTCCATACTGAACAAGTGATTCGTGAAAAGTCGCTGACTAGTGTCGACCAAGCGGTTGGCCGATAGCAGTGTGCCGACAACACGCTTGTATTCTTGGTCCTCGAAGTCCTTCTGGGAACTCAGCTTTTTAGATGAAAATTCGGCGATCGCAACATCGATCATAATAGCATCATCATTATATATGTCGATTACTTGATGAGGCACGACATCGTACCCAATCTGCTGCTTCAACTGCAATTCCTCCACAATCTTGTCGGGATCCTTCTGGTTGGGTCGGGACTCGGCGAGGGAGTCCTCGAAGTACTTGTAGCTGGCGGCGCGGAGGACCCAAACTCTCTCACCATACTTAAAGATACCCGAGAGAAGCATCAGAATGGCAAGGAATGATAGGGTAGGATGAGTCCACGCCGTTCCCAGGACATAAACTGTCAAGCCCGCCTGGTTCACCAGCGTCAGCGAGTGCCTGAGCCAGAGCTCGTTGTCCTCCATCGCATAGGCACTGATTGTGTCGGGGCCCCCCAAGTGCAGCAGCAGAAACGGTGCCCAAAAGGCGCTTAGCTCCGCGTGTGGGTCCATCATGCTCAACGATTTGCCCGGCTTGATTTCCCTGATCACGTTAATTTCCCTGATCACGTTGGAGATCATGCCGAGCGCGTAGATCGCAACCGAATCGGCCAATATGTAGGCCAACCAGGTGACCACACCGATCCAAGCCTGAGGTAGGTACTTGCGGCTGTTGCCAAGACAAATGAGGACGATTTGGAGGGCAAGGCTCAAGAAGACCACGCCTCTCAACTCCCACTCCTTCCACGCGTCGCTCGAAGAAAAGAGCACCTCCGACAGCCTCCGCGCCCTCATGAGGACCATGCCAGTAATGACTGCAAGACATGTTGCCGGTGACAAATAAGCTGATGCCGAATGATTCAGAGATGAGGACTAAGGGCTAATGGAGAGAGGGAAAGTAATGACTCAAGCAGGAAACACGGCAAGCTTTCGCAGGCTACAGCAGTCATTAGAGGACAAATGGACGATGTATCGGTAACCAGCAAAATGCGACTCATGGCTTAGCTATGCGAAGGAGGCATAATATAGACAGTGAATGAATAAAATACTGAGCGGATGTCAACATCTTCTTCAGGTTTTTTCAAAAGTATCACTACATTAAACGTTTCTAGTTCTCGTTGAATTGCAACATACCAATCGTTAGCATGGTGAGCGGTTAAAAACGCTGCCCTCGATGGACGGATGGACTGTCTTCACCAGAAACTGTCTCGTAACAAATCAAAACCACAGATAGAGAGAGAGAGAGAGAGAGAGAGAGAGAGAGAGAGAGAGAGAGAGAGAGAGAGAGAGAGAGAGAGAGAGAGAGAGAGAGAGGGGTATGTGTAGTAGACAGTAAACCAATTTCCTCACAGTGATGAGTACGTCATTTGAAAGTGGGCAAGCTATGAGCCTTTATAGTGCCGAAATCGATCTAAATATGTCGGCAAAGTGTCTAAATAAAAGTTAGTACTGTAAAAATGAATACTAATTTCGTCTACGAAAAAGTTGGTAACACAAATAAAGTTGGTAACGTCCTATAAGAATGGACAACTTCCACAAAAATTGGTATGTTATCATAATAGTTGGTAATTCGGATGATCAAATAAATGTTGGTAAATGGCTACAATAACAGACTAGTTGGTAACTTTATTGAAAAAATGTTGATAAGTAACTTAAATAAATGGGGTAATTTGATTAGGGAAAATTACAAGAAAGACCTAAATCTTTTGCGCTTGTGCCGAATCAGTCCTAGACATTTTGACAATTTGTCAATTTAGTCCATTCAACCAATTCTGGCCATTTTACATGGCACGACCGACATTAACGTGGATAATTTTCAAAAAATTTTTAAAATTTTTCTTATTTTTTTCTTTTTTATCCTTTTTTTCCTTTCTTTTTCCTTTCCCTTTTCTTTTTTCTAGTGGCTATTCGCGGGCCACTGACCATAGGAGATGGCTAGTGAGGGCAAGGCCACCCTGGCTTAAGCGAGGGTCGGCCTTATCGAGCCTCGCCTGAGCGAGGGGTTGACCTTGCCAACCATTTCCTATGGCCGGTGGTTGGCGAACGGCCATTGGCAAAAAGAAAAGGGAAAGAAAGAAGAAAGGAAAAAAATAAAAGAAAGGAAGAAAAAGGGAAAAAAGGAAAAATTCAAAAAAAAATACAAAAAATTTCTATAAATTATTCACGTCAACGTCGGTCATACCACTTAGGACGATCAATGTTTACGTCAATGATTTCCAGTCAAATTAAAAGGCTTATGACTGAATTGGCACAAGTGTAATAGATTTAGGACTTTCTTGGTAATTTTCCCAATTTGATTGAGAGTCAATAAATTCTATAAAAGTTGGCAAGTTATAAGAAAAGTTGGTAATTCGAAGTCGATCAAATAACATATGTTGGTAAGCGATTCAAATAGGAATTGATAATAAAAAAACTAACTGATAGATTTATGGAGAAAGCTGGTAACTCACTCAAATTAAGTGGGTAACTTTGATATGTTGGTGCCTTATGCATATAAAAGTTGGTAATTTATTGGAACTGTCGGTAGTTTGCAGACAGTCAAATAGATATTGGTGATTTAACATCCGAATTGGTGACCTACTAATAACTTACTCAACTAATAATTTTCTAGACACCCTCTTGTAAACCAACAGCATTTACGGTGAACTAATGTTTCTAAAGATTTACTGATATCGAGAATGTTTATGTATTTCTAACGGAACAATAGAATCGTCCTGGCTAGGGCTCAATAAGGTAACTCATTTCCCAATTAAATGAATGGACAATTTGCTGCAATCACGTTGCATGTCGGAAAGTCAATTTACTCTTTGGTCTAAAAACATAATCGTTTATACTATTATACAAAGTAAAAAGAACTCTCTATTTTTACAGGATCACCATCGGTTTTTCTTCTAAAAATATCCTCATTGATTATCTTATAAATATTTTATCAATAGTTAAATGTGTAAATTAATAATTATATCTCATCCTTAACGTACTTCAGTTTTAAATTTTGAATCTTTTCTATTTTATAAACTACCTTACAAAAAAATTCAGATATTGAGATATTTTTCGCTTATTCTATCTATGTACAATTGCTTCGTATTATGTTAATAATCTCTTTGTATGAACAAATAATTCAAATTTCTTACAAAGACAATTTGTAAAAAATTTTAAGATGTTAATTTTTCGTACACAAATTACGTGAGAAAGCCCCAAATTGGATGGAATGACTACATTAGTAAATTATCAAAATGTTTATGAATAAATTAATCAAATTGAAAGGTTTAGAATCAAATTGACATCCGTTGAGCACTTTTTTAGTACTCTTCCATGTTTTTCTGTTAACTAACCTTTTGCACCGTTAAAATCACCACATATCACAAAATCCAAATTCGGTCACACATTTAGGGAAAACTTGTACCCCTACGACCCTCCTCCTTCACGTGAATTTACTCTACACTAAATATTTTTATGTCTTTCAAAACATCGCGTGACATTAATTTTGCAAAATATTATTCTTTTAAGGTTATGAGAAAGGTTGCAATGTTTGATATTTTGTAATTTTTTTTTGTCTGTTTTATCTCTAACTCTCCTCACTCTCAAACTTTTGCTATGCCTCTCGCAGAACGTAGGAGTCAAACCCCGTACTTACGATACTAGCATCCGCAACTCTCCAAACCCTTTACCAGAAGGGCCGCATGACTATTGACATTCGACATTTCGAGCATTCATAAAGATATCCCCACCCATGTGCCGTTATTGCATTTATTATCTTTTTTTTGGTAAAGTTTATTGCATTTATTATCCATATTGCGTTGTCCCAATAATGCACTCCGAAATTGATGCGGCACCTTTACCGGTCCTAGTTAAGAATGCCGACATGCATCATGGAGATAAATGTAAATAATGAGTGATGTCATAATTAATTCGTGCGACAGAGGCCACGATGATGGTAATTACATAGCCTGCGGACATTACATTAATTCTTGAAAGTAAAATTTACCACAAACCTGCGGAGATTACATTAATTCTTGAAAGTAAAATTTACCACAAAAGTATCTCTTTTATTAATTAAAGTGAATTCTTATTTAGCTCTACGGTCTACATTATCACAAACAATAAATAATATTGAGAAAAAAGAAGTTGTGAAATTTCCATGTATTTCAATATATGTTTTTTTAGATGACTATCTGAAATGATCAAATCAAGATAAAAATATATGCACAATCTTGAAAGATATAGAACATCAACAGAAATATCATAATTGTCTTTAACATAGAGAATCTCTAATAAAATCATCTTATTCACAATAATTAATATCATCATCATCATCTTTCTCGAGACATGATTCGGAGTCATTCCCATGGTCATCTTCGTCTTCTCCTCGTTTGCCGTCTTCTTCATCTGATTGCCCCTCCTCCTTTTTTTCATCCTGCTGTTCATGATCAAGAACACAAACTTGTGTTCATAATGAACCGCGACACAAACAATCCATCGCCACTGACGCTAGAAAAGCTTTAACTGTGTTCCATGAGGTAAAACCGCAAACACGCTCACACACACACATACCACGCTTATTTGTTATTGGCACGCGTATGAAATTCGGTGACTAACGCCCCCTTTTTTTCTGAACAAAATAACATGAACACCATTTGGCTATAAAAGGAGCACCTTTCTACATTCTCGATAATGCGAGTACTGGGAGTTAAATCAAGCAAATTGTTATTTGCACGGTCAGGAAATGCTGTTCCCTGTGGTGTGGACTGTGGATGGCAACTGAAGTGTCTAACAAACATGCAGACCAAAAGACGAAAGAGAGCTACCTGCGACAAAGATATTACCAATTCCTTCGCTATAATTGGCACATTCGGCTGCATTGCTCTGACACTTCGCTTGAGTTCACCCCACACTCTAACCAAAGTGATTTCTTCCAAGGTTTTGATATGCTGCAGTCCGTCAAGCGTCTTCAGCTTCTTGCAGTCCTTAATTTCCAAGTCTTCGAGGCACTGCATTGCATTTGCCTGTATAGTCCACTCGGTCAGGTTCTCCAGCTTCCACAGTTTCAATACACGGAGGCTCGGAAATGTTCCTTCGGAGACGCTCAATGTCTCGCCATCGTATGAGGACGCAAATAATCGGAGAGTGGTCAAACATTTCAGCTTCCCCAGGACTCCCATCGGATCGTCTTCTAGTCTCGACATGGACAAGGTAAGTACTTTTAGGTTCGGTGGGATGCGCGACTCCAACAAGCTTTGCATGCCCAAATATCCGTGCAGGTGCAAGTTGGAAAGAGACTCGAGCCCACTCATGTCACTCATTTCATCTTTAATACTACGGTCGTTGAATGGATCCTTCAATCGCAATCTGAGGGATTTAAGCATCCCCAGATTCAAAATATACTTGGTTGCTCCCGATACCGTCTTGCCATCCCACGTCAGAGCCAGCTTCATTAGGCCTGTCGACTTGCCCAGCACATCCAACATGGGACTATCATCTTTTATGACTAAGCCCCAAATGGTTTGGATGTTGCAGTTTAATGATTTATTGGATTCCAATTGATGACGACGAGCGGCGTCATCCAAGCTCACCTCGGTCATGTATAGGTGTCGCAGATGCTTTGCCTTCAAGATTGAATCCGGCACATATTTTATGTTAGTGTACTTCAGATCCAAAGTTTCCAGGCGTGACAATCGTGCCACTGACTCCGGTAGCCATTCAAGAAGAGTCCATCTCAGTCCCAAGTACTTAAGGTTCGGCAATATGTTGTCAAGCTCCTCCGGAAGCAAAGGCTTGTAGACACCCTCGAGATCAAGTACCCTCAGCAAACTCGAGTCCCTCTTCGGCACTAGGGGTCTAAGTAACAGCGCTATCTCTCCGGCCTTTGTCCCTAGCTTCATGGTGTTGAATGACACATAGCAATAAAGTTGTTGGATGCCGCACAGCATGGAATTGTCGCTGGTGGACATTCTTTGATGCGGCTCAGCGGGATTGATCTCCATGTGTGCTTCTCGTGCATTTGTTTCTGATCGCTCTCTTGCTGCCTCCGGCACATTTACTTGTGCCTCTGCTTCTCCTCCTCCAGAAATATCCCTATGTATGGCGACACGCGGGGCATCGAACTTTCCTTTATCATGAATAGAACAGTCATAGATCTTGAGGAATCTTTCATTCTTAGCCATCTGATAAAAGACATCGTACAACGTTCCAGGCAAGCGGCACGTTCGGGCACTCCCGTCCCATTTCCATCGAGCCACATGGACCATGTTTCTAGACACCAGAATCTCGAGACATTTCTCTGGATCAACTCTGTTTACTCCGTTCTCCAACGCTGAAGATACTAGATTTTTAGCTGACCAGAGTCTGAAGAGCCTCCTTGTGGGAATCGCAGATTCCTTAGGGAACAGAGTCAAGTACAGAGCACATTGCTTTAACCAGTCTGGCAGTTCATCAACACTCAAACGCACAACATCTTGGAGTGTGGGACGATCGGGAAGCCCATTGGCTAGCTCGGTGCATCTACTCAACCCGGTGGCAGATAAAAGTCCTCCGAGTAGCAGGATCTTTGGGGGAGAACCGCCCGATTTGCTAAGAATCCTCTCTTTGAGATGGAGGAGTTCCCCGGGCGGATCGACCACATCGAAAGCCAGGCTGCATTTTTCCATTAACTTCTCGCTTTGTTCTGGGTTGAGGGGGCGTAACTCGAGATGCTCGGAATACCACGGATCGATGAAAGAGGGTATGCGGCGGTTACGAGTGGTGACTATTACTCTGCTCCCGTTGCTCGAGTCCGCAAGCACCATTATGAGCTCGTCCATGAGATGGAGATCGCACAGGTCATCCAGGACTACCAGATAACGCCACCCCAGCAGGACTCCCTGGAGCAAATTGGATAGCTCTTCTTCCTTCAGACTAGACCTGTCAAAATGGGTCATAAACCCATTTCTTAACCCATTTATTAGTAAATGGGTCATAAATGGGTTAGTTATATTTAGTAAATGGGTCATAAATGGGTAAAAGTCTTATATTAATGTTAAATGGGTCATAAATGGGTTGCAAATTGGTCATAAATGAGTTTACAACTGATTTAAACTCAACGCATTTCTCTCGCCCTCACTTAATCTTGCACTCACTCATTCTGCACTCTCATTTCAGCTTGGGTATGAATTTTCATATATTTAATTAAATATGAAAGTATTTTAGCAATATGGATCTAATCGGGTATGGGTTGGATATGGGTTGGGTCGGGTATGGGTCAACAAAATTGCATTGCGCATAAATGGGTCATAAACGGGTTAATGGGTCAATTTGGGTCGGACCATTTATGACCCGACCCAAACCCAACCCGACCCACCCATTTGACAGGTCTACTTCAGACGGTCCACATTTTGCAATTCCGGGACCCCCAGCTGCTTGAGCAAGGCGACCATGAGATGAGCCAGGTTAGGTTCCGGCCCAACCCGGACCCAAGCACAGCGGTCGAAATGATTCTTAATGTCCGCTCGGTTGCAGACGCTCCTCACTAGAGCTGTCTTGCCGATGGCTTCCTCGCCGACCACCGAAATCACTCTCAGGTTGGCACAGCCGCCTTTTCCATCGATCAACTGCGGCACGAGTTTGTTCACAAAATCTTCGCGACCCACGATATGGGACTCATCCTTCAACTTCCTTGCTTGGAGCGGTTCGCTCGGTGATGAAGCTCCACTGCTCCTCCCGGCATTGAGCTGTGAAATTTCAACTTCCGGAGCCGACATCTCGCCCGTCTCCCTGTTTCCTCGTCGTCTCCAAGAAGACAACCCGCGGAAACAAGACAGAGTCTTTGCCAGAGGATTTCGCGGTCCCAGTCCCTCGGATGCCTCCATAAGGAACCGATCGAAGGAATTCTGCGCAGCACGAGCGGGCTCAAGAAAACGGGATCGTACACCCGGGAAATGGAGGCTCACGGCGATGGCCGTTCAGTTTCTAGGCGCTCAAGCCTCAAGAGGTGTGAATTTGGCTATGACAATGGAAATGGCCACTTCAGGGGAAAAGATGAGGAAAGGGAAAATTGGAGTGTCTGAGCTCGAATGACTGGGGAGGAAGGGTTGTATTGGATGGTCAATTGGCAGGCACCAAAGCAAGCATTTTATAGTCGGGGGTCGATCCCCACTAGCTTCTAATTAATAAATAGGGTTAATTCCACAAAAAAAAATTCAAAATTGATACATTTATGATAAATTTATCCTAAATTAATTTTTTAACCATAAAAAATCCCAAATCGATATTCTTGTGACAAATTGACTCTCGGTTCCATTAAATTTTATAGTCAATTGCTCAATTAAATGACATGTGACAGTTGACGGGCATACCGATTTAAGGTTTTTGGTGGTATTAATCCAATTGAATGGAATAAAGGGTAAATTTATCACAAATGTGCAATTTTGAGGTTTTTTGTGATCAAAAAATTGATTTAGTGTAAATTTATCACGTTATATCAGTTTGGGATTTTTGGAGATCAAAAAATTAATTTGAAGTAAATTTATTATAAATATATTAATTTAAAATTTTTCTTGATATTAACCTTAATAAATAAAGCATCTTTAACCTGCCCACGTCTACTTTTCGACATCACTCTTTTACTGAAAAGGCCCCATCCTTATTGTTTTGTTGGGTAGGACAGCACGATGTTATTTCGTATTGTAATAAGCAAAATCGTGAATTTCAGTTGTCAATGGGATGTCCATGAAAAAAATAACCCACAAACATTTTAAACAACATATCTGCTTTAAATTTTCAATCTCCAAATCTCTGAAATAATTTAAATTATTAAAAGTTCTCTATTTCTGTTTATATACAGACACATACAGCTTTTCCCATTTCTCTCTCATCCTGAAAATCACTCGTCTTTTCCAAATAAGAAAAAAAAATATTCAACATTATGTCTTATTTTTGCACAACACTCTAAAAAAAAAGAAGAAACGGATTAAACATCAGCGTGATTAACAGATTAATCACAACATTATGTTTTTGCTGCTTCTTTTTTTCATTTCTAACATCAGAAGTGTGCCGTCTTTTACACGAACGTTCAATTTCTCACATACATATTAATAAGAATACTGAAACAACTCAATTTTTCCTAATTTCTTTTGAAAATTAAAATATTATCCTCATCCGCGAGTATCACGACACCATGCAATTCCGCGTGTGAATCTCACTACACCAAAAATGATATCGCATATGCTATATACTATCAAGACACCTGTAATGCTGTCAATAGAGAGTCACAGTTTTTTGAGACGTGACTTTTAGGAGCATACATCTACAAGACTCGATGTGATTTTGCCTTGATTTAAAACAGCACAAGTCTCACAGTTTTTGAAGATGTGATTCGCCTTAATTCAGTAGAAATAGAATGCGTCAAAATAGCAAGTGCAATCCACCTATAACAAGCAAATGAACCTCGGTGGAAAATGGTCCAGAGAGACATGGATTCATTTCTGAGCAGCCAACGATACAGATACATAAACAGAATAACATACAGACGACGGAAACAGATCGAAAAGGGTAACATGCACAGAAACGGCAAACATCGGCGACTTCCTAGAGGTCATAAACTCTCAATAATATATATGTAGCCCAAGAAAAGTTCCTCTCTCTCTCTCTCACTCTCTCTTCCCCCTTTAACCATTAAGCCAAAAACAGGCATGTTACTGATAATACATGAGCTGCTGGGCAGCCGCAACATTTTGAAACCCACCATCATATATTGCCTGGCTTCCACCAGCAACTCCCATACCCATCGCTGCCTGCTTGAGAGGATGCTGTCCTTGCATGAGAGGATGCATGCCGCCCATCTTACTCATTGCCAATTGTCGCTCGTAGGCTAATAGTTCAGCAGTAGAAAGGCCTGGTAATGGTGTGCCGCTGCTGCAGGTGGAGGAAGGGCATTGGAGCTTGTTCCTGGGGGAGTAGGCTTGCTACCCCAGGAGCACTGCAAGCACAAACAAATCAGAAGTCAGCTTAAGTTCAATAGAAAACACCAGGGGGATGAAGTCTTGTAATAACTACCATTTTCACATGCTAGAGCCCCTAATCTATTTTTACCACTGCCAAGATGCGGGCAGCAATAATATCTAAAACTATGTGCCGCGAAAAGCCCATCTAAATTATTGAAGAGATAGAACGCTTCACTTGTATCGCCAGAGAACCATGTCTTATTACCATAACACATGCCACCTTTGCTTATCCTTTTA